>CM040238.1:275256717-275656717 GCA_022545495.1 Chrysanthemum lavandulifolium
ACATCATCTTCTCCATTTGATCGCATAAAGGTAAATAGTTTATTTATCTGTGTATAAAATATTACGGTATAAGAAAAAAATATTTAAAAAGTGTTGAAAAGTCAAAATTAAAACATCTTTACTTCTTCTTCTTTCTTTTTCTTTCTTGTTTTGTAAATTGGCAATTTTTATTTATTTACTCCATGTACACGAGTGAGAACTTATGATGCCCTCGGTCATTACAAGACCTAGGATCATGATCACAATGTAGGGGTGCCAATAGGGTTAGGTTGACCCGACATGAACCCCAACTTAATAAGATTTTAAGGCCAGGTCTAATCAGGTTAAAAAGGTCTTACCCTGTTAGTTTGACCCGAACCTTAAGCCATGATAAGACTTGAAAAACATTTTAAATAGCCTATAACTACTACCTAAAATCTAACTCATTTGACATGTATAGATTTTGTGAAGCTCTTAAAGTACTGTATACCTTATTTTCATAATCAGTTAAAATTATAAGAAAACTAATACCAATTTGTTAAATGTGTGTTCATTAGTAACACAACAATACATTAGCTCAGGGGTCTTTGGGCAAATAATGAATACTTATAAATTTTCCCTTAATTTTAAGTCTCTTATTCCCTTCCTTATCATGTAGTAATATTTTTATTACTTCCACTCCAAGTTAACGCTTTTATAAATACTCTAATATCGATCACCTTCAACCATCATAACTTCATAACCCTAAATCTATTCTAAAATCATGGCGGAAGAAGATAGAATCAGTTCATTACCGGATTGCTTATTACTCAAATCATCTCTAGAATCAAAATTATGGACATAGAAGAAGAAGAAGAGATTAATGTCCACAAAAGAGGTGATTAAAACAACATCTACTATCTCCAAACGGTGGCAACATCTTTGGACTCGACTTCCTACTCTCGTTTTCATATATAAGGAATACGGAGCTTTTGGTTTTATTAATCTCACCGACTACTTTTCGTTTATCGACGAAACCCTAATGCAATGTCCTACCGATGTGAACCTTAAAAAATTTAAACTTGAAATTTTAGGCAACGTTGAACACCCTGCGTTGCAAGTCAATAGTTGGATACGTTATGCTATTACGCGTAATGTTCAAGAGATTGATTTAAGGATAACGAACATGTTAAGTTATCAGTCATGTGACGATGAGTTGTTTTTCAACAATGCATGTCTTATAAGTATGAAACTCGTTGTGAATTTAATCCTCCTAATGGTGCTATTCACTGGGATAAACTCAAACGTCTCTGTATAGATCAGGCGAGGAGATTAGATGAAAATTTAATTGGAAAAATATTATCCGGAAGTCCTTGTTTGGAGACTTTGGAGTTGAACTACTGTTATTTTGCTGGGCGTATCCCCAAGTCCTTGTTTGGAAACTTTGGAGTACTTAAACGATTGTCATGTAATATGGAAACTTATGAAAGGTTTAGCTGTGACGATGAGTTGTTTTTCGACAAATCAAGTCCTGCTATAAGTTTGAAACTTTCGTGCTGTGTACTTAATCCTCCTAATGGTGCTATTTGTAGGGATACACTTACGTTTTTGTGTATTGATGATGGGAAACTAGATGAAGATTCAATTGTAAAAATATTATCCGGAAGTCCTTGTTTGGAAACTTTGCAGCTGAATTGTTGTTTTGGTTTTAGGCGGATTGATGTTACTTCAGAGAGTGTTAAGAACTTGGTGCTCTCTAGTTATGGCTATAGGTATCCTGGGGCGAATTACAATATAGATACACTTGAAATCAATGCTCCTTATATCTTGTCACTAACAATAAAAGGAAATATGTATTTGGAGGAGCTTTTGTTGGAAAATGTGTCTTCTTTAGTCAAAGTTAACTTGGATTTGGGCATCGGCTATATTCCCGAAAAGTTATAGAAGAAAAATTTCTTAGAGGACTTTTATCAAGCCTTGGCCATGTCAACGAGATTGCACTTGAGAATTATACTTGTTTAGAGGTAATATTTTTCTATGTATGTCTCTTTTTTCTTCCACTTGGGTTTGTTTGTGTGTGTGTGTGTTTTTGTTAAGGAGTGTGATTGCTAGTTTTAATATTCATTGCATTGTTTTAATAATGTTCTCTTTCCATTGGTAGGTTCTCTCTCGTTTGGAAGCTACAGGGTTCAAGTTTCGTAAAGGTTATTTCACGTGGTAGTTTTATCGACAGCTACAAAGTTTTTTCATTAACCCATAAGTGATGAATCCGTAGTTGATATTTTTATAAGCAAGTTTAGCGAGAGGAATTAAGTTTATTATTGACTTGGCTAATAAAGATGTTCTGCTTTAGTGAAGAATGCAATGAAATTCATATGTTAACAGATGGCTTATTTTGCTTAATCACATTCTATACATCTGCTGTTCTGTTTTCTGTTAAATCAATTAGGTTACTAAAATTTATATCATGTCGTTTGTGTGGCTGTAATAATCAGGAACTGAATGCTCACATGGAAACGTATTCTTTACATGCAACTGCTGTGTAATATGGCTAGCAAACTTAACTCTTGTCATGTCATATTTAATGTGTTTAATGTGTTTTGTGATACATGTTATGCTCAGTATGGATCATGCGAATCGTATGGCTATACATTTCTTATGTTGGCTTTCACTACAACAATCGGATGGACGGGCGAGGAGGCTTTCGCCGGGGACACGAAGTCCCCGGAGAAAGTCGCTAAACGACAAAATGGGATCTGACGTGGCACATGGATTCGCTGACTTGTCATGAAATTTTCAACGTAGACTTTCCGCGGGGACACGTCCCCGGTGAAAGGAACTTTCATTTTTATGAAACTTTGACCGGATAGTCAAAGTTCAACGCAAGGTTTCTCCGGGGACTTGTCCCCGCAGAAAGTATTTTCAGCTTTCACCAATAATTAGCCAAAGTCAAAAGCGTGTTAATTGTTCGTGGGAAAATTCCCGCCAAGCCTTTTTCCGGGGACAAATCCCCGGCAAAACCTTTATCCAGAGAAATTACACTTTATCTACCAATAGCACACATACTCACTCGTTTAACATGATACGTATACCAATAGCACCTATACTTGCTCGTTTAACATGATACATATACCAATGCTACTATACTTGGTCGTTAAACAAGATACGTATACCAATGCTACTATACTTGGTCGTTAAACATGACACGTATACCATAGCACCTATACTTGATCGTTTAACATGATACGTATACCATAGCACCTACACTCGGTCGTTTAACATGATACGTATACCATAACACCTACACTCGGTCGTTAAACATGATACGTATACCATAGCACCTATACTCGGTCGTTTAACATGATACGTATACCATAGCACCTATACTCGGTCATAGAAAGTAGTATATCCATAGAAATTACACTTTATATACCAATAGCACATATACTCGCTCGTTTAACATGATACGTATACCAATAGCACCTATACTTGCTCGTTTAACATGATACGTATACCAATGCTACTATACTTGGTCGTTAAACATGATACGTATACCAATGCTACTATACTTGGTCGTTAAACATGACACGATACCATAGCACCTATACTTGGTCGCTTAACACGATACGATATACCATAGCACCTATACTTGGTCGCTTAACATGATACGATACCATAGCACATATAGTCGGTTGTTAAACATGATACGATACCATAGCACCTATACTTGGTCGCTTAACATGATCACGATACCATAGCACCTACATGTGTACTGGTAAGACGTACTAGGTGTATGTCAACGTATTTATGTTCCGAATGTGCTATAGTTGAATATGATCGAATTCATATATATTTGTTTCAATAGAGAGATACAATAGAGTTGGTACTTCGATAACTTAAGTTGGGTTAATGGTATAGTTGAACTATGTGCTATGGTGATCATGCCTAACAAAGTCATTTATCATTTGTAATTGATGAATATGTGTCTGTTTGAATACTTAAAATAATGAATACATGCATGTGTTGCACATCAGTAGATGTATTTTTAACTAGTTGTTTGATAGAATGGATGTTACTGTGTAAAAGTACTAAACATATAATGACTTTTAATGTGCTAGAGTTAGTTTATCAAATATTTACAGCATATTGAATCTAACGATTACTGGAATTAGTTAATATGGTAACGATCTTAAAGTAGTCAGTAGAATTATGCTACGATGTATCATGTTTGTATATGATTGTCTGGAAGTAATGGTCGTAAGTTGGCTATACTTGGTCGTTAAACACGACACGATACCATAGCACCTATACTTAGTCGCTTAACACGATATGTATACCATAGCACCTATACTTGGTCGCTTAACATGATACGATACCATAGCACATATAGTCGGTTGTTAAACATGATACGATACCATAGCACCTATACTCGGTCATTTAACATGATACGATACCATAGCACCTAAACTTGGTCGCTTAACATGATACGATACCATAGCACCTACACTCGGTCATTTAACATGATACGATACCATAACACCTACACTGGTCGTTAAACATGATACGATACCATAGCACCTATACTCGGTCGCTTAACATGATACGATTCCATAGCACCTATACTCGGTCATAGAAAGTAGTATATCTATAGAAATTACACTTTATATACCAATAGCACATATACTCGCTCGTTTAACATGATACGTATACCAATAGCACCTATACTTGCTCGTTTAACATGATACGTATACCAATGCTACTATACTTGCTCGTTAAACATGATACGTATACCAATGCTACTATACTTGGTCGTTAAACATGACACGTATACCATAGCACCTATACTTGGTCTTTTAACACGATACGTGTACCATAGCACCTATACTTGGTCGTTTAACATGATACGTATACCATAGCACCTATAGTCGGTCGTTAAACATGATACGTATACCATAGCACCTATACTCGGTCGTTTAACATGATACGTATACCATAGAACCTATACTTGGTCGTTTAACATGATACGTATACCATAGCACCTACACTCGGTCGCTTAATATGATACGATACCATAACACCTACACTGGTCGTTAAACATGATACGCATACCATAGCACCTATACTCGGTCGCTTAACATGATACGATACCATAGCACCTATACTCGGTCATAGAAAGTAGTATATCCATAGAAATTACACTTTATATACCAATATCACATATACCGCCGCTTAACATGATACGATACCAATAGCACATATACTTGCTCGCTTAACAAGATACGATACCAATGCTACTATACTTGGTCGTTAAACATGATACGATACCAATGCTACTATACTTGGTCGTTAAACATGACACGATACCATAGCACCTATACTTGGTCGTTAAACATGATACGATACCATAGCACCTGTATTTGGTCGCTTAACATGATACGATACCATAGCACCTATAGTCGGTCGTTAAACATGATACGATACCATAGCACCTATACTCGGTCGCTTAACATGATACGATACCATAGCACCTATACTTGGTCGCTTAACATGATACGATACCATAGCACCTATACTCGGTCATAGAAAGTAGTATATCCATAGAAATTACACTTTATATACCAATAGCACATATACTCGCTCGCTTAACATGATACGTATACCAATAGCACCTATACTTGCTCGCTTAACATGATACGATACCAATGCTACTATACTTGGTCGTTAAACATGATACGATACCAATGCTACTATACTTGGTCGTTAAACATGACACGATACCATAGTACCTATACTTGGTCGCTTAACACGATACGATACCATAGCACCTATACTTGGTCGCTTAACATGATACGATACCATAGCACATATAGTCGGTTGTTAAACATGATACGATACCATAGCACCTATACTCGGTCATTTAACATGATACGATACCATAGCACCTATACTTGGTCGCTTAACATGATACGATACCATAGCACCTACACTCGGTCATTTAACATGATACGATACCATAACACCTACACTGGTCGTTAAACATGATACGATACCATAGCACCTATACTCGGTCGCTTAACATGATACGTATTCCATAGCACCTATACTCGGTCATAGAAAGTAGTATATCCATAGAAATTACACTTTATATACCAATAGCACATATACTTGCTCGCTTAACATGATACGATACCAATAGCACCTATACTTGCTCGCTTAACATGATACGATACCAATGCTACTATACTTGCTCGTTAAACATGATACGATACCAATGCTACTATACTTGGTCGTTAAACATGACACGATACCATAGCACCTATACTTGGTCTTTTAACACGATACGTGTACCATAGCACCTATACTTGGTCGCTTAACATGATACGATATCATAGCACCTATAGTCGGTCGTTAAACATGATACGATACCATAGCACCTATACTCGGTCGCTTAACATGATACGTATACCATAGAACCTATACTTGGTCGTTTAACATGATACGATACCATAGCACCTACACTCGACCGCTTAATATGATACGATACCATAACACCTACACTCGGTCGTTAAACATGATACGCATACCATAGCACCTATACTCGGTCGCTTAACATGATACGATACCATAGCACCTATACTCGGTCATAGAAAGTAGTATATCCATAGAATTTACACTTTATATACCAATAGCACATATACTTTTGCGCTTAACATGATACGATACCAATAGCACATATACTTGCACGCTTAACAAGATACGATACCAATGCTACTATACTTGGTCGTTAAACATGATACGATACCAATGTTACTATACTTGGTCGTTAAACATGACACGATACCATAGCACCTATACTTGGTCGCTTAACATGATACGATACCATAGCACCTATATTTGGTCGCTTAACATGATACGATACCATAGCACCTATAGTCGGTCGTTAAACATGATACGATACCATAGCACCTATACTCGGTCGCTTAACATGATACGATACCATAGCACCTATACTTGGTCGCTTAACATGATACGATACCATAGCACCTATACTCGGTCATAGAAAGTAGTATATCCATAGAAATTACACTTTATATACCAATAGCACATATACTCGCCGCTTAACATGATACGTATACCAATAGATCCTATACTTGCTCGTTTAACATGATACGTATACCAATGCTACTATACTTGGTCGTTAAACATGATACGTATACCAATGCTACTATACTTGGTCGTTAAACATGACACGTATACCATAGCACCTATACTTGGTCGTTTAACACGATACGTATACCATAGCACCTATACTTGGTCGTTTAACATGATACGTATACCATAGCACATATAGTCGGTTGTTAAACATGATACGTATACCATAGCACCTATACTTGGTCGTTTAACATGATACGTATACCATAGCACCTATACTTGGTCGTTTAACATGATACGTATACCATAGCACCTACACTCGGTCATTTAACATGATACGTATACCATAACACCTACACTCGGTCGTTAAACATGCTACGTATACTATAGCACCTATACTCGGTCGTTTAACATGATACGTATACCATAGCACCTATACTCGGTCATAGAAAGTAGTATATCCATAGAAATTACACTTTATATACCAATAGCACATATACTCGCCGCTTAACATGATACGATACCAATAGCACCTATACTTGCTCGCTTAACATGATACGATACCAATGCTACTATACTTGCTCGTTAAACATGATACGATACCAATGCTACTATACTTGGTCGTTAAACATGACACGATACCATAGCACCTATACTTGGTCTTTTAACACGATACGTACCATAGCACCTATACTTGGTCGCTTAACATGATACGATACCATAGCACCTATAGTCGGTCGTTAAACATGATACGTATACCATAGCACCTATACTCGGTCGCTTAACATGATACGATACCATAGAACCTATACTTGGTCGTTTAACATGATACGTATACCATAGCACCTACACTCGGTCGCTTAATATGATACGATACCATAACACCTACACTCGGTCGTTAAACATGATACGACACCATAGCACCTATACTCGGTCGCTTAACATGATCACGATACCATAGCACCTATACTCGGTCATAGAAAGTAGTATATCCATAGAAATTACACTTTATATACCAATAGCACATATACTCGCCGCTTAACATGATACGATACCAATAGCACATATACTTGCTCGCTTAACAAGATACGATACCAATGCTACTATACTTGGTCGTTAAACATGATACGATACCAATGTTACTATACTTGGTCGTTAAACATGACACGATACCATAGCACCTATACTTGGTCGCTTAACATGATACGATACCATAGCACCTGTACTTGGTCGCTTAACATGATACGATACCATAGCACCTATAGTCGGTCGTTAAACATGATACGATACCATAGCACCGATACTCGGTCGCTTAACATGATACGATACCATAGCACCTATACTTGGTCGGTTAACATGATACGATACCATAGCACCTATACTCGGTCATAGAAAGTAGTATATCCATAGAAATTACACTTTATATACCAATAGCACATATACTCGCCGCTTAACATGATACGATACCAATAGCACCTATACTTGCTCGTTTAACATGATACGTATACCAATGCTACTATACTTGGTCGTTAAACATGATACGTATACCAATGCTACTATACTTGGTCGTTAAACATGACACGTATACCATAGCACCTATACTTGGTCGTTTAACACGATACGTATACCATAGCACCTATACTTGGTCGTTTAACATGATACGTATACCATATCACATATAGTCGGTTGTTAAACATGATACGTATACCATAACACCTACACTCGGTCGTTAAACATGATACGTACACCATAGCACCTATACTCGGTCGTTTAACATGATACGATACCATAGCACCTATACTCGGTCATGTAAAGTAGTATATCCATAGAAATTACACTTTATATACCAATAGCACATATACTCGCTCGCTTAACATGATACGATACCAATAGCACATATACTTGCATCGCTTAACAAGATACGATACCAATGCTACTATACTTGGTCGTTAAACATGATACGATACCAATGCTACTATACTTGGTCGTTAAACATGACACGATACCATAGCACCTATACTTGGTCGTTTAACATGATACGTATACCATAGCACTGCATTTGGTCGCTTAACATGATACGTATACCATAGCACCTATAGTCGGTCGTTAAACATGATACGATACCATAGCACCTATACTCGGTCGCTTAACATGATACGATACCATAGCACCTATACTTGGTCGCTTAACATGATACGTATACCATAGCACCTATACTCGGTCATAGAAAGTAGTATATCCATAGAAATTACACTTTATATACCAATAGCACATATACTCGCTCGTTTTACATGATACGATACCAATAGCACCTATACTTGCTCGCTTAACATGATACGATACCAATGCTACTATACTTGGTCGTTAAACATGATACGATACCAATGCTACTATACTTGGTCGTTAAACATGACACGATACCATAGCACCTATACTTGGTCGCTTAACACGATACGATACCATAGCACCTATACTTGGTCGCTTAACATGATACGATACCATAGCATATATAGTCGGTTGTTAAACATGATACGATACCATAGCACCTATACTCGGTCATTTAACATGATACGATACCATAGCACCTATACTTGGTCGCTTAACATGATACGATACCATAGCACCTACACTCGGTCATTTAACATGATACGATACCATAACACCTACACTCGGTCGTTAAACATGATACGATACCATAGCACCTATACTCGGTCGCTTAACATGATACGTATTCCATAGCACCTATACTCGGTCATAGAAAGTAGTATATCCATAGAAATTACACTTTATATACCAATAGCACATATACTCGCCGCTTAACATGATACGATACCAATAGCACCTATACTTGTCCGCTTAACATGATACGATACCAATGCTACTATACTTGCTCGTTAAACATGATACGATACCAATGCTACTATACTTGGTCGTTAAACATGACACGATACCATAGCACCTATACTTGGTCTTTTAACACGATACGTACCATAGCACCTATACTTGGTCGCTTAACATGATACGATACCATAGCACCTATAGTCGGTCGTTAAACATGATACGATACCATAGCACCTATACTCGGTCGCTTAACATGACACGATACCATAGAACCTATACTTGGTCGCTTAACATGATACGATACCATAGCCCCTACACTCGGTCGCTTAATATGATACGATACCATAACACCTACACTCGGTCGTTAAACATGATACGTATACCATAGCACCTATACTCGGTCGTTTAACATGATACGATACCATAGCACCTATACTCGGTCATAGAAAGTAGTATATCCATAGAAATTACACTTTATATACCAATAGCACATATACTCGCCGCTTAACATGATACGATACCAATAGCACATATACTTGCTCGCTTAACAAGATACGATACCAATGCTACTATACTTGGTCGTTAAACATGATACGATACCAATGCTACTATACTTGGTCGTTAAACATGACACGATACCATAGCACCTATACTTGGTCGCTTAACATGATACGATACCATAGCACTGTATTTGGTCGCTTAACATGATACGATACCATAGCACCTATAGTCGGTCGTTAAACATGATACGATACCATAGCACCTATACTCGGTCGCTTAACATGATACGATACCATAGCACCTATACTTGGTCGTTTAACATGATACGATACCATAGCACCTATACTGGTCATAGAAAGTAGTATATCCATAGAAATTACACTTTATATACCAATAGCACATATACTACTTTCGCTTAACATGATACGATACCAATAGATCCTATACTTGCTCGCTTAACATGATACGATACCAATGCTACTATACTTGGTCGTTAAACATGATACGATACCAATGCTACTATACTTGGTCGTTAAACATGACACGATACCATAGCACCTATACTTGGTCGCTTAACACGACACGTATACCATAGCACCTATACTTGGTCGCTTAACATGATACGATACCATAGCACATATAGTCGGTTGTTAAACATGATACGTATACCATAGCACCTATACTCGGTCATTTAACATGATACGATACCATAGCACCTATACTTGGTCGCTTAACATGATACGATACCATAGCACCTACACTCGGTCATTTAACATGATACGATACCATAACACCTACACTGGTCGTTAAACATGATACGATACCATAGCACCTATACTCGGTCGCTTAACATGATACGATTCCATAGAACCTATACTCGGTCATAGAAAGTAGTATATCCATAGAAATTAAACTTTATATACCAATAGCACATATACTCGCCGCTTAACATGATACGATACCAATAGCACCTATACTTGCTCGCTTTAACATGATACGATACCAATGCTACTATACTTGCTCGTTAAACATGATACGATACCAATGCTACTATACTTGGTCGTTAAACATGACACGATACCATAGCACCTATACTTGGTCTTTTAACACGATACGTGTACCATAGCACCTATACTTGGTCGCTTAACATGATACGATACCATAGCACCTATAGTCGGTCGTTAAACATGATACGATACCATAGCACCTATACTCGGTCGCTTAACATGATACGATACCATAGAACCTATACTTGGTCGTTTAACATGATACGATACCATAGCACCTACACTCGGTCGCTTAATATGATACGATACCATAACACCTACACTCGGTCGTTAAACATGATACGTATACCATAGCACCTATACTCGGTCGCTTAACATGATACGATACCATAGCACCTATACTCGGTCATGTAAAGTAGTATATCCATAGAAATTACACTTTATATACCAATAGCACATATACCGCCGCTTAACATGATACGATACCAATAGCACATATACTTGCTCGCTTAACAAGATACGATACCAATGCTACTATACTTGGTCGTTAAACATGATACGTATACCAATGCTACTATACTTGGTCGTTAAACATGACACGATACCATAGCACCTATACTTGGTCGCTTAACATGATACGATACCATAGCACTGTATTTGGTCGCTTAACATGATACGATACCATAGCACCTATAGTCGGTCGTTAAACATGATACGATACCATAGCACCGATACTCGGTCGCTTAACATGATACGTATACCATAGCACCTATACTTGGTCGGTTAACATGATACGATACCATAGCACCTATACTCGGTCATAGAAAGTAGTATATCCATAGAAATTACACTTTATATACCAATAGCACATATACTGCTTAACATGATACGATACCAATAGCACCTATACTTGCTCGCTTAACATGATACGATACCAATGCTACTATACTTGGTCGTTAAACATGATACGATACCAATGCTACTATACTTGGTCGTTAAACATGACACGTATACCATAGCACCTATACTTGGTCGTTTAACACGATACGTATACCATAGCACCTATACTTGGTCGTTTAACATGATACGTATACCATATCACATATAGTCGGTTGTTAAACATGATACGTATACCATAACACCTACACTCGGTCGTTAAACATGATACGTACACCATAGCACCTATACTCGGTCGTTTAACATGATACGTATACCATAGCACCTATACTCGGTCATAGAAAGTAGTATATCCATAGAAATTACACTTTATATACCAATAGCACATATACTCGCTCGTTTAACATGATACGTATACCAATAGCACATATACTTGCTCGTTTAACAAGATACGTATACCAATGCTACTATACTTGGTCGTTAAACATGATACGTATACCAATGCTACTATACTTGGTCGTTAAACATGACACGTATACCATAGCACCTATACTTGGTCGTTTAACATGATACGTATACCATAGCACCTGTACTTGGTCGTTTAACATGATACGTATACCATAGCACCTATAGTCGGTCGTTAAACATGATACGATACCATAGCACCTATACTCGGTCGCTTAACATGATACGTATACCATAGCACCTATACTTGGTCGCTTAACATGATACGATACCATAGCACCTATACTCGGTCATAGAAAGTAGTATATCCATAGAAATTACACTTTATATACCAATAGCACATATACTCGCCGCTTAACATGATACGATACCAATAGCACCTATACTTGCTCGCTTAACATGATACGATACCAATGCTACTATACTTGGTCGTTAAACATGATACGATACCAATGTTACTATACTTGGTCGTTAAACATGACACGATACCATAGCACCTATACTTGGTCGCTTAACACGATACGATACCATAGCACCTATACTTGGTCGTTTAACATGATACGATACCATAGCACATATAGTCGGTTGTTAAACATGATACGATACCATAGCACCTATACTCGGTCATTTAACATGATACGATACCATAGCACCTATACTTGGTCGCTTAACATGATACGATACCATAGCACCTACACTCGGTCATTTAACATGATACGATACCATAACACCTACACTTGGTCGTTAAACATGATACGTATACCATAGCACCTATACTCGGTCGCTTAACATGATACGTATTCCATAGCACCTATACTCGGTCATAGAAAGTAGTATATCCATAGAAATTACACTTTATATACCAATAGCACATATACCGCTCGCTTAACATGATACGATACCAATAGCACCTATACTTGCCCGCTTAACATGATACGATACCAATGCTACTATACTTGCTCGTTAAACATGATACGATACCAATGCTACTATACTTGGTCGTTAAACATGACACGATACCATAGCACCTATACTTGGTCTTTTAACACGATACGTGTACCATAGCACCTATACTTGGTCGCTTAACATGATACGATACCATAGCACCTATAGTCGGTCGTTAAACATGATACGATACCATAGCACCTATACTCTGTCGTTTAACATGATACGATACCATAGAACCTATACTTGGTCGCTTAACATGATACGATACCATAGCCCCTACACTCGGTCGCTTAATATGATACGATACCATAACACCTACACTCGGTCGTTAAACATGATACGCACACCATAGCACCTATACTCGGTCGCTTAACATGATACGATACCATAGCACCTATACTCGGTCATAGAAAGTAGTATATCCATAGAAATTACACTTTATATACCAATAGCACATATACTTGCTCGCTTAACATGATACGATACCAATAGCACATATACTTGCTCGCTTAACAAGATACGATACCAATGCTACTATACTTGGTCGTTAAACATGATACGATACCAATGCTACTATACTTGGTCGTTAAACATGACACGATACCATAGCACCTATACTTGGTCGTTTAACATGATACGATACCATAGCACTGCATTTGGTCGCTTAACATGATACGATACCATAGCACCTATAGTCGGTCGTTAAACATGATACGATACCATAGCACCTATACTCGGTCGCTTAACATGATACGTATACCATAGCACCTATACTTGGTCGCTTAACATGATACGATACCATAGCACCTATACTCGGTCATAGAAAGTAGTATATCCATAGAAATTACACTTTATATACCAATAGCACATATACTATACTCGCTTAACATGATACGTATACCAATAGATCCTATACTTGCTCGTTTAACATGATACGTATACCAATGCTACTATACTTGGTCGTTAAACATGATACGTATACCAATGCTACTATACTTGGTCGTTAAACATGACACGTATACCATAGCACCTATACTTGGTCGTTTAACACGATACGTATACCATAGCACCTATACTTGGTCGTTTAACATGATACGTATACCATAGCACATATAGTCGGTTGTTAAACATGATACGTATACCATAGCACCTATACTCGGTCATTTAACATGATACGTATACCATAGCACCTATACTTGGTCGTTTAACATGATACGTATACCATAGCACCTACACTCGGTCATTTAACATGATACGTATACCATAACACCTACACTCGGTCGTTAAACATGATACGTATACCATAGCACCTATACTCGGTCGTTTAACATGATACGTATTCCATAGAACCTATACTCGGTCATAGAAAGTAGTATATCCATAGAAATTAAACTTTATATACCAATAGCACATATACTCGCTCGTTTAACATGATACGTATACCAATAGCACCTATACTTGCTCGTTTAACATGATACGTATACCAATGCTACTATACTTGCTCGTTAAACATGATACGTATACCAATGCTACTATACTTGGTCGTTAAACATGACACGATACCATAGCACCTATACTTGGTCTTTTAACACGATACGGTACCATAGCACCTATACTTGGTCGCTTAACATGATACGATACCATAGCACCTATAGTCGGTCGTTAAACATGATACGTATACCATAGCACCTATACTCGGTCGCTTAACATGATACGATACCATAGAACCTATACTTGGTCGCTTAACATGATACGATACCATAGCACCTACACTCGGTCGCTTAATATGATACGATACCATAACACCTACACTGGGTCGTTAAACATGATACGTACACCATAGCACCTATACTCGGTCGCTTAACATGATACGATACCATAGCACCTATACTCGGTCATAGAAAGTAGTATATCCATAGAAATTACACTTTATATACCAATAGCACATATACTACTCGCTTAACATGATACGATACCAATAGCACATATACTTGCTCGCTTAACAAGATACGATACCAATGCTACTATACTTGGTCGTTAAACATGATACGATACCAATGCTACTATACTTGGTCGTTAAACATGACACGATACCATAGCACCTATACTTGGTCGCTTAACATGATACGTATACCATAGCACCTGTACTTGGTCGTTTAACATGATACGTATACCATAGCACCTATAGTCGGTCGTTAAACATGATACGTATACCATAGCACCGATACTCGGTCGTTTAACATGATACGTATACCATAGCACCTATACTTGGTCGGTTAACATGATACGTATACCATAGCACCTATACTCGGTCATAGAAAGTAGTATATCCATAGAAATTACACTTTATATACCAATAGCACATATACTCGCTCGTTTAACATGATACGTATACCAATAGCACCTATACTTGCTCGTTTAACATGATACGTATACCAATGCTACTATACTTGGTCGTTAAACATGATACGTATACCAATGCTACTATACTTGGTCGTTAAACATGACACGATACCATAGCACCTATACTTGGTCGCTTAACACGATACGATACCATAGCACCTATACTTGGTCGCTTAACATGATACGATACCATATCACATATAGTCGGTTGTTAAACATGATACGATACCATAACACCTACACTCGGTCGTTAAACATGATACGATACCATAGCACCTATACTCGGTCGCTTAACATGATACGATACCATAGCACCTATACTCGGTCATAGAAAGTAGTATATCCATAGAAATTACACTTTATATACCAATAGCACATATACTCGCCGCTTAACATGATACGATACCAATAGCACATATACTTGCTCGCTTAACAAGATACGATACCAATGCTACTATACTTGGTCGTTAAACATGATACGATACCAATGCTACTATACTTGGTCGTTAAACATGACACGATACCATAGCACCTATACTTGGTCGCTTAACATGATACGTATACCATAGCACCTATATTGGTCGCTTAACATGATACGATACCATAGCACCTATAGTCGGTCGTTAAACATGATACGATACCATAGCACCTATACTCGGTCGCTTAACATGATACGATACCATAGCACCTATACTTGGTCGCTTAACATGATACGATACCATAGCACCTATACTCGGTCATAGAAAGTAGTATATCCATAGAAATTACACTTTATATACCAATAGCACATATACTCGCCGCTTAACATGATACGATACCAATAGCACCTATACTTGCTCGCTTAACATGATACGATACCAATGCTACTATACTTGGTCGTTAAACATGATACGTATACCAATGCTACTATACTTGGTCGTTAAACATGACACGTATACCATAGCACCTATACTTGGTCGTTTAACACGATACGTATACCATAGCACCTATACTTGGTCGTTTAACATGATACGTATACCATATCACATATAGTCGGTTGTTAAACATGATACGTATATCATAGCACCTATACTCGGTCATTTAACATGATACGTATACCATAGCACCTATACTTGGTCGTTTAACATGATACGTATACCATAGCACCTACACTCAATCATTTAACATGATACGTATACCATAACACCTACACTCGGTCGTTAAACATGATACGTATACCATATCACCTATACTCGGTCGTTTAACATGATACGTATACCATAGCACCTATACTCAGTCATAGAAAGTAGTATATCCATAGAAATTACACTTTATATACCAATAGCACATATACTCGCCGCTTAACATGATACGATACCAATAGCACCTATACTTGCTCGCTTAACATGATACGATACCAATGCTACTATACTTGCTCGTTAAACATGATACGATACCAATGCTACTATACTTGGTCGTTAAACATGACACGATACCATAGCACCTATACTTGGTCTTTTAACACGATACGTACCATAGCACCTATACTTGGTCGCTTAACATGATACGTATACCATAGCACCTATAGTCGGTCGTTAAACATGATACGATACCATAGCACCTATACTCGGTCGCTTAACATGATACGATACCATAGAACCTATACTTGGTCGCTTAACATGATACGATACCATAGCACCTACACTCGGTCGCTTAATATGATACGATACCATAACACCTACACTCGGTCGTTAAACATGATACGATACCATAGCACCTATACTCGGTCGCTTAACATGATACGATACCATAGCACCTATACTCGGTCATAGAAAGTAGTATATCCATAGAAATTACACTTTATATACCAATAGCACATATACTCGCTCGCTTAACATGATACGATACCAATAGCACCTATACTTGCTCGCTTAACAAGATACGATACCAATGCTACTATACTTGGTCGTTAAACATGATACGATACCAATGCTACTATACTTGGTCGTTAAACATGACACGTATACCATAGCACCTATACTTGGTCATTTAACATGATACGATACCATAGCACCTGTATTTAGTCGCTTAACATGATACGATACCATAGCACCTATAGTCGGTCGTTAAACATGATACGATACCATAGCACCTATACTCGGTCGCTTAACATGATACGATACCATAGCACCTATACTTGGTCGCTTAACATGATACGATACCATAGCACCTACACTCGGTCGCTTAACATGATACGATACCATAACACCTACACTCGGTCGTTAAACATGATACCTATACAATAGCACCTATACTCGGTCGCTTAACATGATACGATACCATAGCACCTATACTCGGTCATAGAAAGTAGTATATCTATAGAAATTACACTTTATATACCAATAGCACATATACTCGCCGCTTAACATGATACGATACCAATAACACCTATACTTGTTCGCTTAACATGATACGATACCAATGTTACTATACTTGGTCGTTAAACATGATACGATACCAATGCTACTATACTTGGTCGTTAAACATGACACGATACCATAGCACCTATACTTGGTCGCTTAACATGATACGATACCATAGCACCTATACTTGGTCGCTTAACATGATACGATACCATAGCACCTACACTCGGTCATAGAAAGTAGTATATCATAGAAAATTTTTAGGTTAAATTTAAATTGATTTGTTATTAATTTAGTTATTGAAAATAATAATAAAGTTTTTTTTTTTTTTTTTTTTTTTTTTTTAATTTAAAACCTTTGCCGGGACATGTCCCTGTATAACGTTCGCAATTTTTATTTTTCCTCCCATTTTTTAGTTTATCCCGCTATAACCTTCCCCGAGACTTGTCCCCCAAAAATCTGGCTAAATGACAACATAACCTTCCCGGACATGTCCTCGGAGAAAAGTTTTCAAAAAATGACCTCAATTATTAACACAGATCTGTTTCACAAATGAGATAAAAAAAAAAAAAAAAAAACACACACACCGTGCCGCTTTGCTCCACCGTACCTCCTTCATCACCTCCATCACCGCACCACCTCCACCACCGCACCACCTCCATCACTACACCACCTCCACCACCGTCGTTTATTTACATTTTCTCACAAATGAGATGGAAGTTATTCTCATCTGTTTCACAAATGAGATGAAAAAAAAAACCCGCCAATAACGGTTTGAACATTGGCTGCGCAATATTACTCCATGTATGTATTTTTTCTTTGACTGGATTTGAGGGGATGGGTTATGTTTCTGGCATGATATTACACCATATATGTATTTTTTGGCTGCGCAATTTAGCTTATTTTGTTGGTAATATTTTGTTAGGCGTGATATTACTCCATATATGTATTTTTTTTTTCAGTTGGTAATATTCCTGATGAGATGGAAGTTAGTTGCTAGTTTGGTTAAGCTTTGTGTAACTACATGTATAAAAAAGTAAAAGTGAAAAGTTGTGCCTGCTAGTATGGTTAAGCTTTGTGACTGCTAGTTTGGTTTTCGCCAGAACTTGTAGGTGGTCAATGCACACGGGTAAAAGAGTACATGAATTCTAGTGTTTTGTTAACGTTCAATAATATAGTTTTAATATGTGCTTTGCTTTTTACTTGTAGGAATATAATGTCGATCGTCACCGAGTGCAAACCGCGACCACAAATGAGACCAAAAGGTAAGATATGTCGCTATGTATTTTAAATAGTTTAGGGTTTTAGGTAATGAGAACTATCCAAGCATCGGGTATCAAAAAGACCCTTTAAACCATTAGGGTTGAATTGGTCATTTTAACAATTAGGGTAGGAGAGTAGGATGATGTCTTTTGGGACCTAAACCAAGATCTTGGCAAGGTGTTGGGGTCCACCCCCTTTCATGTGCAAGAGCACTTTAACTATGTTAATGAGATCATGTTGTTTCATCTGCTCGTGATACAAAAGATTTGATCATGTTTGCTTAAGACTTTTTGAACAATGTGTCTAGGGTTGAGGTTCTTGAAAACAAATAAATGATGTTAGTGTGTCTAGAAATTCAAACTCTTAAACAACATTGTTTGATCATAATGGATTTTTAACTTGCTTGTTGGAAAAGTACTAGAAATCAATGGCAACTCTATGCTCAGGTAGTATAATCACCATTGTATCATATTATCAAACAACAAAATGAACTTAGCGGCGGTGACACGTGGCTTCACCGATGGTTTACTACGAGGAGGTACACGGTTTCTTGGTCCATAAGATACGTGAATGTGTATATCTCGTATCTTGTTATGGTTACGATGATGAGGTTGAATCTTGAAGGGTAAAGGTGGTGCAAAGGGTTTAGCTTGGTTTGAGTGTTTTTATCTGTGTGTTTTGGTGAGAAACCCATGAGTTTGTGTGAGAGAGAGGTCGAGATGATAAGAAGAGGTATGAAATGGTGTGTAATGATAGAGATATAATGGTAACGAGATATGAAAGGGTTTGTGGGTGCCTCATTAACTCCATTTCACTCGCCATCACTATCATTACAAACCCTTTCATCTATCTTCTTATAATCTCCGACCCTCTCTCTCTCACACACATGGAGTTTCTCACCAAAAACACACACTAAAACACGCATTACGCTATGAACTCTCAAAGGGGCTAAACCATTTTGCACCACCTTTTACCTTCAAGATTCAACTCTCATCATCGTGTAACCATAACAAACCATAACAAGAAACGGTCAGACACTTTCAGATCTTGTGGACCAAGAAATCGTGTACCTCCTCGCCAGAACCATCGAGAAGCCACGTGTCACCGCTAAGTTCATTTTTGTTGTTTGATAATATAATACAATGGTCATATACTACCTTGAGCATAGAGTTTCCATTGATGTCTAGTTCTTTTTCCGACGGTCAAGTTAAAAATCCATTATGATCCAACAATGTTGTTTATGAAATTCAAATAGCACTTTAACTAGACACACTAACATCATTCCTTTGTTTTCGTGAACCTTCAACCATATACACACTGCTCAAATAGTCGACGCAAACACGATCAAATCTTTTGTATCACAAGCATCAACACAATATGATCTCATTAACCTAGTTAAAGTGCTATTACACATGAAAGGGGTGGACCCCAACACCGCCAAGATCTTGGTTTAGGTCCCAAATGCACCATCCTACCCTCCTACCCTAATTGTTAAATGACCAATTCAACCCTAATGGTTTAAAGGTTCTTTTGATACCGATGCTTGGATAGTTCTCATTACCTAAAACCCTAAACTATTTAAAATACGCAGTTAAGCTTTGGACAAACCGTAAAAGCGTAAGATATTGGAAGTCAATCGACAAAACCACCCGGCGAACACGAGTTCGAGCCTTATGTGTTAGGATACGTTTGTATAGAATAACATGTTTATGATTCCGTTAAATGGATTATACGATAGTTTTGGACCATTTGCGTATAGGTAGCTTATGTATAGTTTTGGACCATTGGCGATTTTAGGTTATTGATTGTGTTGTAGCGTAATTTGGACCATTTGGTTATATATGATATTATGTTTAGCGATTTTGTGTTGTTGTAGCATAAAATAGGTTGAAAATGTTCTTACATTGTAGATTTTTTCCGGAAAATTCCGAGAAAAATATGAAATTACCCATTTTGCGTAGTTTTCGCAAAATGGGTCAATGTCTTTCACGGGACATGTCCCCACTTAAAATAACATAGATTTAATTTGTTTCAAGTTTCACCGAGGACATGGCACCGAGAAGAGGTTGCGATAAACTTTAGTTACCATTTTTTCGGGATTTGTCCCGCAAAACCACATGCCACGTCGGACGTGTTTGACCGGTGACAATCGGGCGGGGACCCACAACTCCCGGTAAAGTTTTAAAATTTCCCGAAAAGTATCCCCAGAAGGTATTACCGGCTTTTTTCGGGGACATGTCCCCTGAATGCTATAACAGGGGACATGTCCCCGGCGAAAGGCCTAAAACGTCGCCGGTGAAAGCGACGATTGTTGTAGTGTTTAGTCATGCTCTCATCACATCATATTTTAGCTTTTTTTTCGTTATCTCTTTTTGCATTAGATAGTTAACGTTGTATGTTACGTGTTTTCACTCTTGTTATGAAAAACATAAAGTTATTTAAATTATCATTCTAATAATACTTCACTTTAATAATAATGACGGCAACAGTTATTTATAGAACATGGACAAAAGTGTAAGCAGGTCAACCCTACCCGACATGACTATTTTAACGTGTACCTAAATACGACCACTTTCAACAAGAACCCGTTTGGCCCATTACACAAACCTCCCGAACCACTCATCTAGCCACCTCTACATAGAAAGTTTGCATTTGTGTCTCACCTTATCTGCTAATTTTATTCCACCTGGAGAAAGGTCACTTCATTTGTACTTATTGTTTAAACAACCAAGGCTAATATTGACGCTGATACAGCTATTAGACAAAGCATCATAACTGGTATGTCCTATTTCTCACCAAGCCTGCGAAGATCATTTCTTTGTACTCTACTTAATGCAAATGACATGAGACAATTGGATTAAGTTAGCCCAAGAAAATGTCAATGGTTACACTTTTTTTACATTAAGGATATTGAAATGTGGTTCAAAAAACAGTAAATCATTGTAACTTTGTAAGGCACTTTTTACGACATTATATGTTAGGATCGGATGACACATACAAACATAATTAACTGCCACATACACTGCCACAATTAAGAACACAAGGATATAAGGTGGTTCGGTCTAATCTGACCTACGTCCACACGAGGTAACTAGGAGTGTTTATTACTTGTTGTGTTGTAATCAAGAGGTGTGTTTTACAAATACAGAGTGATCTCTTATATAGAGATGATAAGAGATAACTAGCCAGGCCACTAACTACCACTACTGAATTAGTGATTATCTTTTCTGCCACTAAGTGTTAAGTGTGCCACTATCTGTTTGAGTGGTTACATGATTTCTGCCACTATTGTTTGAGTGGCTTCACCAACTCAACAATCTCCCACTTGAAGCCACGGAACAATCTTCACCTGTGCTTCAATTGTGTATCTCTGTATTTTTGTAAAACAAGAACTTTTGATCTTAGCTCCATCCTAGTTACCGTTGCCTTCTCTTCAATTAACCTGAAGGCTCGTTGAAGCTCCCGTTAGCTCCAACACATCATTCATGACTTAAACTATCACTGACCCATTCTTTGTCCCTATCGGCTCCCACTGACATGAACTGCCCGATCCTGAAACATCCTGAGAACAAACACTCTCCGAATAAAGCAGATAATCAACTGGAGAGACTTTGACGGCTGGAATACTGGTTCTCTTAACCCAATGTCGTCTGGTAACTCTCACTGAAGCACAACCTGTGCTCCCACTGCCATGAATGCCCCTGACTAGTTTTACTGAACCTTTTCTAGCACGTTCAACTTGAATCTGACCTGTGACTCTAGGTTTGCCATCTGAAAAGCAAACCTTCTTCTGCCCACGAGACTCTGTGAACCGGACTTTGGTCTTCTTCTGAACCGGGACGGTTACTCCCTCAGACGGTAAACTGACCACAAACAACGAACCTTGTTTCTTTCCTCGAGCTACGACTAGATTTCCTTTCATAACCTTCCACTGCCCGTTCCTGAACTTAACCTCGTGTCCCTGTTCATCCAACTGCCCAACAGAAATCAACTATTTCTTCAGACTTGGAATTACCCGGACATCCTTCAAAGTCCATGGACCGACTAGAGTCTTCAGATCTAAGTCACCTATGCTCGTCACATCAAGAACCTCATCGTTCGCCAGTCTTACCTTACCAAAATCCCCTTATTTCAGATTCCGCAGTGCTTCACGGCTGTGGGTAGCGTGAAATGAAGCACCCAAATGGATTACCCAGGAATCCACATTGCTCTCCACACTACAGATCAAAACATCATCATCTGTATGGTCTACTGCAACGTTAACTTCTTTCTTGTCTTTTGTACATTGATTCCTGAAATGTCCAACCTCTTTACTGTTCCAACAAGTTACATCATTTCGAGTCCTCGACTGACTTCTTCTCCTGTTCCCACTCCCACTACCTCTGTTATTTCTTCTAACTCTGACCGCATTCAATTGTTCACTTGATGATTCCCCTGAATTTTTTCGTCTGACGTCTTCGCCTAGAATTAAATCCCGAATTCCCTCAAAAGTGAGACCTTTCGATCCTGATGAACTAGTAATGGATGTAACTGTTCCGGACCAACTGTCGGGTAATGATGATAACAGTAGTAAAGCTTGAACTTCATCCTCGAACTTTATTCCCACTGACCCAAGTCTGGATAAAATCGAGTTTAAATTGTTGATGTGCACTGTAACTGAACTTCCTTCCCTCATCCTCATGTTGAATAGCTCCCGAATTAGGAAGACTTTATTTGCTGCCGACGGCTTCTCGTACATATTAGACAATGCCTTCATGATTCCCTCTGCCGAGGTCTCCTTTAGAATGTTGAACGCAACATCCTTTGACAACGCTAGTCTAATAAATGCCTTGGCCTTTTTATCCAAAGTCTCCCACTCTGCCTGTGTCATCGCCTCTGGTTTTTCACCTAAAACTGCATCCAAGTCTTTCTGCACGAGCAAATCTTCAATTTGCATCTTCCACCAACCAAAGTCCTTCCCATTAAACTTCTCAATCTGAAGCTTACTGCTTTCTGCCATTTCTGTGGTCACGATCGGACGTATCACCGGCGATCGGGGTTGTGATTATTCAGATGGGTAACAGTTGAATGATGGCTATTGGTGAAAGCCGACGGCGGCGATCGGTGGCTTGGGTCG
Organism: Chrysanthemum lavandulifolium; assembly: GCA_022545495.1. NCBI lineage: Eukaryota > Viridiplantae > Streptophyta > Magnoliopsida > Asterales > Asteraceae > Chrysanthemum > Chrysanthemum lavandulifolium. The sequence goes on from CM040238.1 coordinate 275,281,671, forward strand.
CTTTTTCTCCGATCGATGGTAGGTGACACGCCCGGTGACCGTGGCGCCGGCGGGGTTATTCTTGGTGGGAAGGTGGTCGGTCAGTGACGGCAACCAATACTGGTCTCGATATCTACCAACAAGTAAGCTTCTCCACCTTTCTCTGTTCGTATGTGTCAATCAAGAGCCAAAGCTCTGATACCAGTTGTTTGGATTGGATGACACATACAAACATAATTAACTGCCACACACACTGCCACAATTAAGAACACAAGGATATAAGGTGGTTCGGTCTAATCTGACCTACGTCCACACGAGGTAACTAGGAGTGTTTATTACTTGTTGTGTTGTAATCAAGAGGTGTGTTTTACAAATACAGAGTGATCTCTTATATAGAGATGATACGAGATAACTGGCCAGGCCACTAACTACCACTACTGAATTAGTGATTATCTTTTCTGCCACTAACTGTTAAGTGTGCCACTATATGTTTGAGTGGTTACATGATTTCTGCCACTATTGTTTGAGAGGCTTCACCAACTCAACATTATATGTAAGTATCTTCTCAGTCATTGAAGAGAATTCGACATAATGCAACATATTATTGTATCTTTTGGAATTTGCGATTATGAGTTCTCTAATTCAGTCTGCGCGTCCGTAGTCCAAGTAAGCAATGTTTACTGTTTTCGAATGCTATGCTAGCTAAATCAATCGAATATGATGGATAGCAAGGTAAGTAGGCAACAACTTAAATAGTTAAATGTATGTATTTCACGTTAGAAATTTCAAAGTTATCTTTGGATAGAGCTTTCTTGGAGTTGAAATAGACATATCCAATGATTTATTATGCCATTACTGCTATATATATAAAAGAAGTGGCGCAAAATGCACTCACGTTTTAACTAACAAATAAGTTGGATGGTAAAAAATAATGTGACAATCAATCTCTCATCTTTTGGTGATTATTGTCCTCACACACCGTCAAGACTAGAAATGAAGGTGTGAAAAGAGTGAATAAATTATTGTACAGTAATAACACAACAATGTATCATGAACATGAAATAAGAATAAATTGTTTGGTTTATTACGACAAAGTGGTGATTATTAACACGCAGCAGCCTACCATCCTTCCTTGGATCACTTATAGCAGAAGCATCCCTTTCATAACTTGCTTATGATTGTAAGACACTCTTCCGTTGTCAATCGGTTTCTTTAGCATTTGAACTATCACTTGACTTACGGCTCCACCGATTTTGACCGCAATATATGACCACTTTCTTAAAAACTTCTTTTCGGTCACCGAAAAGCTCAATTTGATCACCGTCAATTACTTTGATTAGCACCTAATATTTCATAGTTCTAGTGCTTTATACTTCTTTCCAAGACAACAACTAGTTATTGTGAATATAAGAATAGGAAAATTGTGTGGTTGACTTTCGGAGTCAAATTTACCTTGACAATGATGATAGGAGTCATAGAAGACCGTGGTCCTAAAATTTGTAGGGGAGGGAGGAAGGCTGTCGGGAGATATTTCTGTAGGTGCCGAGAAGTCACCCATATCGTTCTTTAGCTTCTGGTCGAGGGAGATAAAATACCGCCACCAAATGGGTAGTTGACAATGGTCGTCATTGACACAGCATTTCTATCTGCATCGACTATGCAAAAATGACTTGTGCCATGATCTTCAATCTGACTCCACCTAGTAAATGAACATGATAAACAGTTCTAGTTTTTAGTTAAACAGACTAATACTTTTTTTTTGGTAAAGGGTTTCCCCGGTAAATTGTATTTCACCAAAAAACATTTAAGTACAAACGGTGTAGGTGAAGTCCTACAACCCGGCCCGTTACATGGGCGAATAAAAACGCACCGTAGTGCAACAAACCACACCATCATGAGGATGACAAGCCAAACTCATGAACAAGCTTCAACAAGCTACTAACCAAAACACTAAATAAGAATGACATAACCATTCTTATTACTAACAAAGAAAGAAGCAAAAACAACTTTCTAAATCAAACCACCGAGATGGCAACAAAAGCTCCCGAAGAAACGCCTCATCAATGGTTAACACGAAATGTGTTCATTCTCGAAAATATTAAGAGGCGATAATGAGCATGATACATGCTATTCTTTCAAAGAATGATTTCCAAATAGCCTAAACGGCTAACTTCCAAGTAAGACGACCCAAGAAACACAGACCATATTCAATCAACAAATGAAATCAACTCCCTAGTCCGAGTAGTAACGCCTCAAAATACCATGTAGAAAACCGGAGTGAACATCATCTTTGACAGAAATAACCACAACGTGCTTGAACAATCATGGAAAACCACGCTGAACACAACACGACTTACAGCTTCAAACCTGAACCAGCAATATAATAAACTATCTGTGGTAACAAGCATAAAACATTAACATAGGGTGATTCAACCCTAACTTCCAGCATATGCGAACCCAAGACCAAAATAATACAGCCACCAAATGATTCGATTGATGACCCAATCATAACCAACTTCCTTCTCTCCCATAACCCACTTACAAAAACACTCATAACACGACCCAAATCGATCTTACCAAATAGATAATCAATACCCAAACGTGGGTATACATCCAAAGAAATAAAAGCACCTCTCTCAAACCCACTTACGGATCGGCAAAGAAATCCATAAAGGAATAGCCAACCGACACCAAAACAATCAATGAGATATAGCGCTAAGGACCACCCGATATCGACCCAAGCAACCGATTGGAAGAATTAGAATGTTAGGGTTTCAGAATAAAAGATAACACCATAGAAAACGACCCCACACCCCAGAAATATCATATTCTTACCCGTTAAATCAATAGTCCCAGTGAAAGAAATAAAGAAAAAACGAATCGGATTGGAAGAATTAGGCCGGATTTGTTTAGGATTGCACGCCACCTCAGGATATACACAAACCACACTAAACCCGATTGCATACACTAGGTAGAGAGGCGGATTTAGTGCTGATTTGGCCGGAAAAAATGAACAGGAGGTGGCGGCTATAGGAGGATTCCCGACTGAAAAGATATGACAATAAATATAATCACACCACCCCTAAGAATGAACACCCAAGCAGAACCGATTGCATACACGAATGTAGAGAAGATTAAGTTGGATGTTTAGCCGGAAAAAATGAGGTAGGGGTGGCGGCCAAAAACAGACAGATACTTAACTAAGCAATGAGTGAGAGTAAATATATATAAACTTAATTATGTACCCGGGCATGTAATATTCAGATGCGAAAGTGGTGTTGTCAAAATTTTTGTCGATTTTTTTCGTGAATGAAGGGAAAGCATTTCGATGCGGTCTTACTTATATCGAAAAATTGGGGTCACCCAAATTCATCCTAAGTGAATACATATGTTTTAATGCTTCATGAATCGTAGTAAACCGCTTATTAAACTTGTTGTTTATTTCATGCTTTAATCTCTTCTAGTTTCCTTAATAATGAAATTAGTCTTTCACGATTTTAGTTTCGGTTTGGTCGTCTGGGTTTGATTTTAACATCCATGGTTTGAACTTCATACGCACTCTAATGACAATCATGTGTTTTAGCCTTAACTTAAAACGAAGGAAGCTTTGACTTTACGCTTATTGATGCCGACAAGGTAAATTACCTTAACTATCACGAGAGTTATGAAATTGCCGAAAATCAATGGGATCATCATTTATAACAACACATTCTGGTTTGGATATGTGGTGAAGCCTGAGGATTTGGTTCCTGAACGATTCAGAAGGTCAAGAAGCGTTGCTTTGAATCTTAATAAAGCACTCGCAGCTGACCCTTGTGTGAAAATTTCTATCCTTCCTTTAGGCGATGGTTAATAGAGTGTCATCATCTAAATGAACTTAAAACTTATAAAAAGGAAAACTCATATGGATACCTGTGAATCTTCCACTCCTTCTATCCACCTGCCACATCTCCACTCTAAATGAGGCCAGCGATCCTTGCACTTAGACATGAATCTCTTTGATACTTTACCAGAAACATTTCGATGGATGAAAAACGAGACCTCTGACAAGCGGACGCATTTGTCCAACACACAAGCAACACATGAGAAAGTCAATGATGGGTATTGGGTTAATCCCAATCGACCCAACCCAGCGACCCAAGTCAACACCCATTATGACCCGGTCAACAAAAGGTCAACGAAAGTCAACCATACGAAAAGTCAAAAGAAGCAGTTATAGAAAATGGTTACACAACAGTTATAAAATAACTGCTCTATCCCTGAACCGACACAATGGTTCATATGTACCGTTTCATTTAGTATATATACTTCGAACTCTAATGTAAGAAACATGATGACAGATTTTGTACAATGATGACTGAAATAATAAGAAAAGTTTCTTGATTCAAATCGTTTATTGTTATTTGGTATATCGTTGATTAAAGATCCAGAAAAACGGGCCAACAATTGGTATCAGAGCCAAAATCATCATATACCATTTTTTTTTAGTTCCAGAATCAAAAGAAGAAAACAGTCTTGATAAGAAAATTTTTCTGCAAATATTAACCGAACACAAAATCAAAGATATCATTTTTTTGTGTTCCATATACTTTGTCGCATCAAGGGAACAATCACACAAGTGATTACTCCAACCCGGCAACAAACTTATTTGCAACTTTTCATCGAAACTGATTTTTATCCAAAGGATAAGAAACGAATAAAATTCGTTTTATATTTGATTCAATTAAAAGTAAACGAAGTCGTCATCAAATAGGGCACAAATCAAAGATTCAAATTAGAACAAACACACCTGTTCTTAAACGGAATCAAGCCCAGAAGGATCAATTGAAAACCCCAATTGATTCATTTTCATACTCCAATCATAATACTTCTCACGGATTTGAAAACCCCCAAATAAGTCGAAACCCTAGGTTTCAAAGTGTAGGAATAATAGTGCTCGTAAAAGAACACCCATACCGGAGAAAGAAGGAGAGGCGGTCAAAGAACACAACCATTAAAAGGCCAGTCAACCGTCGTTAGATTGGAGAAGGAGAAGATCAAGTTATCTTCCTAGAGAGAGAGAGACTGAAAAGTACTGTCTCAAGAAAGAAAAAAAAAAAGGATATGTGTGTTATCTCAAAAACCAAAAGAGATAAGAAGTTAAATTTACAAAGGACGCATGTTCAGTATAAGGGAACTCAAGGATTACTTTTATTTTAGTTAAGGCATCGGGTTAAACCATCAACCCCTCCAGGTTCCAAAGATTTCAAAACCACTTTATTTTTACTTTATATATTTTGATATATATTGCTTTTATTTTGATAAGTTATTTTAAAAAAATTATTAAAATCTTATCATATTTTTTGGATAGTATATTAACCTAGTATACTGATTAGGAATAACATTTAAAGTGGAATTAACTTTAGGTTATTCGTTTTTAAAAAAATATATAATCTCCGAGGGTAGTTTTGGAATTAAAAACTAGTCCTATAAAGTTTTATAGCCTATAAGGAAAAATAAAACATTTTTCAACACACATCGTGTTAAATTTCTGGAGATATTTTTTATTATCAATATATTTAAGATATGACGAAAGGAAGTGGAAATAAGGAACCTAGTACTAATTTTACAAATAGTACAACTCAATTTCAATGCCCAATCCTAAAGCCCGCGAATTACTCATTATGGGCAATTCGAATACAAATCATTCTCGAAGCGAATGGTTTATGGGAAACAATTGAGCCGACTGAAACGACTCAACCCGATAAAAATATGATCAACCTGGACTTAAGGAAGATCACAACAACGAAGGTGGAAATAACCAGAAAAACATGATCAACCTGGAAATAAGGAAGATCACAACAACGAAGGTGGAAATAACCAGAAAAACATGATCAACCTGGAAATAAGGAAGATCACAACAACGAAGGTGGAAATAACCAGAAGAACATGATCAACCTGGAAATAAGGAAGATCACAACATAAAGGTGGAAATAACCTGAAGAACCTGATCAACTTGGACTTAAGGAAGATCACAAAGTTGGAAATAACAAGATCAACATGGACATAATGAAGATCACAGAAGAAAAGGTGGAAATAACCAGATCAACATGGACATAATGAAGATCACAGAAGAAAATGTGGAAATAACCAAGATCAACATGGACATAATGAAGATCACGTAAGAAGGTGGAAATAACCAAGGAAAATTGATCTACCCGACATAAGGATGATCACAAAAATTAAAAGCTCGATGGTGGATTTAACCGTAAGATGAATCAAGAAGACTTAAAGACTTACGCCACGTGATTGTGATTAAGGGGGAGAATATTGGGTTAATCCCAATCGACCCAACCCAGCGACCCAAGTTAACACCCATTATGACCCGGTCAACAAAAGGTCAACGAAAGTCAACCATACGAAAAGTCAAAAGAAGAAGTTATAGAAAACGGTTACACAACAGTTATAAAATAACTGCTCTATCCCTGAACCGACACAATGGTTCATATGTAGCGTTTCATTTAGTATATATACTTCGAACTCTAATGTAAGAAACATGATGACAGATTTTGTACAATGATGACTGAAATAATAAGAAAAGTTTCTTGATTCAAATCGTTTATTGTTATTTGGTATATCGTTGATTAAAGATCCAGAAAAACGGGCCAACAATTAAGGAAGATCAACCCGATAAAAATATGATCAACCTGGACTTAAGGAAGATCACAGCAACGAAGGTGGAAATAACCAGAAAAACATGATCAACCTGGAAATAAGGAAGATCACAACAACGAAGGTGGAAATAACCAGAAAAACATGATCAACCTGGAAATAAGGAAGATCACAACAACGAAGGTGGAAATAACCAGAAGAACATGATCAACCTGGAAATAAGGAAGATCACAACATAAAGGTGGAAATAACCTGAAGAACCTGATCAACCTGGACTTAAGGAAGATCACAAAGGTGGAAATAACAAGATCAACATGGACATAATGAAGATCACAGAAGAAAAGGTGGAAATAACCAGATCAACATGGACATAATGAAGATCACGAGAAAAAAGGTGGAAATAACCAAGATCAACATGGACATAATGAAGATCACAGAAGAAGGTGGAAATAACCGAAGGAAAATTGATCTACCTGGACATAAGGATGATCACAAAAAATTAAAAGCTCGGATGGTGGATTTAACCAGAAGATGAATCAAGAAGACTTAAAGACTTACGTCACAGCGATTGTGATTAAGGGGGAGAATATTGGGTTAATCCCAATCGACCCAACCCAGCGACCCAAGTTAACACCCATTATGACCCGGTCAACAAAAGGTCAACGAAAGTCAACCATACGAAAAGTCAAAAGAAGCAGTTATAGAAAACGGTTACACAACAGTTATAAAATAACTGCTCTATCCCTGAACCGACACAATGGTTCATATGTACCGTTTCATTTAGTATATATACTTCGAACTCTAATGTAAGAAACATGATGACAGATTTTGTACAATGATGACTGAAATAATAAGAAAAGTTTCTTGATTCAAATCGTTTATTGTTATTTGGTATATCGTTGATTAAAGATCCAGAAAAACGGGCCAACAATTAAGGAAGATCAACCCGATAAAAATATGATCAACCTGGACTTAAGGAAGATCACAAAGAACGGCGGTGGAAATAACTGGAAAAACATGATCAACCCGAAATAAGGAAGATCACAACAACGAAGGTGGAAATAACTGTAAAAACATGATCAACCCGAAATAAGGAAGATCACAACAACGAAGGTGGAAATAACCAGAAGAACATGATCAACCTGGAAATAAGGAAGATCACAACATAAAGGTGGAAATAACCTGAAGAACCTGATCAACCTGGACTTAAGGAAGATCACAAAGGTGGAAATAACAAGATCAACATGGACATAATGAAGATCACAGAAGAAAAGGTGGAAATAACCAGATCAACATGGACATAATGAAGATCACAGAAGAAAAGGTGGAAATAACCAAGATCAACATGGACATAATGAAGATCACGTAAGAAGGTGGAAATAATCAAGGAAAATTGATCTACCGGACATAAGGATGATCACAAAAATTAAAAGCTCGGATGGTGGATTTAACCGTAAGATGAATCAAGAAGACTTAAAGACTTACGTCACGATTGTGATTATGGGGAGAATATTGGGTTAATCCTAATCGACCCAACCCAATGACCCAAGTCAACACCCATTATGACCGGTCAACAAAAGGTCAACGAAAGTCAACCATACGAAAAGTCAAAAGAAGCGATTATAAAAACGGTTACACAATGCTTATAAAATAATCGTTTATCCTGAACCGACACAATGGTTCATATGTACCGTTTCATTTAGTATATATACTTCGAACTCTAATGTAAGAAACATGATGACAGATTTTGTACAATGATGACTGAAATAATAAGAAAAGTTTCTTGATTCAAATCGTTTATTGTTATTTGGTATATCGTTGATTAAAGATCCAGAAAAACGGGCCAACAATGGGTCAACCAGCGACAAATATGCACTAAATGTTTTCAATCCTTTGATCATTCCATATGGTATCTCCCATTTCCCACAAGCTTCCAATGCTGACCACACACTTGGTTGCATACATAGAGAACTCATCTTCGGGAATACCCTGAATCCATTATCCAGGACGTAGCTAAAATCAATATGATTTTTCCATTTTCGCGATGAATCCAGAGTAAGTTTATCCACTGATCTATGGTGGAAAGTATCGAGTAAGGTTCCAAGGAGTTTAGAATTTATCCAAACTGCTTTCGATTTTTAGACTTTATTACTAGTGATTTGTTTGGATGAACAAGGAGAAGATGTAAGTGAGATAACATGGAGCTTCAATCATAATTCTATGGACCTTTAGATTCAACTCTTAGTGTGATAAGGTCAGTGATTAGACTCATCGAATATGGCGATAAGAAAAGGGAGACATCTTGTAGTGACATGTTTTCGTGTTGAGAAGGTGGATTATAGGAAACTCGACTCACGAGATATCTATCAACTTAAGGACTTGAAGATTAGGAAAACACTTAATCAATGTGGTTAAATTGTTGTCGTCAAAGTATATAGATTCAAGAGTCAAACTTGTTAGCATTGGCATCAGATTCAGATTACTCATGGAAAGCCACGCACGTGCAACCTTTAGTTCGACGAGATTATGACCTGCATCAACAGTAAAAATTAGTTGTAAGCTCAACTGATAACAATCAACATGTACATAGTCTTTTTCACTCTTTGATACTCCATTTGTCCCAAATTATAAGTTCGATTTTTTATATTACTCGCATCTTATGAAAGTGGGGATCATTGTACACCAATAACATGTCATGTTAACCTTTAAAAACCATTTAGATTGGTTGAAAAATGAAAGTGAACAATTATTTCGAGACAAACCAAAATAGAAAGGCGGACTAAAGTTTGGGACAAAGGGATTAGATTACGATATTGTAACTATTAAACATTAATCGATTACGAATATAGTAAAAATCAACATAGTTATTCATTGTCGCATAATTAACAATCAACTTACAATACAAAGAAACCAAAGATCAAAACATTCGAAAACTCAAGCGTGAAAAACTAGATAATGAAAGAGATCTCAGGTGTATGGAGACCCTAGGCAACCACTTTAGAACAAAAGCATCTTCAGTGAAGTGTAGATCATCATCCTTATTATCCGTCATATAATAGTAGTACCACGTATCTTGGGTCTCATCCTTGAGGCTGATACACACGGATTCAACGAGTTCCATATTCGATATAAGATCCAGAATAACCTTCTCCATACCTCGTGGAAGACGGGATTGGGTAAATGATTTTTTATCAAGAATAACCTTATAACTTGGATTCAGGCATAACAAAAGATTACGAAAAATTGACTTGGATGTAATTAATCCTTTTTGATGATTTCAAAACCCTACAGCTTGAATGGAAGTACATTCTCAAATTGCATCTAAGATTGATTGATTGAAGGTACGGATAAACTTTATTGAAACTCTTCCATGCGATTCTGCATCGTGCTACATCTGCTGAGTCGTCAAGTCGACTCAGTATTTCTAGGAGTAGGACTTCAGGGAGTCTGTCCATGGAGACAATGAAAGTTTAATGAAGCAAATAACAAATGGATGGAAATTTATATACCTCCTCGGTTTACATATATCATCTGTAGAAACATAATTTGGGAACCAAAATGTTATGCAGTTTACGTATTAATGATTTTCTTACCATGTTTATATATAGTGATCATATGTTCACAACTGTTTTTTTTTTTTTTTTTTTTTTTCAAAAATGTTTTCCTTTAACAAGTCAATATATTACAGTAATAGTTGTAGGTCTATAAAATCAACAAAGGATGAGTCAGAGGTTTGCTGTGGCTGATGATCTCAAAGCTGGCTCAAAGAAACTCACCATCTCGTGGATCAGTTAAAGACTTCCATTTGATGAACACAACATGCAGAACATGAAGAATCAAAGACTACGAGCTAGAGAGCAAAGAACATATCAAAGAATCCAAGAAGATCAAATTGTAATATCTGTTTGTAATTGAGGTGACCTCCTTTAGGGGGAGATTGTTAGGATTTAGAAAATCCGGTAGTTAAAGAGTCGGTCACCTCAAGTATAAGTAATCGTTAGAAAGCTCGTACTCGTATAGTAGTTTGTATGTAACACCGTGGAGAACGGACGGGACTTTATCCACTGTATGCATGATCCATAGCCCGTAGGAGGCGTCTCATGTATCTAACTATAAATACCCTTTACCTAGCAATGCAAAGAGTGAGAGCTTTCATAATACATTTTTTCTTTGTCTCATTAAAGTTCCCAACTCTCTGCCACTTTCTCTCTCTAAAACTCATTTTAGTCGACCCACATTTGTGCTTGTTTATGTGTTTGTAAAAACCAATATGTAACATTTCTTTTTAAGAATGACGAGCTCTTTCCTAAATTATACCAAAGAAATGGCTATACGTGGGGTTTGTGTTTTCTTTCTTTCCAGTTTGTAATTTGTCTTCAACAAATGATATTCGAAGGATGGTTATATTATTAAATTTGGTAAGTGGTGCCACATAAAAGGTAATGCTTATAAACATACCATACATTAGTAATTAGTTTTTCAAAAGGCAAATAATTGGTTGGGATGAAGAATGTTCACTAATTCTGGAGAAAAATCACTAAATAGTAACCAAATTTCACAAGTGTTCTACTAAAGTCTCTCAAAGTTTTTTTATGATTGTAAAACCACTCAAGTTTTATATTTGATTTGTAAAACTAAAAACTCATAAATAAAATCAATGATTTCTTGATTTATCTTACCATTAGCATATAAAGGGGTTGACAATTTCATAATGCACACATTAAATTAAATCATTAGCATATAAAAAGAGGTTGAGATGGAATGCTAATTAACTCATACATTAGATATTAACAAACCACAATATACAAGATACTTTGTTTTCGATTAAATTACATGACTATAACAGACAACAAAAACAAATCAATGATACTAAAACATGACAAAGAGAAACATTTAAATAAAATGAAATACATGTACACATCATATACTTTAGGGATGAGCATTTCGAAGGTTTATAACAAAACCGAACCGGAACCGTACCGGAACTGTACCGATTCTCGATATACGGTACAGTCCCGGGATTACAAAATAAGGTGAAAAAAAAACCAGGACCACCAATTTGGTACGGGACCGGTACCAATTTGGGAAATTCCCGAAAAAAAACGGGGAGAACCCGATTTTCCGGTACCGGTGCCGGTATCCGAATCCCATTCGTTATAGTACCGGTACCATATATTTAGAGTTATGATAAATAGACCTACTAACTAGACCTACAAGACCTAACTCATTTACATATTCAATTTTTAAAATACACAATTTATTTCTACTCATATTCACCAATCATTTTTAAAATCAACCAATTACATTTCTAGGTCTCTTTTTAGGTCCACTACTTAGGCCTACAAATTATTTTTCATTAATTTATACTCCGGAAAAAATCGGTACCACTAATTCGGTACGAGTTTGGTATGGGATCGGTGCCGTGCTCATCCCTAATATACTTTCATGGTGACTTTGCACATAAACCAAAATTACACAATAATGGACAAATATGAAACTTGAATGTTTTTTCATTCATAAAAAAACTTTGAGTGACTTTAATGAAACACTTATGAAAGTTGGTTATTATTTAGCGATTTTTTCCCTATTAATTTTCATACTAAAATTATCAATCAATGTTATAACTGCAAATATCGAGGAATATATTGAAAATTTAGCATGTCAAAACAGCATTTTGTTATTTGTTTAATCATCACAGAGTCACCACTTCACGTATTATTTAAGGATGTTTTGATTAACAAGTGCTTGAGAAATATGGAAAGAGTATTATTTTAAGAATGCTTTCATGGACAAGTGCTAGTGGAAAATAACAATGTGGTCAATTGATTAATTGAGATTATTCGCTACTACTAGTAGATAAAGATCATCATTCAAAACTAACTATACCCATTTCATTTCAAGTTATACACATTTTCATAATAAATAATAGTGTTGATTGTCATTGTCTTTTGGATGATTCACATTTTTTGCATGAAAACATACAATAATACTGTAGTAATATTTTTGCATGAAAACATACCAAGCCGAGGCTATATATAAAACCAACCTACCAAATCGACATTCGAGACCCGAAAACCTTAACTAGAAAGAACGATGAGACTATTAGCGACTCTTGTTGTTCTTAGTCGCAATAATTACCTTCACCTCGGAGGTGCTCGAGGCAGATACTAAAGATGACAAGAATATTTTCTATTACAACAACGGATACACTCCCAGCGGTGATGCCTATGGAAAGCTTATAAAAGAACTACGGCGACTATGGCGAAACCGATGATCATGATATTCGATAACACATTCATCGAATGTCCCTATTCAAGAACGTTTCATCCGTGTTCAACTTGGATCGGCGATGAGGAGCGATCAACGTAATAATCGACACAGTGAATGTCTATGTGGTGGATTATATTGTTGTCGATAATCTGCCCCCAACTTTACACTATTTAAATGACATTCTGAGTAGAGAAGAATTATTTTATGCTTTCCCCAGCAGACAATATACTGATAGTCCGCTAGGTTTTGATGGCAGATATGACAGTCTTGGAAATAGAGAGACAAATCAACTTGGACACGGTGCCTTAAATGTCGCCATCACTAATTTATATCACGAACAATCTCAAAAGGCGTTGTTGGTGATCATTCAAATGGTGGCAGAAGCAGTAAGGTTTAAGTACATTGAAAAACTTGTCCTACAAAACATGGATCCATATAATTATCAAACTTTATACCAGACGCCATGGCCATAAACTTGGAGAACAGTTGGACGGCTCTATCGGAGCAGATCCAATGGTCAGGTGTGTCTGGAGTCTTTTCTAGGATCATTGAAATTTGAAATACGTTAAACCAAGTCGTCCAAATTGGAAATGTAGCAAGTGCCCTGCGACAAGCAGCGGCCAATCTAATGTTGTACACATGTAACCCCAAACCCAAAGCAATTCAAGTTCTTCTTTGTTGGGATTGTCCATCTGGTGAGCTGACCACAAATATCATCGGAAGGGATGGGCTATGCATGGACGTGAAAGATAACCAATACAATGATGGGAATCCCATTATTGTGTAGGAATGTGGAAATGCTAAACCTAACCAGCTCTGGACATTCAAATTTGATAGAACCATCTGGTCCAATGGAAAATGCGTGACAACCTTCAGCGATCCTACCCTTGGAAAGTATGTCATGATATTCGATTGTGATAAAACAGCTAAGCCTGAAATCCACCCAGTGGTATCTTATTTTTGGTTCCATTATGAATGCTAAATCATTCCTTGTCATAGCAGCTAAGACCTCCAGTCAGGGGACGGTGCTGACGATAGCTGAGGATAACAATTCTTCTATGCAAGCTTGGAGTGCTGAAAACTATACTCAATCCACCATAAATTATATCAGTGGGATTCGTAGAATGTGCTTGCAGGCCAACGGTGCCAATGCCCATGTTGGGCTAGCAAATTGTGCTATTAACAACGAGCCAAGCAGACAACAATGGGCACTCTATGGTGACAGCACTATTCGGCTCTACAGTGACCGCACTCTCTGTGTGACATCAGATGGCCATCAAAGCTCGGCTAAGATCAATATCCTTAAATGCCAAGGCTGGGGAAATCAGCGGTGGGCTTTCATGGCTGACGGCACCATCTTAAACCCTAATGCTCGGCTAGTTATGCATCATCCTCCCTAAACCAGCATTATGGTTTTAGATGGTGCTGTCAGCCATGAAAGTCCACCGCTGATTTTCCCAGCCTTGGCATTCAAGGAGGATGATGCTATCCAAGATTTCATGGCCATCTGATGTCATACAAAGAGTGGGGTCACTGTAGAGCCGAATAGTGCGGTCACCATAGAGTGCCCATCGCTTCCTCCGGGCTCGTTAATAACAATTTGCTAGCCCAACACGGGCATTGGCACCGTTGGCCTGCAAGCACATTTCACGAAACCCATTGATATAACTAATTATGGTGGGTTGAGTATAGTTTCAAGCACTCCAAGCTTTCCTAGAAGAATTGTTATCCTCAGCTACCATCAGCTCGGTCCTCTAATCGGAGGCCCCAACTGTTATGACAAGGCCTGATATAGGATTCATGATGGTACCAACATCATTAAGAATCCACTTGGTGGTTTCACGACAAACAGACATAATCGAATATCATGATATAGTTTCGGATGTATAACCATAGGTTATCAAGCATTTTCCATCGGACCGGATGGTGCCATCGATTGAATGTCCATAGTGGTTAGGTTTAGATTTCGATGCCCACAAAATAATGGGATTCCCATTATTGTATACTTCACCTTTCACGTCCATGCATAGCCCATCCTTCCGATGATATTTGTGGTCGGCTCACCACCGATGGACGCTCCCGAACATCGAGAATCGATATTGCTTGGGTTTGGGGTTATGTGTATAACATTAGAGCCGCGCGTTGCTGCCTGTGGCACTTGCTACATATCCTATTCGATGACTCGGTTTAACGATTTCAATTTCAATAATCCTAGAAAGACTCGACACACTGACCATTGGATCTGCTCCGATAGAGCCGACCAACTATTCTCCAAGCTTATGGCCATGGCGTCTGTTATGAAGTTTTGATAATTATGCGGATCCATGTTTTGTAGGACAAGTTGTTTAATGTACTTAAACGTTACTCCTTCTGCCACCATTTGAATGATCACCAACAACGCCTTTTTTTAGATTGTTCGTGATATAAATTAGTGATGGCGACATTCAGGGCACCGTGTCCAAGTTGAGTTGTCTCTCTAGTTCCAAGACTGTCATATCTGCCGTCGAAACCTAGCGGACTATGAGTATATTTTGTGCAGGGGAAAGGCTGAAATAATTCTTCTGTACTCAGAATGTCATTTAAATAGTGTAAAGTTGGGGGAAGAGTATCCGTAACAATATAACCCACCACATAGACATTCACTATGTCAATTATTACAGTGATCATACGCTCCTCGTCATCGCCAATATGACGTTGAACCTGGATAAAACGTTCTTGAAGAGGGACATTCGTGGGGGGCTGTGTTACCGGAATATCATGATCATCGGTCCCACTTGCTAGTTGACTTTGTAGTTCTTTTATAAGCTTTCCTTAGGCATCACTGTTGGGAGTGTATCCGTTGTTGTAATAGAAAATATTCTTGTCATCTTTATAATCTGTCTGAGCACCTCCGAGGTGAAGGTAAATTGTTGCCGCAAGAAGAAGAACAAGAGTCGCTAATAGTCTCATCGTTCTAGTTAACTAGATGAGGTTTATAGGTCTCTGAATGTCAATGTGGTTGGTAGGTTTTATAGGCCGGGATTAGTATGTTTTCATGCAGAAAAATTACTCCTACTATTATTGTATGTTTTCATGCAAAAAATGTGAATCATCCAAAAGACAATGACAAGATCTAGAAAGGAGGCATCAACACTATTATTTATTATAAAAATGTGTATAACATGAAATGAAATGGGTATAGTTGGTTTTGAATGATGATGTTTATCTAGTAGCGAGTACTCTCAATTAATCAATTGACCACATTGTTATTTTCCACTAGCACTTGTCCATGAAAACATTCTTAAATAATTCTCTTTCCACTTTTCTTAAGCACTTGTTAATGAAAACATCCTTAAATAATACTATGTTCACTTAAATAATATTATGTTCGGTTTGCGCGAAATTATATATTGTTCTAAAAAATTAGTGAAGTGATGACTCTTTGATGATTAAACAAATAACATAATGCCGTTTTCAGGTATATATGACCAATTTGTTGGTCGATTTTTTCTGTTTTGACATGCTAAATTTTCAATATATTCCACGATATTTGCAGTTATAACATTGACCGGTAATTTTAGTATAAAAATTAATAGAGAAAAAATCACTAAATAATAACCAACTTTCACAAGTGTTCCACTAAAATTATTCAAAGTTTTTTTATAAATGAAAAACCATTCAAGTTTCATATTTGTTCTATTATTGTGTAATTTTGGTTTGTGTGCCATGTCACCATGAAAGTATATGATGTGTTCATGTATTTTATTTTATTTAAATGTTTCTCTTTGTCATGTTTTAGTATCATTGATTTGTTTGTTTTGTCAGTTATAGTCATGTAATTTAATCGAAAACTAAGTATCTTCTGTATAGTGGTTTGTTAATGTCTACTGTATGAGTTAATTAGCATTTCATCTCAACCTCTTTTTATATGCTAATGATTTAATTTAATGGGTGCATAATGAAATTGTCAACCCCTTTATATGCTAATGGTAAGATAAATCAAGAAATCATTGATTTTATTTATGAGTTTTTAGTTTTACAAATCATGTCATCCGTTTTACAAATCATGTCATCTGATGAAGATGGCAATACTGATAATTCATATGAGTAATTCGTTCAGAGTAGGTGTTTAAAGCACTGATGCTCTGATAACATTAGCTAATTTAAAGAATTGCATGCAAAAGTTTATGATATGTAATTAGCATTTCATGTAAGCTAAATGAATCTACACATTACCAAAAAATTAAGGCAAAAAAATTAAAAATTACAAAATAATAGAAAAAATATAAAACTTGAGTGGTTTTTCAATCACAAAAAAAATTTGATTGACTTTAATAGAACACTTGTGAAAGTTGGTTACTGTTTAGTGATTTTTTCCCAAATTAGTGAACTTTCTTCATCCCAACCAATTATTTGCTGTTAGAAAAACTAATTACTAATGTATGGTATGTTTATAAGCATTACCTTTTATGTGGCACCACTTACCAAATTTAATAATATAACCATCCTTCGAATATCATTTGTTGAAGAAAATTACAAACTGGAAAGAAAGAAAACACAAACCCCACGTATAGCCATATATCTTTGGTATAATTTATGAAAGAGCTCGTCATTTTTAAAAAGAAAAAAGTAAAGAAAGAAAGTATTTTGAAGGTTCATGTGTAGATGTTGTTACATGCATGTGTAACATTAATTTTATCTCTTAAGAAAATGACATTTGTATCTTGTAAGATTTATTTTAATTTGATTAATTTTACTCCTTAGTTTGATGATATAATAACTTTTTCTTTTAATTTTTTTTTGTAACTTAATGAAAAAAATGTAAAAAAAGATACAATCTTGTTGTTAGAGTGCAAAGTTATAAAGTGAGGAGTATAATACTATGATTAACCTATCCCCTCATATATATTGACTTTACCTATATTATTATTTATACATCAATTACCTAGTTTTCTAGAATTTATGTTTGTATTATGATTTACTAGCAGGGTACTCGTGCGTTGCGGCAGCGAATACTCTGAAATAAATTTTTTCGATGAATCATGTGTTTTAGTTTATTGTATTTTTTTAACAATAAATTTTCGGATATCAAGAATTTCATTTAGATCGTGCCCATTCGGGCTCGATCCCGTTGGCCCGTGCCCGTTCGGCTCGAGCCCATTTGGCCCATTACCCATTCGGGCTTGAATATTTGTATAACTAGGCGAGTACCCATGCCTAGCGGCAACGGTTTCTAGCGACAGACAATTAACGATATGCGATATTATCGAAAGTGTTTTGCGTACGTTCACAATATAGACGAGTACCCATGCATAGCAATGAAATTTTATAGCGACAGATCGTTTTGTGTTAAAAAACGTTTATGGATTATAAACGAAAAATAATAAAAGTTTGAAGATTTGGGGATTAAACATAATGTTTTGAAACCCGGTTCGACCCGGGTGGTTCAATCGGTTGAATCGTTCCGGTCGAAAAAGCGGGTCAATTTAAACCGAGTCAACCCGACAGGTTGGGTAAAACACGGGTCAAATTAAACCGGGTCAACCCACCGGGTTTGAAGCGTCTCGGGTCAACCCGGTTTTCGGTATGTATTAATAGTTTCCTTTTGAAATATATGTTTTCAACATTTCCTTTTTTAGTTTCAACTTTTCACTTTTTACTTTTTGGTTTTTCCTTTTATATATAGTATAGCATGGTACTCGCGCGTTGCGGCGGCGGGTACCCTGTGACGATTAACCGAATAAATAGATCTCGATAAGACCTGATTCACCAGTTTGTATCGGTTTCAACAGGTCCTCTCTGGTTCATTTTCGGATGGCTTTTATTGGTTAGCCGAACCGGTGGTGACACCAGTTCCTGGTTGAAGCTTCGATTTTCAAAACTATATGTATCATCAACTTGTTAGCTTGTATAAAGCTTTGTGTGTTTTATTAATTTGTATAATAACATGTACTTTTCAATTTATGGTGTTGTAAAAATAACATTAATTAGTGTGTTTAATTATGTTATATTTTGTATTATGTTGTAGCTTGTTTAAATTGTATATTATGAAGTTTTTATTGTACTTTTTAGTAACGAGTGCTTTAATTTGTTGTTTTTAATTTGGTAGAAATGTTTTTAATTGGTTGTAAAAATGTGAATAAATTATTGTACGTTTATGTAATAGGGTATTTTAACTTTTACTAAGAGTATTAATTACACTATACATTTCTCTCACATTTGACTTGCAACATTTAAATTTTCAAGGTTTGACCGTTTTTGTGTTATATGTAGTATAGATAGCAGGGTACTCACGCGTTTTGGCGGCGGGTACCCTGTGACGATTAACCGCAGAAATAGATCTCGAGGAGACCTGATTCACCAGTTTGTATGGTTTCAACGGGTCCTCTCTGGTTCGTTTTCGGATGGCTTTAATTGGTTAGCCTAACCGGTGGCGACACCGGTTCCCGGTTGAACACGTTGGTCCGGTCCGGTCCGGTTTTCAAAACTATATGTAACATCAACTTGTTAGCTTGTATGAAGTTTTGTGTGTTTTATTAATTTGTATAATGCGTATATTAACATTTACTTTTCATTTTAGGGTGTTTTAAAAATATCATTAATTGGTGTGTTTAATTATTTTATAATTTGTACTATGTTGCAGCTTCTTTATAATTTGTACTAATTTGGTAGATGTGCTTTTAATTGGTTATACAATGTAAATAAATTATTGTACTTTTAAGTAATGTAGTGTTTTAATAAGAGTATTAATTACAATATGCATTTCTCTCTCATTTGACCAATTTCAACAATTCAACCTTTCAACTTTTCACTTTTGACCGTTTTTCTATTATATGTAGTATAGATGTGCTTTATTATTTGTATTAAGTGACATTTAATACAGAAATTGTGTTGAAGTTGATTGTACAATATGCTTGATAATTTATATTTCTTATATAAAGGGTGTTTTAATGACTGCAGTAATTGTATTTATTGATCAGTTAATTAATTGATTACATTAAATATCTTGACCACATTAATAGTGCTTTGTATTTTGTACATTAAGCTTTAATACGTGTAAAAGAGCGGTGATCTTTCTTATTTTTAAATCGCTCGATTTTCCAACGCTTACATAAGAAGTTGTGATGCGATGAACTGTGAGTCGCATGACCTTCGCTTCAATCTTCTGACTTTCGCCTACTTTTGCCAAACACACCCTTAATCAAGAAACATTTAAATTGGAGCGGTAAGGCAACATTCAAACGCTTGTTGAGATGTTGCCAAACAATTTATTCATCTATAATCTTCATTGTCGCTAACGCCCAAATGCTTGTTGCCAAACATGACCAGTTACTACTTTTGAACTTGCTATATAAGGGGAAATATGTTTTCTAGACGCAATTAGTTAGTAAAAAACCCATCATTTGTAAGGTTTAAAATGAACTAACTTTCTATTTCTACCTTTATTTATTAGGCGTTAAAAGTTGTGTACGACTTAATATTATTTGATAATTAAAAGAATTTTAAATATTATAACTTTCAAGACAAGGGTAATGGTTAGAAGATTAATAAATACTTACCCAAAAATAAAAATAAGACATCCCAAAAAAGAATACCAAACTTTTAATTTAGGATGGAGGGAACACTTAGCCCTAAATATATACGAGTTAGTGTTATTTTTGAGTTACGTCTACACAATGGTGTCCAACACTAAAGAGGGGGTGGGGTGGGGATAGTCTATTAAAATTACTAAGTCTTTTTTCACACAAACAAAGCTATGGCAATTAAAGACGCAGAAAAATAAAAACCACCAAGGCTATGCAAGACGTAGACCAGACAAAGAAATTACCAAGTATGATAAAACAACTAAGGAAAGATGCATATAAAGAGAACCATAGTAAGACAACTGTGAAATTCCAACACACCAAACCTAAAAATTTCTAGTCTTCTCTTCTCTCAGATTTGTAAGTCTGCTCATAATAATATAATCTCGCATAAATAGAACTGAGCACACTACAATATCAGTATCATTTCCGACCATTCTTAGGGTTTATGAGAAGTACTACAATAGTTAAGTATTTAAACGTCAACGTGCAATGCACTTATTGTGTGTTGGTCCCTACGCTGTGATGGTTGAGTCGATATGAAATATGCAAACAACAATAATATGGATCTTTGAATAACTAAAATCGTCTAACTATTGAAATGATTCATTTACAATGTATTTATACTAAACGAAAGGGTATGTCCCAAACGTTGTACCGGTTCCAGGAAGTAACCGTTTGGCGGTTACAACCGTTTTCCATAACTACCTATCTTAACCGTTTGGCGGTTAATTAACTGCCATAACCGCTATTCGGTTGGCAACTTTAAAATGAGCAAGTCTGGTCCTTCGAGTTAAAAGCAATGGCGAGATTATATGTTTACAATCTCCTCCTTAATCTTGATCGTTGCTTCGTCCTAAGTCTTGAACTCCGAGCATTTGTCGCATAGTCACGAACTTGAGTCTTGGTAATGCTTTCGTTAAGATGTCGCTCTTTGTAGTTCTCCACTTACGTGTTCTACTTTGATATGACCATTCTCTACGCATTCACGAATGAAATGATAGCGAATGTCTATGTGCTACTCCTTCCATGAAAAAGCGGGTTCTTTACGAGTTGTATAGGCGATATGTTGTCAACTCTAAGCGTTATCTTCTTTTCTTCTAGTCCGGTTAATTCACCGAGTGTCGTTTTAGCCATAAGGCTTGACATCTCTTCTTCTTTGTAGCTGCCATAAATTCGATTCACATGATGAGAGTGCTCTTGTTGGTTGTTTACGAGTACACGGTAATGGGTGACTCTCCAGTAAAATACTATGCCGAGGTGCCTTTTCCTTGATCTGTATTGATTCCATAACTCATGTATTGTATCCTGTAATCTTGTAGCCTCGTCTTTCTTGTATATTATTCCATGGTCTTTCGTGCCTTTGATGTATCGGATTACTTGTTTCACCGCCTTGGTGATGATCCTTGGTCTTGCATAATCTGCGAGTAGTCCAGTGGGTAACTAAGATCACGGTCTTGTATGTAGTAAGTATCCGAGACTTCCAATTAGGCTTGGTAATAAGTTGCGTCAGCGGTTCTCCATCTTCCGCCTTGACCAACTTAGTGCGGGTTCATGGGTGTCTTCGTATCATTACTATCCGTCATGCTTGTCTCTTTTAAGATCTTGTTAATGTATCTGTTTGCTTGATCGTGATCTCTCCTCACGTCTGTGTAACTTCTATCCCAAGGTAATATGCTAGCAACCTAAGTCGCTCATTTGAATTTATCTTCCATCGGGACTTGAACAAATCTACTTCCTTCTTTGGAGTGCCCGTGATTATTAAATCATCTACATATACTCCAACGATAATTGTAGAAGTCTTGCTTCTCTTTGTGTAGATTGCTTGTTGAGATTACATTTCTTAAAGTCTAGGGACTTCAAGGTCTGTCAAGCTTCACGTTCCAAGCTCTAGGTGCTTGTCTTAAGCCATACAAAGCTTTAGTTAGCTTGTATACTTTTCCTTGGTTTCCTTGTTGAATGAAACCTTGGGGTTGTGTAACATAGACTTCTTCCTTGATTCTCCATGTAAAATCTTGATTTACATCTAAGTGGTGTACTTGCCATCCATGATATCTTGCTAGTGCTAATATCAATCGAGCGTCTCTATCCTAGCAATGGTGCAAACACTTCATGAAGTCTATTCCTTGTTCTTGTACATAACCTTTTGCTACTAATCTTGCTTTATACTTTATGATCCTACCTTGTGCATCTCTTGGTTTTATAAACCCACTTGAGTCCTATTGCCTTGATTTTGAGCAATGTGGTGAGAGTCCATGTGTTGTTTTGTTAATTGAATCTAATTCAATTTGCATGGCCTCAATCCATTTTCCATCTTGATGCTTCCTTGTAATTACGAGGTTCTTCTTACGTGAAAAATAAGCTAGGTGCTTACTTCACGTGCGGTTTGGTAAATTTCCGTAATATCCTTTAAACCTTGTATGGGTCTATGATCAAATCTAGGATCCGAGCTTTGAGCGAACTTATAGTAGCTCTTTCTTCATCTTACGAGTTAGGGTTGTAAGTGTATGATGGTGGTGTGATTGGTGAGGTGGATCGGTATAGGTTCTTGTTCTTGATCGTGTTATTTGTGTTTTCTAAGTTGTGGTGTAGGATTATCATAGTCGACTCCGTCACCATAAAGCTAGTCCAAAGCGTATCATACGTATGCATATCCTCCTCATTGTTATTCCAATTCACGGTTTCTTTCCATAAACTTCACATCCCTACTAACATGTTTTTTCTTTTCTCTTTGGATCATATAGTCTACATGCTTTAGATCCTTCTTCAACTCTAAGTAAATCATTGGAATGCTTCTATCATCTAGCTTCTTGAGTGTGGTATTGTTACCTTAGCATAAAACTGTGCATCAGAATATTCTTAGGTATTCTAAGTTTGGTTTCTATTGTAGAGGCTTCGTATGGTGTTTTATCTATCGGGGCTTTCGTGGGTACCACGTTGAGTATGTAAATGGCGTGCTGGCTGCCTCCGCCCAATAAGTTAAGGGTAACTTCATTGCTTTCATCATACTCTGAGTGGATTGATAAAGCTGTTCTTTCTCCTCTCTACTACACCATTACTAACTGCGGTGAGTATGGTCTTGTCAATTGTCTTTCTATTCCATTCTCCTTACGATTATTTTGTGAATTCATGTGATGTAAATTCACTCCTCTATCCGTTCTTAGCATCTTAATTTTCAACTTCAACTTTGATTCAACTCTTGCCTAAATTCCTTGAATGTGTTGAATGCTTGATCTTCGAGTTTAGAAAGTAAGCCCGCATAAAGCGTATCTGGTCATCTACTAATAAGAAGATGAGCTTCTTTCCAGTGTGTTGTTGGACTTATGGGACCACAAAGATCTCCATATACTAAGTCCAATGGGTTCTTTGATACGAATTTAGCTTGGTTTGGAAAAGGTGTTACGATGTGTTTTCTAATAAACATGCATCACTGATTTGTCTGCATGGTTTATTACGGGTATTCGTTTACTAACCCTTTTCTTGTCATCTTATCTATTGCATCAAAGTTGGGTGACCTAATCTAGCATGCCATAACCATGCAGTGGTCTCGTTTGCTAAGAGACATATAGGTGCTACTATATGTAATCTAATCTTGTAAAGTCGATTCTTAGATCGTTCTACTTTCATCAACAACTTCTTATTCTTATCATACAAAGTCGGTGAAATTTCCATCCATGATGATCTTGCAACCTATTTGAAGTTGTCCTAGACTAAGTATGTTGCTCTTGAGGTTTGGAATGTAGTAAACATCCAAATCATCTTATTGTAAGTTTCTACATCCTAATATTGAACCTCACCCTTTATCTCTGTCGATCCATCTCCAAAGCGAGCAGCGTCGATGATGCTCCGTCAATATCTTTAAAATGGCCTTTGGTGCCGTCATATGATTACTTGCACCATTATCTAAATACCATATGCTAGCATCTGTTGTAGCATACTTTCGGGGTGTACTTGTTCTTCATTTAACAAGACTTCTTGAGTTTCTTGTATCGCCATTAATAATGATGGTTCATCGTCTTCTAAGATAAGGTTTGATTGTTCTGAGTTGTTGGTGGACTTTTACAATTTCTTATGAAATGTCGGGTTTCCATAATTGTAACATTTCAAATTCTTTCTATCCACTCACTTTATTCTTATTGTGAGGTGAGTTTCCTCCATTCGAGTTATCTCTTTTCCCTTATACGCGATTACCTCGAAATTGTTTGATCTACCCTAAATTTGGTAAATCGTTTCTTATTTCTAGAGTGTTAGCCTTGTCGAATAATAGGTTATCTTGGCTTTCTCTTGTCCTCCACTTTCGGAGTTTTATTCTCTCTCGAATGCCTTAAGCTTTCTGCGATCTCATCTAACGTTATGTCATCGAGATCACTCGTACATTCTATGGATGCTACTATTTGAATGAATCTATCGGGTGTGGAATCTAATAGTTTCGAACTAAAGTGATTCATCGAAAGGTTTTCCTAGTTCTTTTGCCTTTGTGGCATAGCCGTTCGGTTTGGTGTAAATGCATCCACCGTTTCATCCTCCTTCATTTGAAGGGTGAAATCGATCATCAATGATTGTAACGTGCTTGTTGCTTTCTCTTCTCAACGTGTCTCTTTCTTAATGAATCCCATAAATCTTTTCTTGTTTAGCAACTTGCTGCTTGTAAGATCACATCTTGGTCAATGCTTGATATAGGAAGGCGGTTGTTGCCTTATCCTTTTAACATCTACTTGTGTATCGACCTTAGGTTCTATTGCTTCCATAAACCTTGTGCTTCTAGTATCACCTTAATTTGTATTGTCAATGTGTAGTTTGTGGCTTTGAGTTTTAGGCATTGATCTTGTGTCATAGGGTTACGGGTTTTGTTGCGATGTTCGCCACTTGCATCGTCACCGAGCATATTGATAGTTCTTATGATCTTCACTTTCTATAGAATTCTAACTAAGTATGATATATACTTAATACTACGGGAGCAGAAATAGTTTCGGGAATCTAATAATGCGGGATCAATATAGTTCTCGGGATTTCCTAGTAATGTAAATAACGAACTATACTATTCAAAGTATAAGAAATCCAAAGTTTGAATTTTGTGACCTCGTTGTTGTGTTTAAACAGGGCGTATTCCACTTTTGTCGGTACTTGGTATGATACCAACTACGTTCTTTCTTTCCCACGTTGTCTTTTCTCCTTTCTTGTGTATCGATGTAATAATGATTTGCCTTGAACTCTTGGTCTTGGCTATTTTCGAACACAAATAACTTCCAAAATACCTTTCGGTATTTTCAACAAAACAAGTCAATTTACTTGTTCTTTCTTCTTTACCAACAAATGGTAATCTTCTACGTTTGCTTGCCGCGTCTCACAACCTTTCTCTTTACCTTTGTTCCACGAATGTGCTTCACCCCAAAATACCTTCGATATTTTCAAACAAAAACCCACAAGTGATCAAGTTGTGTCCTTTGTTAATAATCTTTTTATCGCTAGCGTCTCTTCTCTCAAAAACAATACTTGGTAATCTGGTGAATTGTAACCAAAGTGCATTACTAATAGAATCAAACACATTCTTGTAATCGGTGAATGTAACCAAAGTGCTTTTATTCTGGTAGGCATATTCAAGACAATATTATGCTTACTCAAGAAATTATGAAGGGGTATAATAGAAAAGTTGGACCCAAAAGTAGCCTTCAAGATTGATATACAAAAGGCTTATAATCTGATCAATGGGAGTTCTGAAACGATCACTTTTGGGTTTTGGATTTCATGAAAGGATGGTTTTATGGATAATGGAATGTGTTACCACTTTGCATTTACTCTTAATGTCAATGGAGAAAAATTGGATATTTCAAAGGTGGAAGAGGTTTGAGACAAGGAGATCCTATGTCTCCTTATCATTTACCTTAATAATGGAAGTCTTTACTCTTATATTTCATAAAGAAATTGAAATGGATCAAAATTTTCGGTTTCATCATGGATGTAAGGAGATCAGTTGTCTCATGTGAGTTTCTTGATGATTTCTTTGGTAATGTGTCATGGTGACACTAGTTACTGTGAAGGTTATCAAAGCTTTAGAAAGGTTTAGTACTTGCTACGGTTTGGTGCTAATTTTTCTAAAAGTTACGTATTTTTGGGAGCATGAATGATCGAGAAAAATTGCTATTAGCACTATTCTTCCTTTTCTTTGTTGGGAATCTACCGATCGGATACTTAGGAGTTCCTCCGATTTCTAAAGATTAAGTGTCGAATTGTAATTGCTTCTTTGGATAAAATCAAAAATAGAATTAGAAATTGGAGAAATAAGTGTCTATCATATCTTTGGAAGGTTGCGGTGATTATACGTGTTGGAGTCTATCCATGTATATTGGGCTTGATGTTTCTTATCCCTACAACTATCATTAATGATATTAATAAGCTTTTGAAGAATTTCTTATGGAATAAGGGTGATCTTGCTAGAGGAAAAGCTAAAGTTGCTTGGAATGTTGTTTACGACCAAAGGATCAAGGAGGTTTAGGCCTTAAAGACTTGAAAATGTGGAATAAAGCCATGCTAGCTAAACACATTTGGAATATTGCTTCAAAAAAGATACCTTATGGGTTAGATGGGTGCACAACAAGCTTAGAGGAAAAGCATTTGGAATATTGATGTTGAGATATGTGACGGTGGGGG
This sequence comes from Chrysanthemum lavandulifolium, assembly GCA_022545495.1. Lineage (NCBI taxonomy): Eukaryota > Viridiplantae > Streptophyta > Magnoliopsida > Asterales > Asteraceae > Chrysanthemum > Chrysanthemum lavandulifolium. The sequence continues at coordinate 275,308,781 of CM040238.1, forward strand.
TGGAAGAATTTGCTTGGTGTTAGAGACTTAATTAAGAATAAAGTCTTCAAGATAATTGGGAATGGTCGAGCACTTCTATGTGGTATGATAGTTGGAGTAATATTGGCCTTTATTCCAATTTATCACTCATAGGGACCTTTATGATGCTAGACTTAATGGGGACATGAAGGTTGGGGATATGATTTTGAATGGCAATTGGTCATGGCACGAGGAATGGTATGAAATTTCCTATTATTCTTGGATTGGCGATCCACAGCATAAATGATTTGGTGGAGGATAAAACTATTTGGAGAACTAATATGGGTAAAGATGTTGAGTTTTCTATCAAACAAGTTAATTTTGATCTAACCACTCGAATCCTAAAGTGTATTGGTGGAATTTGGTTTGGTTTTCCCGGTGCATTCCTAAGCATGCCTTCATTCTCACAGTTAGCAGGTCCAAGATAGTGACTACTCAAGATAAGCTAGGAAAATGGGGAATACGGGATGTTAATAGATGCCTACATGTCTTAATGACTATGAAAACACGAATCACTTGTTTTTTGATGTCCTTTTCTAAGAAGTGTGGTGTAGAGGTAAAGAGTTGGCAATCATAAAGGAGCATAGTACAAGCGGCAAGACATTGTTCAAAATCTTACTAATCTTTGGGTGTGGTAATAACATAAGCGATTGTGGTGAGAAGGCGATGATTCTTTGTGTGTATACCATATCTGGAAGGAAAGGAATGGGAGAATTTTCGGAGATATTAGTAGAAGTTATGAGTAGGTGTTTAATAGTATTCGGATACTATTAAGAGTAGGCTGCTTTCAGCGATTATAAGTGGTGCTATAAAAAGGATAGAAGCGGTGGGGTTTATCTCTTAAAGAGCAAAATGAAGTGATGGTTAGAGGTGTTTAAAGGTGTGGAAGATAGTTTTTCTAAAGGCGGTTTGAGGTGTGGTTTATATTCCATGGTTGTTGTTGTTTGAGAGGTGTTTGGATATTAGTTTTCATCGAATGGTCACTTAAGTCTTTGACTTGCTATAAACAGTCAAATGATTTCTTTGCAAACCATAACAATGGATATGTTTCTAGTACCTTGGAGTCCTTTTGGTGTGACTGTACTCTCTGGAACTTCTCTACCTTAAGCATGTTTGGCCTTGGGAGGAAACGTGATGAGGATTGAAGCTACAGTGAGAGGTCTAATTCATTAGGATGTACCATAATGTAGAGCATATCATTGTGAAGGGTATATGGTTGGGGCGGCCAATGTATGATAAGTGGAATAGCGAGGAGTGAAAGATGAACTGCTTGGTCCACTTAATGCATTTGGCAAAGGAGGTCAGTTGGTCATCATTGAGTGTGTGTTCCCAGCGGTTGAAGCCTTTTCGAGAAGGAAATGTAGATGTCTTGGTAGAGCCCCGAATGGATGGGTTATGGGTTCTAGTGAAGCCTCGCACCATTCTGTCCATTCTATTGTGGTTGTAGGTTGAATGGTTTGGATAGGATGGTGATGGGAAATGTAGCTAGATGGTGAGTGCAAATAAAGGTGAATTGACAAGCAAGCTGGTATGGTTTATGCTACAATCTGATTGCATTGTTTAAAACTTAGTGGTGTCTCAGATTTGTAAGTCTGCTCATAATAATATAATCTCGCATAAATAGAACTGAGCACACTACAATATCAGTATCATTTCCTTCTTTGGTTACGTACCATTCTTAGGGTTTATGAGAAGTACTACAATAGTTAAGTATTTAAACGTCAACGCAAAAGACCGGTGCACTTATTGTGTTCCAACACCTCTAAGAGATTAAAGCTATCAGAAACATGCAGACAACACATACAAAGATCTTACATATATTAAGCATCAACAGTGTAAGAAATTTTAGGGAGTGTTTGTTCAAGCTTATATGCGGATTATAAGCTTATATGTGGGCTTATAAGCTTATTTGGTTTCAGCTAATATTTTATAAGCCCCAATTTTCCGGCTTATTTTGAGACTTGTGGCCTTTTAATAAGTCAAAAAATCGGGCTTATGAAATATAAGCCGAAATCAAATAAGCTCATAAGGACGCATATAAGCTTAAACAAACACCCATCATGGAGACTGACACTCGTACCTATATACGCAAGCGTGAAGAAAGAGATTAAACTCCCAAGGACAGATAAAACAGCCACAGAAAGCCCACTACCTGCATCTTTTAACAAAACATGTTGTCACGTTCCCTTTAACATTACAAAACAAATGTTTCTTTATCAATTATCAGTAAACAAATATTATATATAGAGCCTAACAAGTCTCGAATGAAGTTGTGATAACGTACAAACCGTGAAAAAGAGCCTAAAGTCCTTGTCAAGGGTGATATCATGCGCCATGAGTAACAAATAGTTCACTTTAATACGAAAAGATGCAGTAGCATAATTGACCATCTCCTCCGACAATACTAGTTCAGGCAACGTCTGAATCTGCCTGCAAATTCAAAACAACTAATATCAACCAAACGCCCCAAACTTACCACTCAACCATCACACTATCCAAAAGTAAAAAAATCACACATACTTATCCCTCATAGACGCATAATTGGCATGCAGAAACCGCAACACTATCAAAAACAGCAAAAGATTGGAACAAATCGTTAAAAACGATAATCCTGATGGCTCAAATACTAGCCACGCAATAGTCGCAAAAATAATAATCCCAAACGAAACACGCCGCCTCTTCCACAACAAAACATCCGCCGCTAACAACCAAAACACAATATCACAATATCACTAATTTGAACAAAACGCAGAAACTATCAATTATTTCGACGCGGTATGACAGTTGTGGATCTAAACTTAATGTTGGATATAAAAATCAGTATCCTACTGTTACAAATAATCGCACCAACTTGTGCAATGAAAACACATAATGGGAATAAGAAGAATCAAGTAGCATCTTTACCTAATGTTAGACTAGCAATGTTGACTCGAACCGCACCCATGAAATCTGAACAAAACGATAATAGGCTCCGCACGGGAAGACGTTCCCTGTCCTTTAAAAGGTGTCTACGTGCTCGATTCGCTGCAAGCCTCTTACGTAACGACCCTAGGATTGATGCAGACCCTCGTTGCCTTTCGCCAGCGAACGAATACAACGTAATGACAATGGCGGAGCAGAAGCCATAGTATAGCAAGAAGATAAAAGCAATTTGCACCAACTTATATGTTCTCTAAATCTCTAATAACTTTGATATATGTGTTTAGTTGTTTCATCTTGAAGGCTGCCAATATTCTTTTATAAGCACAATCATGGAAAACCATGATATCAAACATAATCATGGAAAACCATGATATCAAACATGCCCAAAAATAGGAGATCATGGACTAGTGGTTGCAACCGAAGGTTGCCTTCCAAACCAACCCACTATCCTATTTTTTTATTTTTCTTTTTGTTGACCAAGTGACATACACATACATATACTTTGGCAGTTGTTGCTTTATGAGCTTGCACTATAAGCTTAATAAGTAGTACATCAAGTCACAACTTTTACTACTTGTACATTACGCTTTAACTCTTCAAAAACTTGCCAACCTCATCATAAAGTTCTAACAATCCCCCACCAGGTTGGAAAGTTTTATGCTACTCTAATATGTTGTGTCACGAAGGTGTCATTACGATTAAACCCCGTTTACTCAAAGCATGTAAAGTGAAATCGATTCAATAGTGTCTTAAGAAATTAAACCACCGAAACTTAATGATATCACCTAACACACTTCTACACACTTCCCATTGTAACCATCTCATTCTCAAACTCAGCGCGAATATGGCCATGCGCTTAAATCTGTTCATAACCCCAAGAGAAAACCACAACTCTCCATTCAAGGAGGCACCACCTCTAGGTTATATAGGCAAATCTACTTTAACGTCTTCGTTGCTAAGACGCCTCATGCTTTGTTAAGAGAATATCTCATCCTAATTCGCAACGCCGTGCTATCTTCGATGTACATGGGTCAATTGATTGATAGCACCTTCTATCAGTTAGTGACTTCGTTGTTTCCCATTAAACTCGAGAGGTAGGAGCACTACATTCAAGTTGGGTTTCCATCACTAACTGATTCACATATGGTTTCAGACCCATGCCTCTATCATCTCTCAATAAGTCTCTCGTCAGATGATTAAAGGAGAAATTTCGATAAGTTACTATAATACTTATCGATCTCATCTCAAACACTCACTAAGTCTCTCGACACAATCTTAGTGGTGTCACAGTCAAGTTTCTAGTTCACTTGACAAACGTGTCATTAATGGCCATTCTCAGTTATATCTAGATATTCATAAACAACAAAATATTGAGGTATTCAGTCTCTATTCCACTCAACCTCCTCTATTGCCACGACTAGGCGAATAGCACAACTTCCATATTGAAGTGTAAATACACACTTGTTTCTTGCACACTTAAGAATCAACGTATTGTTTATGAGTTTAACAATCCACCAACTTGTGAATTTTCTTATGGTTTTCATGTGTATTTCTAATTTTGAGTATATTCTACTAGGGTCTCGATCACATTATTAGAAGGACGAAATAGGAAAGAGTCATGATCATAGTGATCAGTTATGATCACAATTCTATCCTAGATAAGAGACGTAAAGTGATAGTTTCAACTTGATGTTGCTTACCAGATCACCCATTCTCTATCAATCACATACACATGAAACACCATATATATATAAACTCCTTCAATAGGTTATACGTTAGGTTATAACTCCTCTTTATAACCACCACCATAAATCTCAATATTAAAGTTACGTCATAAAAGTTCACATATAAGTACCCAACTTTGTTCAATCGTTCACATGCAAAATGACATGACACCATTCAGTACGATATGAAATATCTCATTCCTACATGAATAATATTCCACTTATGTTACCATTTTGAATAAACCAAGTCTAGCAAATGCAATTCTATTGCGCGAAATATTTGTACATTAAAATTGAGTTTTGAACAATTATGATAGTCCTTTTGTTAATTTTATGGGTAAATTATAGACGCAATGGCATATTGCAACAAAATAATTTAAACATGTAAATTAAAAAATAAGACATTATCTCTGGATATCTACACGGTTACTAGCCGAAACAAAAGCTTTTAATGAATTAAGTGATAGCCATTTAACCATCCATCATGTTAAGGCCTCAATTTTGCTAGACAGTACTTGGTTCTCGCATATCAAATATTTTCTTTAGTGAGCAACGATAACAAAGTTTCTTCTTTAACTTCAAATTTTTGTGACCTGCTATTGAAGTTTCTTCATAAACTTCCAACTTCCAAGCCTTCACACGCTTTGCATTTGATTCATATGGGTGGTGTAATCACATGCATCTTACCCATAATATGCAACTCTTATACCAAAATACATATACCACATAGCCAATCTCTTCTTGTTGCTTTGACTTATGAACCAACATGTTCAAAATAGTAATTAAATATTGTTTCCAACAACTAAATGGTTTCATCATATTACCACCCCCACCATTTGTTTTAATTCTAAAATTAAATTTTGGAAACTTAGGGGGTGTTTGGGAAAAATCACGTTTGCACAAATGACGTTTGCAAAACCACGTTTTCAAAAATTAAGTCCCTACCTCCAATTTCAAAATCACGTTTTGAAGGCAAATTCAGTGATAATCACGTTTGCAACCAAACATCAAAACTTGATTATTCATGTTTTGGAAACGTGATAATCAAATAATCACGTTTTTAAAAGGTTGCCAAACACCCCTTTAAATAATATATAAACCATCCACTTTTCGATATAAGTAAACTCAACAACCTCTTATATACTTATCAGTACGTCTCAAATGTTTTCAGCTCAATATCTCAACTTTAATGAAACACACATAGCATCAGATTGCATATGTAGATTCTTAAACCAACATGTCTCAGAAGAGAATTTAGAAATTGTTATATAGTACTCATATAAAACGAGATAAACACCTTTTAAGATTGTTGGATATAAAAATCAGTATCCTACTGTTACAAATAATCGCGCCAACTTGTGCAATGAAAACACATAATGAGAATAAGAAGAATCAAGTAGCATCGTTACCTAATGTTAGACTAGCAATGTCGACTCGAACCGCACCCATGAAATCTGAACAAAACGATAATAGGCTCCGCACGGGAAGACGTTCCCTGTCCTTAAAAGGTGTTTACGTGCTCGATTCGCTGCAAGCCTCTTACGTAACGACCCCAGGATTGATGCAGACCCTCGTTGCCTTTCTCCAGCGAACGAATACAATGTAATGACAATGGCGGAGCAGAAGCCATAGTATAGCAAGAAGATAAAAGCAATTTGCAGCAACTTATATGTTCTCTAAATCTCTAATAACTTTGATATATGTGTTTAGTTGTGTGTATTCTTTTCATCTTGAAAGGCTGCCAATATATCCTTTTATAAGCACAATCATGGAAAACCATGATATCAAACATGCCCAAAAATAGGAGATCATAGACTAGTGGTTGCAACCGAAGGTTGCCTTCCAAACCAACCCACTATCCTATTTTTTTTATGAGCTTGCACTATAAGTAGTACATCAAGTCACAACTTTGACTGCTTGTACATTACGCTTTAACTCTTCAAAAACTTGCCAACCTCATCATAAAGTTCTAACACTTAATACACACAGACAATAATTTCTAATTTGTATAAATTATGTAATAGTATCAGATGCATATATTTTTATAAAATAATTGACAATAAAAGGTGAAAATGAAAATTAGGTTAAGAAGTACTCCCTCCGTCCCATATTAAGTGTCCATATTCTATTTCAACCAATAAGATGAGACTTTAATGGGGAAAAATGATATTTGATTGGTGGATAGTGTAGTTAGTGAAATTTTCTAAAACTTTGTGCATGATGTAAGCGGACACTTAATATAGGACGGAGGGAGTACCTATACCGCCGCCCATCAACTGATGAATAGTGTAATCAATTTTATATATAAAAAAAATTGTATACGACAAAAATGAGAAGCTGAAAAAGTGGGGGTGGACTGGTGGTTTGGTACTGGCGTTGAATTGATGATGCTTCTGCATGTTTGTTTGTTCTTCACCATTTTGGACGTACTTTTTTTTTTTTTTTTTTTTTTTTTTTTTGTTTTGTTACATTAATGGACCTCAAGTTTTCATTTTAAGCATTTATGCGTTTATATGTATTCGAGTAGCATTATAGACATGGCTAATTAGTTAGTTTCCAGCACTCCAAGCTTGCCTAGAAGAATTGTTATCCTCATCTACCGTCAGCTCGGTCGCCCAAGCGAAGGCCCCATCTGTTATGACAAGGCCTAATAATGGTACCAGCATCATTAAGAATCCACTTGGCTTCACCCACAGCTGTATTACAATCGAATATCATGATATAGTTTCTAGATGTGTAACCATAGTTTCCAGATGCAAATATAGAACACAGTAGTATGAATGAAGACGGTCATACCAGGTATTTCTATATATAATATATCACGAGTCGCATACTTTACAAAATTATAGCCAGTCAAAGATCCTGTATGTTGATGTTGATTATGTATTACATTAGTATCACATATTTTATATCATCATGAAACACAATGTTAATATTACAAGGCTGGGATTCGATATGTTAATCATATTTTTTTCTCATCATGACCCACATGATTAACAATAATTCAGAGTTTAGTAAACACCACTGTATTAAAGTCCACAGAAGAACTTTTTAGACATTCTATTTATATTTCTCCAAACACTTCACAAATCAAGACACAATTTCTGCGTCTTAAATTTTACTTTGAGAAAACAGCAACAACAATGACGCATAATGGGCTGCTTCAGACTGAAGAGCTTTACAAGGTTAGTTTCATTGCTCACAAAATTTTATACAGCTTTCGTTTTAAAAATAATATATAATACTTGACCGAGTAACCTTTTCGTTGTGTTATTTTGCATATAGTACATCTTGGATACTAGTGTGTATCCACGCGAACACGAATCATTGAAGGAGATCAGAGCCCTTACGGCTACACATGAACGGTCAGTTTCATGTATATTTAAAACATAAGTTTAATTGTATGAACATGGCTTTGTGCGGTTTGAAACTTAGTACTAGTTCTGTGTATGCAGTTCTTTCATGGGTACATCACCGGATAGTGCTCAGATGATGGAAATGTTGTTGGAAATCACTGGTGCTAAAAAGACGTTAGAGATTGGGGTTTATACGGGTTACTCGTTGCTACTAACTGCTCTCACGATTCCTGATGATGGCAAGGTTTGTGATTTTGGTTGAGTTTTGAACGAAAACTAATTTTTGATGTTCCGAGTATAGTGTGCATGATTTTTAATGTTCAAAATGTTTTTGTTTGATATAGATTGTGGCGATTGATCTAAGCCGGGAATATTATGAGATTGGTAGGCCGACTATAGAAAAAGCTGGGGTCGAGCACAAGATTGATTTCATCGAATCACAAGCTCTACCAGCTCTTGATAAGCTACTAGAAGATGTAAGCTTTTTTTCACTTGTACCATTATACTACTTTGTTTTCGGTCACATTTTTAAAGGTTCAATCTTTATTATTCTTATATACGGATAATTACATCATACCCTAATGACAATCTCTGCTTCTTCTTAGCCCGATAACGAAGGAAGCTTTGACTTTGCTTTCGTTGATGCTGACAAAGTAAATTACCTTAACTATCACGAGAGAGCTATAAAATTAGTTAAAATCAACGGGATTATCGTGTATGACAACACACTCTGGTATGGCACTGTTGCAAAGCCAGAGGATGCGTGCGGTTCCTGAATTTTTGAAAGAGGGAAGAAGTAGCACTCTGCATTTTAATAAAGCACTCGCAGCTGACCCTCGTGTGAAAATCGCTATAGCTCCGTTAGGCGATGGTAACACCATTTGCAGGCGTCTCTACTAGAAAAAACAATTGTAATAAAATCGTAAACCTTTTTACAATTCTGGTTTAATGTTATGTATGATGAAATTGGAATAAGATGATATACGATTTAAGAAAAAAATATTACGATTTTATTACAATTATTTTTTGATGAAATTGGAATAAGATGAAATTGAAAAAAATATTAAGAAAAATAAGATGATACACATTATTGATGAAATTGGAATAAGCTGAAATTGGAAAAAACAATTGTAATAAAATCATAAGTTCAGGGGTCTTTGGGCAAATAATCAATAGTTATAATTTTTCCTTAATTTATTAGGAGTCTTATTCCCTTCCTTATGATCATGTAATATTTTTATTACTTACACTCCAAGTTAACGGTTTATAAATACTCCAATATCGATCACCTTCAACCATCATAACTTCATAACCCTAAATCTATCCTAAAATCATGGCGGAAGAAGATAGAATCAGTTCGTTACCGGATCACTTATTACTGGAAATTATCTCTAGAATCAAAATCATGGACAAAAGAAAAGAGAGATTAATGTCCACAGGAGAGGTAATTAAAACAACAACTACTATCTCCAAACGATGGCAACATCTTTGGACTCGACTTCCTACTCTCGTTTTCATAGATAAGGAATACGGAGCTTCTGGTTTTATTGATTTCATCAACTACTTTTCGTTTATTGACGAAACCCTTATGCAATGTCCTATCGATATGAACCTTAAAAAATTTAAACTTGAAATTTTAGGCAATAAACACCGTGCATCGCAAATCAATAGTTGGTTACATTATGCTATTACGCGTAACGTTCAAGAGATTGATTTAAAGAATTACTGTGGGTACCAGTCTTGTGACGATGAGTTGTTTTTCAACAATTCATGTCTTAGAAGTATGAAACTTTCACGTTGTGCATTAAATCCTCCTAATGGTGCTATTCACTGGGATAAACTAAAATGTCTGTGTATAGATCGAGGGAGATTAGATGAAGATTTAATAGGAAAAATAGTATCCGGAAGTCCTTGTTTGGAAACTTTGGAGTTGAGAGAATGTTCTCTTGATGGGCGTATCCCCAAGTCCTTGTTTGGAAACTTTTTAGTACTTGAACGATTGTCATGTAATATTAAAACTTATGAAAGGTTTAGCTATTATGATGAGTTGTTTGTGGACGATTCATGTCGTGGTATAAGCATGAAACTTTCGCGTTGTGTATTTAATCCTCCTTATGGTGCTATTTGTAGGGATACACTTACGTTTTTGTGCATTTACAGTGGAGAATTAGTTGAAGATTCAATTAGAAAAATATTATCCGGAAGTCCTTGTTTGGAAACTTTGCAGCTGAATTGTTCTTTTGGTTTTAGGCGGATTGATGTTACTTCAAAGAGCGTTAAGAAATTGGTGGTCTCTGGTTACGGCTATAGGTATCCTGGGGCGGATTACTATATAGATACACTCGAAATCAATGCTCCTTATATCTTGTCACTAACAATAAAAGGAAATATGTATTTGGAGGAGCTTTTGCTGGAAAATGTGTCTTCTTTAGTCAACGCTAACTTCGATTTGGGCATCAGCTATGTTGCGGAAAAAGTTGGACAAACCCGAAAAGCTATAGAAGAAAATTTTCTTAGAGGACTTTTATCAAGCCTTGGCCATGTCAACGAGATTGCACTTGGGAATTATAATTGTTTAGAGGTACTAGTAATATTTTTTTCTATGTATGTCTCTTTTTTCTTTCCACTTGGGTTTGTTTGTGTGTGTGTGTTTTTTGTTAAGGAGTGTGATTGTTAGTTTTAATATCTGTTTGCCCTGATTATTGTTATTTTATATTCATTGCACTGCTTTAATAATGTTCTTTTTCCATTGGTAGGTTCTCTCTCGTTTGGAAGCTACCGGTTTCCAGTTTCGTAAAGGTTCATATCTACGTGGTAGATATCCCTTCTGCTACAGAGTTTTCTTATTAATTCATAAGTGACGAATCCGTAGATGATAGTTTTATATGTTAACAGCTTGTTGGCTTATTTTGTTTAACTATATTATAAAGTGTGAATGTAGATGAGCATGGCATATCTCGCATTAAAATTGTTAAATCAATTAGTCTCAAATTCCACAGGTGCAAAGTTACTAAAATTGGCTTTCTTTTGATTTCGTGTCGTTTGTGTGGCTGAATGATCAGGAACAGAATGCTCACATGTAAATGGATTCTTTACATCTGCAGTTTTCTGGCCCTGCAACTCTATGACATATGGAATTGTGATTAGGTAGATTGATTCATGCAACTGCTGAGGTAAACATAATATATTATCAATCTAATAATACTTCACTTTAATGATAACGAAGGCGACCACTTTCAACATAGAAAGTGTAGTATATATTACGTGTATATTGCTATTAGAGACAAGTAAAAAATGACATGAAAATATAAAAGTGTAGAAAAATGATACCGTAAATCTTTTGATCATTGAGACTCAAAAAACACAAATAAGAAAAAATGTTGAGGCCTGTGATGCTCACAGTTTCCTTATGACAGATTCGTCCTCTCCACGGTGCTTGAGAATCGTGAACGTCTATCTCCCAGGATACAACAACAACGGATAACTCCGTTAGCACAAACGGGTTACCAAGGCAAACCAAAATCGTGCCTTCACTCTATTACGAACCGGACACACAAGGTCAGGATGGATGTTAAACAAATGGAGAGGAATGAGTTGAGTTTCTTGGTGTATGAAAACAAATGAGAAAAGCTCTCACTTATAGGTAAAGGGATGAAAGAAAAAACGGTCACAATTAATACCATTAATCCTACTAATGGCTAATGAACACATAGTTAATTCAGTCATTACACATGACCAAACATTAACCTTGTTCTTAACTCTCATTATCATACATGATGACCATCAATTGTCATTCAAACCAATAATTTGACAGTATTTTCCAACAGAAAGTTTGAACTGGACATCAAAGTTATCTTTGGATAGAGCTTTCGAAGTGGCGCAAAATGCACTCACGTTTTGAACTGGACATCAAATATGTTGGATGGCTAAAAATAATGTGACAATCAGACACTGTCAACACCCAACCATTTTGGATTATTCTCATTAAAGATCATTAGAAATGAAGGTGTGAAAAGAGTGAATAAATTACTCATGAAAATGACATAAGAATACTATTGAGTCAAAGTTGTGATTATTGCAGTACGAATCCCTTTCATAACTTGCTTATGGTTGTAAGACACTCTTTTATACTCAATCGGTTTCTTTAGCATTTGAAGTATTAGCTGACTTACTGTTCCACCTGATTTTGACTGCAATATATGACCCCTTTCTTTTAAAAACTTCTTTCGGTCACCTGAAAGCTCAATATGATCACCATCGATCAGTGACGATCACGGTCCAGTTTTGGTAGTATACCACATTCGGCATCAAGTGCATAAGGTAAGACAATGAGAATGCCTCAGATAGAGTTGGTAATTTCGACCCAATTGTTTATGAAGGTTGAAAAGGGTTCAGTTTTATCTCTAGTGTGTCAATTCTTAAAACAAGCTAGTAAGCGATGGGCAAAATGGGTGCGAACAGGTCGAAAAGTTGTCAGCATTAGCTTTGGCCATCCCATCTTGGAGAAAGACCTGTATAACTGCTGGAACTATGTACATTCCACCACTCCCTCCAGAGAATTTTTCTGACAGTCAACGTTCAACTTTTTAGAAACAGTGTAACAGTCTTTAAACCTCGAGAATTATAGAAAATCCGTAACTTCTAGTAGCACTTAATATTTTATAGTTCTAGTGCTTTATATTCTTTCCAAGACAACAACTAGTTATTGTGAATATAGAATAGGAAAATTTTGTGGTTGAATTTCGGAGTCAAATTTACCTTGACAATGATGAGTTGATGACAGGAGTCATGGAAGACGGTGGTCCCTTGTCTGGACTTATAAAATTTGTACGGGAGGGAGGAAGGCTGTCGGGGGATATTTCTGTAGGTGCCGAGAAGTCACCCATTTCGTTATTTAGCTTCCGGTCGAGGGAGATAAAATACCGCCACCAAATGGGTAGTTGACAGTGGTCGTCATTGACACAGCATTTCTATCTGCATCGACTATGCAAAAATGACTTGTGCCATGATCTTCAATCTGACTCCACCTAATAAATGCATCTAGTTCTTAGCTTAAACAGACTAAGGCTGTGTTTGTTTTTTAAAAAGAGCCTTAATTATGTACCCAGGCATGTAATATTCAGATGCGAAAGTGGTGTTGTCAAAAATTCTTTGTCGGATTTTTTTCGTGAATGAAGAGGAAAGAATTTCTGATGCAGTCTTTCTTATATCAACAAAATTGGGGTCACCCAAATTCATCCTAAGTGAATACATATGTTTTAATGCTTCGATGAATCAGAGTAAACTGCTTATTAAACTTATTGTTTATTTCTTGCATTAATCTCTTCTAGTTTCCTTAATAATGAAATTAGTCTTTAACGATTTTACTTTAGGTTTGGTCGTGCTGGGTTTGGATTTAACATCCATGGTTTGAACTTAATACGCACTCTAATGACAATCTGTGTGTTTTAGCCTTAACTTAAAACGAAGGAAGCTTTGACTTTGCGTTTATTGATGCTGACAAGGTAAATTACCTTAACTATCACGAGAGAGTTATGAAATTGCTGAAAATCAATGGGATCATCATTTATAACAACACATTCTGGTTTGGATATGTGGTGAAGCCTGAGGATTTGGTTCCTAAACGATTCAGAAGGTCAAGAAGCGTTTCTTTGAATCTTAATAAAGCACTCGCAGCTGAACCTCGTGTGAAAATCTCTATTCTTCTTTTAAGCGAAGGCAACACAATTTGCAGGCGTCTCTACTAGACTTCAAATATTTTATCATTTCATGAAGTATATTCTACTGTTATAAACATTTACTATCCTAATTCTGTTTGGACATGCATTTTTATACGTGAGACCACATGTCACCATCATGGTAATTTCTTTTGATTTCTAGATTTTTGGTTGCAATTCGAAACATATAAGTATTCACTGATACGGGTATACCTTCGACATAGATGGAAATGTGCAAGGAGTATGAACCACTAAGCTGTTGTGTTGGTTAATATTACACACTTAAACTTTAATGTCTAACAAATGTATCTAAAAAAGATAAAAATATACAAGATTTCACCCGAATAATAAACATAAAAGATCCGTTTGAAGTTTTGATGACCTTACACGTAAACCTTGAACTACACTAAATGCATATAATGGTCTGCGATATTTGAGTCTAGTACACTCAAACTTAAGTCCTTCTGCACTTACATGTTAAGCTCCTATGCTATCTTATGAAAATAGTTTTGAGGAAGGACAACATGAGCTTCTCAAATTATATAACCATTATCTTATAAATAACTCGAATGATCATTTCTTCACAATGCTTCAAGAAGTTCCACGCATAAAAATAAATAACAAGAGATCGTATAATCATTCAACTAAGGTGTAATATATACCAACATTATGTACTTCCAAATCCCATAAGATAACACTATAAATAAGCAACAGTAGCTTCCGAAGATGTAAATACCATGAAAGTTTAAAAGAAACCAAAGTACTAAGTCACATAAAATGGTTTAATAGAGTACCATCATCTAAATGAACTTAAAACTTAAAAAAAGGCTAACTCATATGGATACCTGTGAATCTTCCATTCCTTCGATCCAACTGCCACATCTCCACTCTAAATGAGGCCAGCGATCCATGCACTTAGACATGAATCTCTTTGATACCTTACTAGAAACTTTTCGATGGATGAGAAACGAGACCTCTGACAAGCGGACGCATTTGTCCAACTGACAAGCAACACATGAGAAAGTCAATGATGGGTCAACCAGTGACAAATATGTACTAAATGTTTTTAATCCTTTGATCATTCCATATGGTATCTCCCATTTCCCACAAGCTTCCAACTGTGACCACACACTTGAGTCAAGAATACTTAGTGTTTATGTATTTTGAGTCGTGTATGTAAAGTTTATAAGCTTAGGGTCCTAGAATGACAAGAATAAAGGTAATAACCGTTTATTCTGTTATGATAGTTTAGAACCGTTATGTCTGTTTGTAGGTGTCGGTTAATGGGTTATAAATACCCGTGTAAACCAAGTCTGTAAAACCAACGATTGTTTTATCAAATAAACTTATTATTATTATCCAATTGTTCATAGAAAGAAAAGAGACTAACAGTTGGCATCAGAGCCAAAGGATTCGAACCAGAGAGGAACAAAGACCGATTGATTCAGGGAATCAATCAAGAGAAAGGAAAAGAAGAGACCGTGCGCATACCGGTCATTCAATCAAGAAGAGAGACAGAAAAGAGTTTTGATTCAGAGGAATCAAACACGATTCGATTAAAGACTATCGAATCAGAGAATAAAAAGAAGAGAAGAGAAATAATACATACCGGTTGTGCGAAGAAGAGAGACCGTCGCCGTGTGTGGTTGCCTGAAAAGAAAGCAGACACCGATTAACCACCATTACCGTTTGATTATAAGAAAACCAGAAGAAAGAGAAATGGGCTTTGCCCTAATTTTGCGTAGAAGAAAGGAAGAACAAGAAAGGTTTTTTTTTTTTTTTTTTTTTTTTTTTTTGACTAAATAGCCGCTGCTATTGTTTGGAAAAGGGAGCCCACAAAAAAAAATCAAGTAATAGGTTTTACTCTTTCAAATACTCAGTTATTTTTTAGAAAAGTTGAGATAGAAAGATTAGTAGAATAGATTTTTTCCATTACAATTCGCGTTAGAAACCGTTAGAAATGTTTGAGAATTATTGTGGTTAGAAAGAAGGATTTAAGTTCGACTATTATTAGAATTATATTAGTTTTAGAAGAAAATCAAATCGAAAGATATGACGGGAGATAAAAACGAAAACAGCGTTGTTTTCACCACATCGTTACCACCATATCAATGCCTAGTTTTAAGCAATACAAATTATACATTATGGGCATTAAGAATGAAGAAGATACTATTGGCAAATGGAGTATAGGATTTAGTAGAAGGAATGTACATCAAAGAGATTGATGTAAAAAGGATAGTTCAAGCGTCAAGATACCTATTTCAAGGGTTACTGAAGATTTGCAAATGCAAATTGCGGGATGTGAAACAAAGAAAAGAAATTTGAGACTCTCTATAGTCCAGATTTATTGGAACAGAAGATGTGCAACAGGCACACTCGCAACAACTTAAATCAGAATTTTAAAGACTTTTGATGAAAGAAGATGAAACAATAGATTCATTTGCTGGGAGGTTGATGAGTATTATTACAAAGCTGGCTGCTACATGTGGATTGACGTTTGATGAACAAACAAAAGTACGGAAATTACTGAATGGAGTGCCAGATAAGTTTGTACCAGTAGTAGCAACCATTGAAATTGTTGTTGATTTTAAGAAAGCAAAATTAGAGGAGATTATTGGGAACTTAAGACTTATGAAGAAAGGCTTAAGTTTAGAAAAGGAAGTGAGGAAGATAATAGTGAGAATTTGTTGTTCACACGTCAAGGGAATAACAGATTTTATGAACGCAACTATGGAAATGATAGACGAGGAGGTGGTAATCAGACACGAGGAGGAGGCCAAGGAAGATTCACAAGAGATAGTAAGAATGAAGATAGTTATGATAGAAGAATGAGAAACCCTAGAGATCAAAACTACCATAGAGGAGACACTGGAGAAATAGAATGTTATAATTGTCATGAGTTTGGACACTATGCTGCAAATTGTCTAAAACCAAACCGTAGAGAAGAAAAAGCAAACCTTGTGTTTGAAGATGACGAACCAGCACTATTGATGGTTACTAGTAAAGATGAAAAGGAGATAACATCCTTAAGGGAAGAACCGAGAAGGAAAGGAATTGTCATTGAGAAGGATGAAATTCCAAAAGGAAGATTAGAAAATATGCGGACAGAGATAGAAATTGATTTGAAAAGTAAATTAGAGTTTTGGAAGTTCGAAATGCTTCAAGATTTAGAGATTGAAAAACAAGAGTTTGAGAAGAAAATAAGAAATAGAGAAATGGCATTTGAGAAACAAATGCAGAGAGAATCAGAGAACCTCAAGAAGTTGAGAGATTGCACAAGCAAAGAGATGAAAGAGTTAAAGACAGTAATAGAATAGTTTGAGAAAGAAAACTTTGGAGTTATTTCAGATAAGAAACTCCTAGAAGAAGAGAGAGTTGACAAGGGCGAATGCAAGAAACATCGAGAGACGCCATCAAGATTTCATAAGGAAAGCCAGAGTGAGAAAGACATCAAGTCAAGAAAAGAGAAAGTTGAATCAGAAGATCGTGATACTAGAAATAGTGTGTTGGAGATTCAAGAGTACGAAACAATACAAATGAAGAAAGTTGGTGACAAAGATGATCAAGTTGAAGAGCAAGAAAAAGGAAGTGGAAGCAAGCCAAAGTTCAAAGATAAAGATAAAGGAGCTTGAAGATATCGAAGGCATGGATTAATAAATTAGGTAGGAGTATTGGATACTAACTTATTAATCCATGTAAGTCAAGAATACTTAGTGTTTATGTATTTAGAGTCGTGTATGTAAAGTTTATAAGCTTAGGGTCCTAGAATGACAAGAATAAAGGTAATAACCGTTTATTCGGTTATGATAGTTTAGAACCGTTATGTCTGTTTGTAGGTGTCGGTTAATGGGTTATAAATACCCGTGTAAACCAAGTCTGTAAAACCAACGATTGTTTTATCAAATAAACTTATTATTATTATCCAATTGTTCATAGAAAGAAAAGAGACTAACAATAGAGAACTCATCTTCGGGAATACCCTGAATCCATTATCCATGACGTAGCTAAAATCAATATGATTTTTCCATTTTCGTGATGAATCCAGAGTAAGTTTATCCACTGATCTATGGTGGAATGTATCGAGTAAGGTTCCAAGGAGTTTAGAGTTTATTCAAACTGTTTTCAGATTTTTAGACTTTATAACTAGTGATTTGTTTGGATGAACAAGGAGAAGATGTAGGTAAGATAACATCAGAGCTTCAACTGTTAATTCAATGGACCTTCTAGATTCAACTCTTAGTGTGATGAGGTTGGGAGTGATTAGACTCATCGAATATGGCGCATAAGAAAAGGGAGACACGCGCAAGTGACAGGTTTTCAGGTTGAGAAGGCGGATAATAGGAAACTCGAATCCTGAGATATCTATCAACTTAAGAACTTGAAGATTAGGAAAATACTTAATCAATGTGGTTAAATTGTTGTCGTCAAAGTATATAGATTCAAGATTCAAACTTGTTAGCATTGGTATCAGATTCAGATTACTCATGGAAAGCTATGCACGCGCAACCTTTAGTTCGACTAGATTATGACCTGCATCAACAATCAAAATTAGTTGTAAGCTCAATTGATAACAATTAACATATACATAGTCTTTCTCACTCTTTGATATTCCATTTGTCCCAAATTATAAGTTCGATTTTTATATTACTCGCATCTTATGAAAAGTGGGGATCATTGTACACCAATAACATGTCATGTTAACCTTTATAAACCATTTAGATTGGTTGAAAAATGAAAGTGAACAATTATTTCGAGACAAACCAAAATAGAAAGGCGGACTAAGTTTGGGACAAAGGGATTAGATTCTTTATATTGTAACTATTAAACATTAATCAGATTCTGAATAGAGTAAAACATCAACATAGTTATTCATTGCTGCTTATTGATGGGAAAGCTACTCTTGTGGATGATGATGGTCAACCTATTCCGTCTACCTCTTCTACTAAGAGAGTTAACCCTTTTTCTAAAGTGGGAGAGATTGAGGTATCTGATTCTGAAGATGAGGTTGTTGCTAACCCATTTGATGAGTCTGCTAATATATTTGGTGGTGGCCAAGAGTTTGAAGATGAGTATGTTGACTATGATTTTGATGACTATGCGAAACAGGTTCGTGATCTTCCAGGGAATTTGGATGCCTTTAATGCCATGTATGGCACAAAGTTTCAAGGTCATAGGAAGTAATTTTATTTCGTTGTGTCATATGTTATCATTTGAGTAGTGGTTTGTTTTCTTGTTTAGAAAATAGGAAGTATCTTGTTATGTAAGCTTTATGCCTATGTAACGGGCTGAGATATGGGATTTCACTCATATCCATTGTACTTAAACGTTTATTTGGTTAATATATTTACCAAAGTGCAGGATTACTCCCCTTTACCCCTAGTTATTCATTGCTGCATAATTAACAATCAACTTACAATACAAAGAAACCAGCATCAAAACATCCGAAAACTCAAGCGTAGAAAAACTAGATAATGAAAGAGATCTCAAGTGTATGGAGACCCTAGGCAACCACTTTAGAACAAAAGCATCATCAATGAAGTGTAGATCATCATCTTTATTATCCGTCATATAATAGTAGTACCACGTATCTTGGGTCTCATCCTCGAGGCTGATACACACGGATTCAACGAGTTCCATATTCGATATAAGATCCAGAATAACCTTCTCCATACCTCGTGGAAGACGGAATTGGGTAAATCGTTTTTTATCAAGAATAACCTTATAACTTGGATTCAGGCATAACAAAGGATTACGAAAAATTGACTTGGATGTAATTAATCCTTTTTGATGATTTCAAAACCCTTCAGCTTGAATGGAAGTACATTCTCAAATTGCATCTAAGATTGATTGATCGAAGGTACGAATTAACTTTATTGAAACTCTTCCATGCGATTCTGCATCGTGCTACATCTGCTGAGTCGTCTAGTCGACTCAGTATTTCTAGGAGTAGGACTTCAGGGAGTCTGTCCATGGAGACAATGAAAGTTTAATGAAGCAAATAACAAATGGTATGGAAATTTATATACCTCTTCGGTTTACATATATCATCTGTAGAAACATAATTTGGGAACCAAAATGTTATGCAGTTTACGTATTAATGATTTTCTTACCATGTTTATATATAGCGATCATATGTTCATAACTGTATATTTTTTTTTTCGAAAATGTTTTCCTTTAACAAGTCAATATATTACAGTTGTAGGTCTATAAAATCAACAAAGGATGAGTCAGAGATTTGCTATGGCTGATGATCTCAAAGCTAGCTCAAAGAAACTCATCATCACGTGGATCAGTTAAAGACCTCCATTTGATGAACACAACATGCAGAACATGAAGAATCAAATACTACGAGCTACAGAGCAAAGAACATATCAAAGAATCCAAGAAGATCAAATTGTAATATCTGTTTGTAATTGAGGTGACCTCCCTTAGGGGGAGATTGTTAGGATTTAGAAAATCCGGTAGTTAAAGAGTCGGTCACCTCAAGTATAAGTAATCGTTAGAAAGCTCGTACTCGTATAGTAGTTTGTTATGTAACACCATGGAGGACGGACGGGCCTTTACCCACTATATGCATGATCCACAGCCCGTAGGAGGCGTCTCATGTAACTAACTATAAATACCCTTTGCCTAGCAAGGCAAAGAGTGAGAGCTTTCATAATACATTTTTCTTTGTCTCATTAAAGTTCCTAACTCTCTGCCACTTTCTCTCTCTAAAACTCATTTTAGTCGACCCACATTTGTGCTTGTTTATGTATTTGTAAAAACCAATATGTAACATTTCTTTTTAAGAATGACGAGCTCTTTCCTAAATTATACCAAAGAAATGGCTATACTGGGTTTGTGTTTTCTTTCTTTCAGTTTGTAATTTGTCTTCAACAAATGATATTCAAGGATGGTTATATTATTAAATTTGGTAAGTGGTGCCACGTAAAAGGTAATGCTTATAAACATACCAAACATTAGTAATTAGTTTTTCTAAAGGCAAATAATTGGTTGGGATGAAGAATGTTCACTAATTCCGAAGAAAAATCACTAAATAGTAACCAAATTTCACAAGTGTTTTACTAAAGTCACTCAAAGTTTTTTTTATGATTGTAAAACCACTCAAGTTTTATATTGGTTTTATTATTGTGTAATTTTTAGTTCTTTTGCCAAGTCACCATGACAATAATGATGACATGTTAATTTTTTGGTAATGTGTAGATTCATTTAGCTTACATGGAATGCTAATTACGTATCATAAACTTTTGCATGCAATTCTTTAAATTAGCTAATGTTATCAAAGCATCAGTTTTTTAAAAACCTACTCTGAACGAATTACTCACATGAATTATCTGCCATCTTTATCAAATGACATGATTTGTAAAACTAAAAACTCATAAATAAAATCAATGATTTCTTGATTTATCTTACCATTAGCATATAAAGGGGTTGACAATTTCATAATGCACACATTAAATTAAATCATTAGCATATAAAAAGAGGTTGAGATGGAATGCTAATTAACTCATACAGTAGACATTAACAAACCACAATATACAAGATACTTAGTTTTCGATTAAATTACATGACTATAACAGACAACAAAAACAAATCAATGATACTAAAACATGACAAAGGGAAACATTTAAATAAAATTAAATGTCGGTTTTTTAGAAACCCGGGTCAACAATTCCGGCCGGATTTCTTTTTATCTATTTTTAAATACTGATAAAATATACATAGTACATTTACCCTATTGTACCACTTTTCACCCTTTTTTTAAACCCATCTTTAGTGTGCAATCACCATGCAAATAACCTAGCTCACATATGAAAAACTTCCGGTGAAACAAACAATCATAATCGCCAGAAGATACCTTGCAACAGCATGCAGTAACCCCATATAAGTGAAGGAGGTAATTTTCACATTTTTTTTTAATGTTAGTAATCTTTTTGGATGTTTCTCGCATTTGAACTACTGTATAAAGTTTAGATGTAATTTGGAATAACAAATACCAATTTAGCATAATGGGTTGTTTATAAAATTTGTTTCTATGTTTTATTTTTGTTTGATATGACGCCAATATGCATATCTTAGACATATCATGGTATTTATTTGGATTGTTTTTGTATTTTGTTATTATTAGAGTATGGATCCTAAAGATAAAGCACCAAGTGGGTCTCAATCTCATACATCAGTTCAATCGACTCAATCGAGTATAAGAATGAAGTTAGATAAAGCATGGGATCATACACAACAAATCGAAGGAAATGGGAAAAAAGCGTTCATTTGTAACTTTTGTTATAAAATAATTTGTGGTGGTGGCATTAATAGAGTTAAGAAACATATTGCTAGCCGATAGGGTGAGGTAGCACTGTGTACAAAAGTAGATCCGGATGTTAGGTTTGCCATGGAAGGTCTTCTAAAAAAATGACCATAAGCCAAAAAGGAAGGCTACTGATTTAGGTGAGAGTAATGTCATATCTAATGACGATGAAGAACAAGAGGTTCAAGAGGTAATCCAACTAAAAACGGGTAAAAGAAAAGCTACATCAGGTTCTCATCCTTTCTTTACAAATGGTATAAATGATTCTTCTCAACCCACTATTAAGAAAGCTATGCAAAGTCAGGAAAAATTGCATGATGTCGATTTGGCTATTGATATGTGGTTCTATGATGCTTGTATACCTATAAATGCTTGCAATTCTCCTTATTTTCAACACGCGGTAGATAAAATAGCCGATGTTGGTTTTGGTTACAAAGCATCTAGTTATCATGCATTGAGGATGAATTTGTTAGCAAATGCAATAAAAATCAGTTCCTTTGTTGATGAACTCATTTAAAAGTTTTTTTGGGTAAAGGGGAGTAATCCTGCACCCTGGTAAATATATTAACCAAATAAACGTTTAAGTACAATGTATATGAGTGAAATCCCATATATCAGCCCGTTACATAGGCATAGAGCTTACATAACAAGATACTTCCTATTTTCGAAACAAGAAAACAAACCACTATTCAAATGATAACAAATGACACAACGAATAAGATTACTTCCTAGGACCTTGAAACTTTGTGCCATACAAGCATTAAAGTTATCCAAATTCCGTGAAGATCACGAACTGCTTTGCATAGTCATCAAAGTCATATTCATCATAGTCATCTTCAAACTCCCGCCACCGCCAAATATATTAGCACTCATCAAATGGGTTAGCAACAACCTCATCTTCGTAATCGACACCTCAATCTCTCCCACTTTAGAAAAGGGTTAGCTCTCTTAGTAGAAGAGATAGGCGGAATAGGTTGACCATCATCATCCACAAGAGTAGCTTTCCATCAATAATTAGTTTTCAAGCTTACCAATTTTCTCAACTATGGGAGTAGAACCAACATCTATTGTTCCCATTGAATCACTCACAAGCGGAACATGTGATGTATAACCAGTCTTAATCGACTCATCCTCATTAAACTCTATTGTACGACCATTATCCACATATGTATCGTCCATATTAAGAGCATCATACTGATTAGACGTAGTGATCCTGGTTCCACTCGAACTAGCCACATTAGAAGCCATCGTTTTACCGACATTTACTTTCTTTGGTTCAGAGGAGGCTTTTGGGCGATATTCAAAATGCTTGCCCACCATGATTTAGTAGAACCTCCTCGACCGGATTCGGCCGAACTTGTTTTCCTTCTTCTTATTGTTAACAATCGACAACCATCACTTACGTCCTTATGAGGTTGAGCGATCGGAATCACAACCTTAGGACAATCCACCAAAGTATGTCCAAATACCCGACATTTCTCACATCTAGGCGGTTTCCATTCATATTCAACACGGATCTTCTCAATAGTCGAACCTGTACCATCAAGTAAAGGAATCTCGACGGTGAGGTCGTCCCTAAGAACCTCATCCGACTTCACATCAATCATACACCTAGCAAAACTACTACGCCCCAAGATTCTTTGCACATTTGACTAGTAAAAGCATCTAACCTTTTGGGCGTACCAATCAATGTAGCAAGAAGACTAAGCCCGTCATCGAAAACATAGCTAAAGGAACATCATGGAATTTAACCCACACCGAATGTTAGTCAAATCCTCTTTAAGCAAGTTGGTGTTCAATGTCCATGGTTTAAGAATAATAGGAACATTACGAATCAACCAAGGACCATTATCAAGAACATCATCAACGCCTTTTTTCGAATTAAACTTGAAGAAGAAGAATCCCTTAGCATTCATCATAACCTTTTGTAAACCATACTTAGCCCACGTATTGCGAACATAATAGTCAACAACAGGGAAAGCAAGGCGTTGACCAAGGAAGTATCCGTAGAGAGTATTCTCAAACCTCATGTTCACCTCTTCCACCACTTTCATTGGGACTGAAAGGTCAACATCATTCTTCTTTTTGCTGCATTCTAGCCTCCGAAAATTAGATACGTGTTTCTGGGCTTCATTAGTAGCAACACCCGCGTAAGAAACCGACTTAACTCCATTACCACTAGTAGTAACAACCTTGGGTGCATTAGGATCAGAAGTAACACAATGAGTAGTACCATACATCCGGGATTGCATAGCCACATCAAAACTCGACGGAGGAGTATTTCTTGAATAAACTTTAGTACCATTCGACTTAGATTGAAGCCCAATACCACTCGAATTGTTCACATCGTAAGATGAAGCCATCTTAGCAATATCATCGTCAATTTTATTCATTGCTTCATCAAAGTTCGATGCGCATTAGCAATCAACCGCTCCACACTAGGTCGTTGTGAAACATTAGAGGCCGAATCGAAGCGGTGTATCATGGCTTTGCTCCAAATCATCCAAAACAACCTTATCCTTTCGCAAAGAAGTTCATCATCCTTTGCAATCCAACTTGATCGGCCAAGTTAGATGGTGCATCAATAGTTTGCGAACCACTAGTTTGATCGGCCAAACTAGTAGAAGACCCCACATCTCTAGTGCCCTTACGAGCACTATTCTTGTTGAAAAAACCTTTTTCCATCCCTCTTAAACCCTCAACCTACCGAATCAAATCACCCCAACCAAATACCAATTAACCAGCGAGCATGCACTACCAAGAAAACCCTAACTGAAGCGTTAGGGTTTAAACCACAAAAAATTCGATCCTATCCCATAATACAAGAATGTTAAAGAGAATGATAAGATGAATCAGGCCGATTTAATAAACCCTAAAAAAAACGATTCAACAAAAATATTAGGAATATTACGATCGTTTTTATCAAGGAAAACCCCACAAATCTTCAATGATTGAGAACCATGAAGTAAGCAACAAAGGATATAATATTAGGAATATATGATCAGAATTATTACGTATGTGAATTAAAGCACATGCATAAACAGACAAAAAGCAAATCCAAAGATACCTAAAAAAACGTTTAGAGCAATATAGTAATATCAACGACCCACTAGATCATTAAATCAATTAATGAACCCAATAGGGACGATCTTATACTACTACAAAGTTAACGATTCGAGAATGAGGGATTCGATCGCTTTTTCGCCAGAGAGAACAAACTAGGGTTTTAATTAATCACATTTGCATACTGAACTCATTTAAAAGTTAATGGCTTGATAGTGGTTGCGCGATTATGGGTGATGGGTGGAGGGATATTAGGCAATGACCTTCTATTAATTTCTTGGTTTATTTTCGGTGTTGGTTTTGTTTGCAAAGCATCTAGTTATCATGCGTTGAGGATGAATTTGTTAGCAGATGCAAAAAAGTCAGTTTCTTTGTTGACTAACTCGTACAAAAGTCAATGGTTTGATAGTGGTTGCGCGATTATTGTGATGAGTGGAGGGATATTAGACAACGCCCTTCTATTAATTTCTTGGTTTATTTTCGGTGTTTTTTTTTGGTTACAAAGCATATAGTTATCATGCGTTGAGGATGAATTTGTTAGCAGATGCAAAAAAGTGAGTTTCTTTGTTGATTAACTCGTATAAAAGTCAATAGATTGATAGTAGTTGCGCGATTATGGGTGATGGGTGGAGGGATATTAGGCAACGCCCTTTGATTAATTTCTTGGTTTATTGTCCTAGTAGGATCTCATTTATTAAATATGCTGATGCATCCAAAATTGAGAGCAATGCTGAAAATTTGTGTAATTTGTTTTCTGAGATTGTTGAAATGGTTGGAGTAAAGAATGTAGTTCAAATGGTTACCAAAAATGGTGCTAATTACAAAGATGCAGGGTTATTGTTAAGTGAACCATATTGTACTATTATTTGGTCCCCATGTGTAGTACATTGTCTTGATCTTATATTAAAGGATGTTTCAGAATTGTATAATGTGAAAGAAATCATCACTCGCGCATCTATGATTACCGTTTTTACTTATATTCATAAGTGGCCCTTGAATTGGTTGAGAGAAAGACCTAGCTAGAGAGAAATCATTGAACTGGGTGCTACTCGTTTCGGTACAATATTTATTGCCTTAAAAAGTTTGGTTGATCATAAAATTGATTTGCAAGCTATGGTCATATCCAGTGACTTTAAGAAGACGTTGAAAGTGAAAAATGCGCTTGAATGTATCCAGGGTTATGCATTTTTTGACGAGGATGAGGAAGACGATGATAGTGAATTTAGTCTCCTAAGTGATCGTGACTTGATGCATATAACACTCCAATGTCTCAATAGCAAGATATTGATGTGTCGTCTTAAAGTTTATGCTTTTGTATTGTCTTTTGAAGTATAAAACTTGTAAATCTCGTAGGATTTATGTCTTTTGAAGTGTAAAACTTGTAATCTCGTAGGATTTATGTCTTTCGAAGTATGAAACTTGTAATCTCATAGGATTTATGGCAGTTTAGAATGATTTGTTGTTTACAACAGAAAAACATGATTCTTTGCTATTTTTTTTACAGCAAAAGTAGTGTTTGGACAAAATGGGTATTTGGATAGTAGAAAATGGGTGTTTGGACATGTGCATAAAACGAGGTTGACCCGTCGACCCGGTTACTAGGTCGGGTAGATCACATACCCAGTTTTCAGAACATTGGATGAAACATAACAACTCGTGATGAATTTCTGCTACTATGAGTCTATGACTATGACGAAAGCGGGACACAAAACCACATATTTTGACTCTAATATACAAAACAAAATACTAAAAAAACACTTTTACTCACTAAATGTTTTCCTGACCAAAGAAGCTAAGAGTCATTAGAGCTAATACAAATACTTTTTATAGACTTTTAGTGATAGGTTCAGTAGTGACTATTTTTTCAACAATGAGAGTAGCCTAAAATGCGTTAAGTAACTGTTTTTTAGTCTATTAATGACTATTGTTTAGTCACAATATGTCATTTATCTTGCATTAGAAGTGTTGGGTCACTTTAGCGCCCTCCAGTCTCTGAATAGGATTTGAATATAAAATAGCCCTGAAAATCATATTAGAAAACAGGGCACACCGATGGCCAAATTCATTAGTAAGTAACGACCATTGTTAACGGAGCGCGGACTGAGTATATCCGTCGGTAATTTGACCGACGGATTTCAAAAGTCACCAACGGAGTTTTTCATTTCTAATCCGTCATTAAATATCAACGGAAATTACCGAAGCACATTAGTGACGGATTAGCCAACTAATATTACCAACATAGCTTTGATGGCTAAAAGAAAATAAGTAAAGATCGAATACACTGTTCATTATCTTAAACTTGTAATTAAATTTTATTTAAATTATTTAACTAATAAATCATAAGAAACTTTGGCATAGTCTCAAATGTAGGCTCGTTAGAAATGTATACCTAAAAAATGTAACAAAACAAACTAATTTTTGCATGGCTTTTAAGGAGAGAATAACCAATTTAACCAACTAATTAAATATGACGGTTATATACAAAATATCGTTATTTTTGTGGCATTATTTAGTCATAAATGAAATGAAGCTTGATTACATGACAAGAAAATCATATTTTCTTATAAATATGGTAGGTAAAATCTTTTAAAACATATGTGCGTACGTATATATTTCACAATCTCTTCTGACAAGTATATCTAGTTTCCTACATATTGTATATAAGATCGTTTCTAATACATGACAATCTCTACTAAAATCAATGAGCACTCATACATGGCAAGTGTTGAAGCATTTTTCCACCGGGATGATCTTGACAGCTCTCTCGTGCCATTCTTTGATGTCCCTAGTTTTGTAGTATGCTGTCAAACATGAAAGAACCCGTTAGAAGGGGTCCCGAGGCCGAAGCCCCGGGGAACCACCCTCCGACGGTCAAGTCAGACCTCAAATGTAGAGGATTTAGCATATATGTATATGTATGTGTGTGTAATATGGGATGAGATAAATGAAATAAAGAGTAGTATATATAGAGAGAAAGAGGTAGGTGCTGGGGCCCACCTCAATACCGTCAATCTGTCTTGCTAGGTGTCGGTCACACGGAGACACAATCCGTAATATCCGGGTTAGGTGGCATAGTCCGATCCTTCCGCCATGACCTCCGGCGTGATGGAGATCCTTCGGTCCCAAGACGTGTCGTCCGGACACATACGTCAACATGTCCCCCAAGATTGTGTTATCGGTTGAAGACCGATGATGCAATACTTCAAGAATATCTTTATGCCTTTCGGCACACGTCGTTCGGACAAGTGTTGTATCGCCTCTCTCAGACATGTCCTTCGACACACGTCAACATGTCCCCCAAGATTGTAGTATCGGTTAAAGACCGATGGTGCAATACTTAGAGAGTGTCTTTACGCCTTTCGTCACCTATCGTTCGGCGTGGTCCGTCCGGACACATACGTCAACATGTCCCCCCAGTATTGCATTATTAGTAAAAGGCTAATGATGTAATACTTAAATAAAACCTGTTTGGCCTTTCGGCTTGTGCCTTTCAACACAAATATCGTCTTTCCTGTAACGTGTGCCCTTCGAACACATACATCGTTGTTGCTTCATAAAGCGAGTTTGGTATATTAGACCACATATGCCGAGCGAGTTTGGTCTATTAGACCGCGTATGCCGTCATGTCCCCCCAGTATAGAATTGTTGACCTATGGTCGATGATGCTATACTTAAACATCGTTAGATCCGAAAGCGAGACATGTCTTTTCCATCATCCCTTTGTTTCCTACACGAATAAAACATAGCTTTTCTACCATAATCATTATTTTGTGATGTGCCGTTATATATCATTTATTTATTAATCACAAACCTATACCAGATACTTGTGTTTTATTATAATTGTTACTCATATAGCTCCGGAGGTATAAGCTTGTATGTTTGATTTAAGTTTTGATCATAAACGTGCATCAAACACTTGTTTTTTTTATTACCGTTGCTACTTACATAGCTCTGGAGGTACAAGTTTATGTTTGAGACGCTTACACCAAGGTCTTCCGGAGTAGACATCGACACCCCGGCCGCTTTTAGTTTATCTACGGAGTAGACATCGACACACCGGCCGCTTTTAGTTTATCTACGAAGTTCCCAAGATCATTTTGTACAAGGGCTTCCGAGATCATTTTGTACTCGGGCATCCGAAATAGTTTTACATTCAGGCATCCGAAGAGGTGTTGCAATCGGGCATCCGAAAGATGTTGCATTCGGGCATATTGCCGTTCGGTGAATAGCACCTGGGCCTTCCCAAGATCATTTTGTGCTTGGGCTTCCGAGATCATTTTGTACTCGGGCATCCGAAATGGTTTTACATTCGGGCATCCGAAAGATGTTGCACTCGGGCATCCGAAAGATGTTACACTCGGGCATCCGCGGTGGCCAACCAACCGGGTATCACACCAATGTTATGTTCGAGATTGTACTTATTACGAACGTGGAATTCACGTGTTTCGGATGTATTAATACAATAACCGGTCACAACCGAACGTCAACATAACCGGGAGGTACCATACCCCATGGTCATTAGTGTCGTTGAGCTAAAATAAAACAATGTATTAGATAACATAATAAACGATTAATAACCATGTTAGCCATGAGTGTTAAATATCAAACATGTGATGTTTATTGCCCTCTTCGATCATTCTTTGATTCCCACAAAGTCATTATCTCATGCTTGCTAATTCTGCCAAATAAAACATGAAAGCTTTTGCTTTCTCCCGTTAATTATGACAAATACAATATTTCACATGTATTAATACAAAATAAGTCACAACGAAACCGTAACGTCCGACGGAAGTTGCCATACCACTATACTCCCCGGTTCGGTGGTTATAACCCATTAGTACCGGTGAACTCAAGTAAACATTATTGACAAAATACAATAATGCTCACCCCTGGATGTTAATTATCAAACATGCGGTGTTTCTCCGGATGTGGCTATTATGTCACAATATTATAGGCCTAGTTAAAACTCGCATGATATATATAAAGCACCAAATGAATTGCGGCTTGCCCAAAAATAATAAACCATTAAACATTATCATTTTACCGTTGCCCAAGCATTTTATTGTATCATGGTACATAACTAGTGTATCGGAGTATAAGTCTTGACTTGTATATACAATAAATTCTTATAATATAGTTGCAAAAGGAAACACTTGTTAATGTCCATGACCAAATTTTAAACCTCTATAACGCATGTATTTATGGGTAATGAGTAAATAATACTATCAAGCGTTTTCAATTTTTTTTTTTTTTTTTTTAAGAAAATCATCTTACTTACATTTTCTCGCGTATGGATAATCGTAATTTGTGACAACCGTTGTATATACCGTCGCATAATATGATTTTAATACATTGAGCAGTTGAACCAATCGGTGGCTCGACCGGGTCAATCAAAACCGGTCTCTAAAACAATGAGGCTATCATGCTCCTTTGACGAAATTTACACTCTAAACATATTTCACTATTTTACAGTATACGACGGTAAGTACATGTCACATTGTTAATGCTATTTAACAAAAGAATGTAAATATTGTAAGCCATGCATTTTCACTTGTTCGTTCTTCCTCTTTTATAATATAGAAAAGTAGATTTGGAAGATGCTATGGAGATTTGGCAGACATTGTCCTTGTGCCATCACTATCACCCACGTGATTTCTTAAGATAAATGCCATGCCCTTTTCTCTTTATATTTTTACTTTTTAGTGAATATAAAAGTAAACCTATGCTTCAAGAAAACAGTGAACCTATATATTCAAGTACCCATATAGATAGGAGTGGGTTAACTCAGAATATTAAACATTTATTCTTGCATATCTCTCTTGCAACTAGTTTTGTGTTTCCAAGGCTATGTTACATACCGACATTGCTTACTTATTCATCTCTGCTATAATAAAAAATTCAAGAGCCTTCCTAGCTTAGGTTTCAAATAAATGCATTCAAGCAGGCGCTCATGCAATTCACAACTTGGGAATATGCTCTATATACCTAGTTTCATGCAATTCATAACTTGGCAGTAACTGGTGAAGTCTGAGTACTTGTCATAGCGAATGAGAAAGCATGAAGGTGAAGTCTGAGTACTTACAGAGTTGTAGGTGTGAAATGTCGCAGAAAACGAACGAACACATACCGGAGGTCGTACCGGGCGTCCTCGTTTTGTTTGGGATACGGATGAAACCCGTTACAAGTACAATCCGAACGAGGCAGTACCTCTGAATAACACGGAATCTCCGAACGGCAGTATTTTCAGACGACTTGACCGAAGAAAACAGTACCGGACGGCTGGCAACTGGTCCGTACGGCCGTCTGTACTCGACGTCCATTCCGGATGTTTATATCGAACGTTTATACCGAACGTCCATACCGGGTGTTTATATCGAACGTTTACACCATACCGGATGGCTGACATGCACCGAAATGATGTTGATACGAAACCAAAGTAAACCCGTTTTCTGGAAACCAAATCAGACATGTACTCGACGTCCATACTAACATCCTTCTTATACGAAACCCATCACACCGGAGGGCATCATACCGGAGGGCATCATACCGGACAACTCCTACATAAAGTCCATATCAAAACCCATCACACCGGACGTCCCATGTTGAACGTTTATGTCGGCTGTCATACCGGATGAAACCCATCACACCGGAGGGCATCATGCCGGACAACTCCTACATAACGTCCATATCAACGTCCCCTTTGACCGATGACACAATGGTCCCGAACCGAACGTCGATAATAAAACAACCCATACACGACGTCTATACTAACATCTTCCTTATACGATGGAAGGACCACCTTCGGAAGGACGGCAGATGAACCACTGCCGGAAAGGAAATAGATGAACCGCCTCCGTTGTCATCTATCTTCGGAAGGAGGGTAGACTATCCTCCTCCGATAGGACATACCGAACAGAGGATGAGGTCCAGGAAACCAAACTGAAGCGAGACCCATCATTCCTAGCTGCGGTAGAATGAATAACGGGTCCCACGGATGGCGCCAAATGTTGAAGCATTTTTCCACCGGGATGATCTTGACAGCTCTCGTGCCATTCTTTGATGTCCCTAGTTTTGTAGTATGCTGTCAAACATGAAAGAACCCGTTAGAAGGGTCCGAGGCGGCCCCGGAACCACCTCCGACGGTCAAGTCGGACCTCAAATGTAGAGGATTTAGCATATATGTATATGTATGTGTGTGTAATATGGGATGAGATAAATGAAATAAAGAGTAGTATATATAGAGAGAAAGAGGTAGGTCAAAGTGGTAGCACCTCAATACCGCTGTCAACGCTAGTTAGGTGTCGGTCACATGGAGACACAATCCCGTAATATCCGGGTTAGGTGGCATAGTCCAGTCCTTCCGGCCATGACCTCCGGCGTGATGGAGATCCTTCGGTCCGGCACGTGTCGTCCGGACACATACGTCAACATGTCCCCCCAGTATTGTGTTATCGGTTGAAGACCGATGATGCAATACTTCAAGAATATCTTTATGCCTTTCGGCACACGTCGTTCGGACAAGTGTTGTATCTGCCTCTCTGTACATGTCCTTCAGACACATACGTCAACATGTCCCCCCAGTATTGTAGTATCGGTTAAAGACCGATGGTGCAATACTTAGAGAGTGTCTTTACGCCTTTCGTCACCTATCGTTCGGCGTGGTCCGTCCGGACACATACGTCAACAGCAAGTGTAACCACCTTAACAATACTCACCTATATAAATACCGACCTTTGCTACCACTATCATTGCATCACAACTCCTTTAACAATTCTGTGTTCTAGGATCAATCAATCAAAACATGTCTTCTCTTCATCTATGTACGCTCGCAGTTCATATGCTTAGTGCAATTCTGATGTTTCAGATTTCTTGTAATGCATATCGCCCGTATAATGACTACTTCAACAACGCCGAAGAGGAGGGTGTACCATTTGATTTTCCTAAAGGTTATCTCAATCCTTTCAGATTCCTAGTAATTCTTTTGTTATTGATGTCATACAATTTATTTAGTAGCTATTTATTTACAGAGTTCATTGATACTAAACTGTTAAGAATGTACACTTATTAATTTGTTTATACTTAAATGAAAGATTAAGCTAGTTCTTTGTTAAAAATCCGATTTTTATATAAGTTTTTAAAACTATGGTTATATATGGTGACTTCACGACATGCAGGCATGTGCATCATATATACAATTAACATGATGCTTAGATTCATTTTTGCTAGTGTATCAATTAAGACAACAGGATTCTACATGATAATGTTAAATGTTTCTTTTGTATTTTATTTTTTATTTTTTTATTATTTATTTATTTATTATTTTTTCTTATTTTGATCAATTATGAATCTGTAGTTTCGTTACAGGATTTAGGATTGGAATTCATATACTGGTATATATTTTACGAATTACAATACTTAGAATTTCAAGTTTCAGTTCTAAAGACATATTAGCTTTTTGTATACATCAACGACGTAAGGGCATCTCCGATGCAAGCTTCATAAATACTTTTTTTTCTTCAAATTAGTCACTAAAAAGCATTATGCATTTGATCAATAGCTTTTTCTTTCAAAGGTTTGATACTAAATGTTTCAAAGACTTTTCTCATGAAAGAAGTGTTTGAAGAAACGTTTGATTCTCTATGTGACAATGCATCTAATGTCTTTTTTCATAGAAAAATTTCGTAATTATGTGTCATATTATGATTTCAAGACATGAAATCTAATGATATGTGGTTTGAGATAAAAGATACTTGCATACATGTCTTAATCATTCACGATAATTTCTGTTGTGGTAATATATAATTTCTTTTGAAGTAGTAAGATTTGCATGCACTATTAGATTTTTTATGCTTCAATACGTACATTGACTTATAGAAAGTAAATAGATTTTAATAAACATCTTTCGATCAGGAACAGGTGGGGGCTTTGCACATGAGACAACTGATTTTGGAGATTCGGAAGGGTTTGAAGCTAAGTATTTCAAAGATGTTTATCCTGTTCGTCCAGCTACCGAACATATTAAATCTATGATCAGTGCTTATATGCTCCTTTGATCTACTTCCACCCTGATGAAGAATACTTTCCGTCATCTGTTTCATGGTTCTTTAAAAATGGCGCACAAATAGTTGACTCAAAACCTCATATGATCACAAACGACGGTGACAACCTTCCACGCAATGGCCAATTCGATGGTGCCTTCTTAGACCTCCCTTCTGATCAAGCTAGACAAGATAAGGTGAAAAAGGGTTCTTTGACCGATGCAGTGGCTTATATACACGCAAAACCTGGAGTAACCGGTAACTATACTGATATAGTCATATGGTTGTATTACCCTTTTAATGGTGCGGCAAAGTTGCAAGCTGGACCTTTCACCATTCCACTAGGAAAGGCAGGAGAACATGTTAGTGATTGGGAACATATGAGGTTAAGGATCAATAACGTTAGTGGGAAGTTAACATCAGTCTATCTATCTCAACACGAAAAGGGAAAATGGTTGCAAGCTAATGAATTTGAGTATATAAATGGAAGGCCAGTAGTGTATGCATCTTTGCATGGTCATGCACTCTATAATGCTCCGGTTAAAACCATAACTTATAATGCAAAAGACCTTCTTGATACAAGTGAGAAACAAATTCTAATCCGTGAATTCAAAAGTGTTTATCCAAGAAAATCAGCACTATTCTCTATTGCCGTTGGACTTGTGGACGAAGCTGCCAAAAGTGACCGTGTCTTTGATATTATTGCCTCACCATCGAGCTATGAGATTGTTTCTCTTGATTATGGAGCTGATAATATTGTCCCACCACCATGGTTGGATTATACAGGAAGATGGGGTCCTAAGATAAATGCTTACTGGAAAGAAGAGGCCAAGATGGCTATAAAGTTCTTGCCACTTCCATTCTATGTTAAAATTATTGTCAACGGAATCGTGAGTAAGCTTCCTGATGAGCTATTTGCACAAGAAGGGCCTGCAGGCCCTAAGATGATTCCAAGTTGGAATGGAGATGAAAGTGAATAATTTTTTTTTTTATCTTTTCTCATGAGATTTTGTTCAAGTTGTTTACTTTCTCTTTAAACATACTTGCTATTAATGGAAATCTTAAACAAAAGTAATATTATTGATAACATCCTGTTATAATGAATTATATGTTTGTTTTTGGTCCATTAGCTTTGGTCTGTGAAAGTAAATACATTGGAATGGCATTTTTGTTTTCATGAAGTTTTGTGCATATAATATGATTGGAATGTAGAATACATTAATTGTGGGTCTTGAAGATGAAACATAACAATTCAGTAGTTTTGATCATATCGTAGCCCTTGTGTGTCGAGTACCAATTCAGTTGAGGTAAGTTGTGATGAATAGGCATTTGAAGTTGGTTATTCAAGACAGCTTATTTCAAAATGCAGTAAAGCAGATAATGTGTGCTAATAAGCATCCCATTATTCAAGACAGCGTAGCTACAAAGTTTGCAAGTCATTAGATATTCATTATATTTGCCGTTAACAAATAGGACCACCTTAGCAGGATACTTTCACTATTCCACCCGGCCAGGTTGAATCCGGACTAGACAACCCAAACAATGCCTAGACTTCTCTTCCGAACCGTTGGAACTATTTCCTCTGGAGTGCTCAAGTCTGGACGAACTTCCACTTAGATAATTGTATGAAGCTTTATATGTTTTACTAGTTTTTGTAATATGTATAATACCATGTATTTTTCATTTTAGGGATGTTTTAAAAATAACATTAATTAAAAGAGTTGAAAAGTTAATAAATGTAATGCAGATTACATACCCAAAGCTTACAAAATAGTGGTATAAGAACCAAAGTTTTGTATGAAACTATAGTCAAGAACCTTGTTCATGTGAACAGGCTATCGGCCCATAACATTTATGTAAAATTTTATAACAAAGCAGAAACCAAAACTTGAATCTCAATTCAAGTCAATCTTATTAACCAACCAAAAGCAACAACAAGATCAGAGAGACACTGATCTCAATCAGTATACCAACAGAATGAATCAAGAACCCACAACTTGCCACTACTACTCATGTGCAAGTCTATCGACTAAATTGCCAATAGTTCATACAAACACTCAACCTCACAAGTAATCACAAGAACAAATCTAACTATGCTTTTGATTGCGTGTGTTTTATGAGAGAAGGATAATAAAAACTCTAAGCAGAAAACAAGCTTTTATAGCCTTGATCCGTCTTTCAACATATGTCAACTTTGGTCCTCAGACTTCTAGACTTTAGCCAACTTTAACCAAAAGATATCACCAACTATAACTGCAAGAAACAAATAAGGCAACATTAGTCCTTGTACTAATTTCCAGGTTGAGTTATTACTTCAACATCCCCCCTTAACTCCAACCTGGAACATATCAATCATACCCAGTTTACCAACAAGCTTATTATGTTGAAGCTTGCCTAAACCCTTGGTCAAAATGTCAGCAGTTTGGTCTGCAGTATGAATTTTTTCAGTTTTAATAAACCTGCCAGAATTTTTTCTCTTACAAAATGTAAGTCAATTTCTAAATGTTTTGTCCTTTCATGGAATACAGGATTAGCTGCAATCTTAATTGCAGCTTGACTATCACAAAAGAGTTTGATAGGTAAAGAATATTCCCAATTTAAATCATGCAAAATTTTAAGAACCCAAACAACCTCAGAAGTAACAGAGGCCATAGCCCTATACTCAGCCTCTGCAGATGACTTAGAAATGGTATTTTGTTTTTTTCTTTTCCAGGAAACTAGTGAACCATTTAAGAACAAACAGTAACCAGTGACAGATTTTCTAGTTATAACACATTTTGCCCAGTCTGCATCAACAAATGCTTCAAGAGAAACATTTGGGCACCTGGTAATATGAATTCCCTTTCCAGGAGAACCTTTTAGATATCTTAAAACCTTAAGTGCAATTTTCAAATGAGACCTAAGAGGCTTATGCATAAACTGACTCAAACAATGAACATAGTAAGCAATAACAGGTCTAGTATGAGTTAAATAAATCAATTTTCCAATCAACTTTTGATACTCAGTCAAGTTATCTATCACAGGATCACTAATTGTAGGTTCACTAGTTAAAAACATATTCTTTTCAAAAGGAAAAGCAGAAGCTTGCAAGCAAGTAACCCAAATTTAGTTAATAAATCCAAGCAGTACTTTCTTTGAGTTAAACAAACACCTTGCTCAGTTTCAATCACTTCAATGCCAAGAAAGTATTTTAGCTTTCCTAAATCCTTAATTTGAAACTTAGATTTCAAAAAAGATTTAAAACTTTCAATTTCTTCCAAATTACTCCCAGTGATTATTATATCATCCACATAAACAAGTAAAGCAACAAAGTTACCTGAGTCACTCTTAGTGAATAGAGAGTAATCACTTTTGCTCTGTTTAAACCCATTCTCAATAAGAGCACTAGTCAATTTAGCATTCCATTGCCTGGGTGCTTGTTTCAACCCATACAAAGACTTTTTGAGTCTACAAACTCTTTTATCATTAACATCAAAGTAACCCTCAGGTAAAGTCATATAAACAGTTTCATTAAGATCACCATAAAGAAAAACATTATTAACATCAAGTTGAAATATAGGCCAACACATTTGAACAGCAAGATTAACAACACACCGAATAGTGACAATCTTAACCACAGGAGAAAAGGTTTCATCATAGTTAACACCTTCTTTTTGAATGAAACCTTTTACAACTAATCTACCCTTATATCTTTCAACCTCTCCTGAGGATTTATACTTAATCTTATAAACCCACTTATTTCCTATGGCCTTTCTACCAACAGGCAATTCAAAAATTTCAAAAGTATCATTACTGTAAAGAGCATGCATTTCCTTATCCATTGCATGTCTCCAGTGCTGTTCCTTACAAGTTTCTTTAAAAGTTTTTGGTTCCACAACTTTATTTAGCTCAACAACAAAAGAAAAGTTTTCAGAACTAAGTTTTGAGTAATTAAAAAAAATTTCAAGTCCATACTTAACTTTGGAATCAACCACAAAATCTTTATATTTATTTGGAAAAACAGATGTTCTATCAGACCTTCTTAAGGAAGGCTGATCATTATTTTCAAAAACCAACTCTTCTGTTTGTTCTGGTAAGGGACTATTGACACCCTCAGAAGTATTCACATCAAGATTGCAGCCATCTCACTTGTATTGGCAACCTCATTGGAACCAGCAGAGTGCCCCAAATCACTCTGTTCTTGGTCAATAGTTGGGCTGCCTAGATGCAAGGAGTTGCTGCCTTCACCCTCTAGATGATCATTTTGACTGTTGTTACCCAAAGGGGTATCAATCTGAATATTATCATCATTGGGAGTGTCTGGGTTATCACATGTCACTTCATCAAAGAAATTAACATGCTCTAATCCCTGACTGAGAGGGTTAGGAGTAGCAGAAGAGTGTTTTATCTTGAAAGGAAACACATTTTCAAAAAACTTAACATCTCTAGAGAAGATAAACTGTTTCCTCTCAAGACTATACAATTTATAACCCTTTTGGAAATTAGAATAGCCAACAAGAATAGACTTCTCTGCCCTACTACTAAACTTATCATTGCTGGTAAGAATAGTAGCAAAACAGAGACACCCAAAGGTTCTTAAATGACTAAAATTAGGTTTTCTAACAAAAACAAGATTGTAAGGAGAGTTTCCACTCAGCACTGAAGATGGCAATCTGTTAATCAAGTAAGTGACAGTTAGAATAAATTCAGACCACAAGAATAAAGGCAATCCCCCTAAAACATAAGGGATCTGGCAACATTCAAAAGATGCATATGTTTCCTCTCAACAACCCCATTTTGTTGAGGAGTTTAAGCACAAGAGGTTTGATGTATAATACCTTTTTCTTTACAAAAACTGTAAAATTGATTATTAACAAATTCAGTACCATTATCACTTCTAAAAGTCTTAACACCTTTTTCAAACTGTGTTTTTATGAGATTATAGAAGACCAATATACAATCAAACACCTCATGTTTACTCTTAAGTAAATACACCCAAATAGCCATGGTGAAATCATCCACAAGTTGTACAATGGAAGTTACTGATGATAAGTCTACTAAGACAGGTATTGCATCACAAGAGCCTCTTGTGAGTGATTTGAAAGAGATGGAGTCGGTAGTGGCTCCTCAAACTAGTGATTCTTGTATACCGCCTGCCTCTTCTACTAAGAGAAGTAACCCTTTTTCTAAAGTGGGAGAGATTGTAGTGTCTGATTCTGAAGATGAGGTTGTTGCTAACCCATTTGATGAGTCTGCTAATATATTTGGTGGTGGCCAAGAGTTTGAAGATGAGTATGATGACTATGATTTCGATGACTATGCGAAACAGGTTCGTGATCTTCCGGGAAATTTGGATGCCTTTAATGCCATGTATGGCACAACGTTTCAAGGTCCTAGGAAGTAATTTTATTTCTTTGTGTCATATGTTATCATTTGAGTAGTGGTTTATTTTCTTAGTTAGAAAACAGGAAGTATCTTGTTATGTAAGCTCTATGCCTATGTAACGGGCTGAGATATGAGATTTCACTCATATCCATTGTACTTAAACTTTTATTTGGTTAATATATTTACCAGGGTGCAAGATTACTCCCCTTTACCCAAAAAAAGAAATCATCCACAATAGTTAAAAAATATCTGTGACCTTCTTTACTTTTAACTTTATAAGGACCCCAAAGATCCAAGTGAACAAGATCACCAAGATCTTTAGTTTTATGATCACTTAATGGAAAAGGCTCTCTAGTTTTTTTAGCCTTTTGACAAATGTCACAAGGCTTAATTTCATTTTTATCTTGAAAATTGATTTCACCTTTAAGTACTGCTAACACCTGGTCAGAAGATGACCAAGCCTGCAGTGCCAAGTTTTCTTAGGAAAACCACAAACAGACTCAAAATTCTTAACACCTAGGTTAGTACCTTGATCTCCATCAAAGTAATATAAACCATCCACTTGTCTACCAATACCTAGAACACTCATCCCCCTCAAATCCCGAGGTAAAATATAGCACTTAGCTTCATCAAAAGCAATAACAAATTTGCTATCTCTAGCCACTTTATGAACAGACATTAAACCGACACAATATTCTGGAACAAGCAAAACATCATACAGAGTCAAATGTTTAGTGAGTATCATATTTCAAACTTTGGTAATTAAAGCTTCAGTACCATTGGGGCGTGAAACCTTAATTCCATGTTTAGAAATGTCAATGACATTCAC
The DNA here is from genome assembly GCA_022545495.1 of Chrysanthemum lavandulifolium. Taxonomy (NCBI): domain Eukaryota; kingdom Viridiplantae; phylum Streptophyta; class Magnoliopsida; order Asterales; family Asteraceae; genus Chrysanthemum; species Chrysanthemum lavandulifolium. The sequence continues at coordinate 275,349,123 of CM040238.1, forward strand.
CAAGAATTTGTCAGTGTATGTTAAACGTTGGTTGGCTCCAGAATCAACAATGACACCAGCTGCAACAAGTGCAGCCCTCATTTTACTATTATGACAAAAAAAATCTGTTAAAGTTTTGATTAAAGAACTTGCTTTTGTTAAAAAAAATACCTGCCATATTGGCATGAACATTTTTTCCATTTCCAACAGTATTAACAGAGGTTTCTTTGATTAAGGAAAGAAGCTTTGAAATATGTTCATTAGAGAAAGCTGAAGTGGAACTAGATCCAACAGAATTGTTATTGTTAACAAATCTTTTATTAAAGTTTTGAGCACCTTGATTATTACCATTTCTTTTATTTTTACCAAAATCAGCAGGATAACCAATGATCTTAAAGCTTCTATCCATAGTATGACCATTAAAACCACAATGCTCACAAACTAAGACAGGACCACCAGCAGTCCTTCTATTATTATTATTTCTAGGGCCATTACTTGGTCTGAAAGAACCTCTAGAGGCAGCAGGTGATAACATCAAATTATCCTGAATATTAAGTGTCAATTTCCCCCGATAATGCTTGTAATTTATATCATTTATATGAATTTACGCTTGTTTTCCATTATATTCCACTTTCAGATAAATTACGAGCATTGGAGCTAAAGAGACGCAAAATTGGAGAATTATTAAAGATTTATCATAGTATGCTCACTTTGAAGAAGTTACGGCGTAACTCATCTCTCACATTACGCTGTAACTAAAGCGTGACTTAGAAAGAACTTATCAAAAGATTACGGCGTAACTCTCCCAAAAGATTACGACGTAACTATATTAGGACAAATGAGAATCTGCGCCGCTGATAACCACGACGTAACTCGTGCATAAACTATGGCGTAACCAAGTATTATTGAAGATACGACATAACCACTTCTAAGGTTATGCCGTAACCAGCAGATCTAGTGCATTTTACGAAGAAATAGTTGATTACGGTGTAACTATTTTATTACTTACGCCGTAACCCAGATCTGGCCTATAAATACCCCACGATTTCCAGCATTTCAAAGCATCCTATTCCACACATCACAACCAAAGAACGTGGGAAGAAGCCAAAGGCAGGTCTAGAAGAGCATACGGAGCTATCTCCAAGGGAGAAATCACTCCCCTACGATAAGCATTAGCATTTTATCTTTTCTTTACTCTCGATTCATGTATTTCGTAACATTAATTATTGAATTGATTTGTATGGTTAATATGAGCTGCTAAGCACCTCTTGGTGCTGACCTAGTTATGGTTCCTTAATTGTTTTGTTTGCGTTTATATTACTTCCGTATAACTATTTCTAAGTGTATGCATGCATAGTTTATTGATAGGTACCCTTGTTTCGTAGTTTTGAATGGCGAGAGGCTAGTTGCTTAGGAGATATGACCAACCGACCTAAGTGAGTAGGCGAGACGGGAAGGGTAAGATATGACCAACCGACGACCCTTTCTACTTGTGCGATTTGACCAACCGATCAATTACCGTTTGGATGAACTTAAGAATTAGGGGTGAGTGTTTAAGTTGCTAACGCCTTGGACACTCACTATTATAAGTCTAGCATGTAGCGGTACTTAATGACTCGCCTTAGGGGACCAGGAACAACTGGACTTATGAGAAGACATCTGACTTCTCCAGTGGTGGCATCTTTGCTGATAGGTTAGGGCAAATTGACCAAATGTTGTCCTCTCGACTTTGACCCCACCTGAAGTAATTGGAAGTAATTAGACGTAGGCATTACTAGCAAGGATGAATAACTAGGTTAGCACCACTCTCCTCTATTGATTACACCTTTGCCTTTACTTGCTTTATTAGTTAATTAATTAAATCATCTTAAAATCTGTGACACCTAGACTTAGTATTAATCCAACACACATAGCTCTTGGGACGACCTCGGTTTTACCGAATACTACACTACACACGACCGGGTACACTGCCCGTTAGTGCATTAGGGTAGACCATAGGTATAATGAGACATTATAAATATTAAAACCTGGTCAGTAAAACCTGCATAAGGTTTTTGGCGCCACTGCCGGGGAGTTATATTAGGATTGCTATTAAGTATTTCACTTTTGTTTTGTTTCAAAATTTTTCAAATTCTCACGATCACTTTTCAAGTTTTCAGGTACCATGGAAGTTGTTAACATTGATGACCTCACTCTTGAGGAATATTTGGCATTGACAAGAGTAGAACAAGGGCCGAGTCTCGTAAGACCGGAAATTGGAGCTGATGTCCGTTTCAAAATTAAAGACCAATTTATGAGGAAGCTTCGTGCTAACCCTTTTTCAGGAAACAAGGACGAGGATGCGTGTATAAATGAGATTAATGAGAGAAACTATAAAGATAGAATGAGAATTTATTCACAAAAGTGATGAGATATGGGGTATTTATAGGTAAATAAGATGATAAAGTTAAATAATTTATTTTTTTGAAAACCTAAATATAAACGTTGGAGGGGCCTATTTATTTTGATCGTTTCTTGCTTATTCCTAGACATATGCCAAGAGGCAGATCTTGTGCCACTCCAATCCTTTTTCTGTCTTCCACTTTTGAGAGCTAGACGTTGATAATGTTATTGATTCGAATGGTTTGAAAAAGTAGGTAATAAGGCTAATGAGGATAGTTCTAGTGGCGTGAATAAGAATTCTCATGTAGTTGATCTTACTGGTACTAAAATGGTGACTTCAAACCCGTTTGAGGCTCTTAATTTGGTTGAAAATGTTGGCGACCTCTTGTAGCATTGTTAGTACTAGTATTGATAAAACTGATGTGAACGATGGTAGTAACAAGGATATTGAGAATGTTGAAAAAAAAACCAAGAAAGTTGATATTGATGAAATGGAAAGTGACAATTATGGCATCTAATCATCCTAAGGTTAGTAGTTCGTCGAAAGGAGGAGGTAGTGGGAAGAGTTTATATGAGCGTCGGAAGGAAGACTTTGATGACAATTCCATATGATGAGGATGAATGCAAAAATTTAATTGAAAATCAGCTGGCATTATGTGACGCTTATGATATTAGACTTTTAGACATTTAAGACGTTAGTTTATGTTTAGCCTTGAGTCAACTGTATTCAGAGTTTAGTAGTTCATTTCGTTATTTAAAAATTGTAATGCTTTATTATGTAAGCTCTATCACATATGTAACGCGTTAGAAAGCGAAATTCACTCACATCTATGCACTTAAATGTTTTCTCAAAGTAATAAATCAGACGGGGAAATCTCTTTTAAAAATAAAGTACTCTTAGGACAACTGTAGCTACTTCAGCTATTGATAAGATATTTTGAAGAGGTATTGTAGAAGACTGTCCATTTTCGAATGTTCCAACTTCTGGGTTTTGTCTTAGAAATGTTTTTTGTTTAGCCACACGTTACAATACCTCCTTTCATCTTAATTAGTAGCCGTTATTTTCAACATTAACTTCTGTAACACTCTTTAAATTATTAAATCATTGTGTCATGAATTTTATAGTCATTTTTCTTTTTTATCACTATATTTTTGGGATGGAATTGTACGCATGAAATGAACCGACAATAACTTAGTTGGATTATTTTACTTGCATGCTTTTGTTTATTTCACGTTTGTTACAAAACTCAAATTAAACATTCTTTTCTTCTAGTAATCTTACACCACTCATTTTAATCTCTTTCATAAAATTTTGATTATCATGACTATGTCTAGCTTATTTATAGTTATTATTGCTATCATTTGTGCTATCATTATGTTAGTAATTTTATTATATGCTTGCTTAGATATCGATGGTTAGGAGGTTGTGGTAAATTTAGAAATTGGTTGGTTATTTAGTTGATATTTTAGGTTTGGATTTTGACTTGAAGTTAACTTACGCGTTTTTGGTTACAGATATTTTATGAAGTCCAAAAATGTGTTTTAACTAGAATCGTGAAAGGTACACCTGGTCGATTTTCGAGCTTTATTCTTGGATGTGTATCTCAAGATAAGGCAAAATAAATGTATTTTGTATTTTTTTTCTTCAAAAAGAACCATCGCAACTAAAAGTGCCTAGTTTAACCTAGCAATTTATTAAAAGGAAATCCGACTTATAGTTTGTTTACATTGTTTTCATCTTTTTTCGAACGAGTTTAAGTTTTGTATCCGTATACCGCTCGTGTTGATAAAAAAAGGTAGAACTTTCTGCAAGTCAACACTTTAACCCGAATATTAACTAAACGGTTAAAAGCGCTGAGTACGAGTTAAGATTGAAATGCGCACCTGTGTGGATAAATTAACCCGTGTCGGACATACATCTTCTAATGACGTCCAATTCGATATTATACGGCTTTCTATCTGTATCTAAACTTGATGAGGATTCATAATTTGGCCTAGATGGTGAGGTCATTTGGAAAGAAGAAGCCATGTGGATTTTCCTTTAGAATCAAAAGGGTTCGTGTACCTACGGTTGAGATTCTTTCTAGGTGAACGTATATAAATAGTTGGGTATTTACCTTTATTTTTTTCGCAACTAAATAGCAAGCTAATTGTAACCCGAGAAAAGAAAGAAAGTTGCATTGAATACTACAATCTACATTTAAGGGGACATTTTATATTCTTAATTATTATTTAGCTAAACATAAAATATAAAAGAAGTCATGTAGATAAAATTAAGGGGTTGATATATCTACAATCGAAAGTCTTTCTAGATGAATGTGCATATATAAGAGTGTATTTACCTTTATTGTTTTTCAATCTAATCACACCCAAATCGTAAAGCGTGATGAAATTAAGTTGTATTGGATAATGCAATCCACATTTAATTGGAACTTTGTGTTATTAATCGATCCAATAGTGTTTAGCCAAAACTATAAAAGAAACCGAACAATGATAAAAAGTAATCATAGTTAATCAAAGTTGATGAATAAATCTTCAAGAAATACAAAGATTATATAAAGTAGAAGAACACAATATTAACATGCATGCTACTTAATCATAGTTGATGAATAAATCTTCAAAAACTATTTTTCTCAACAATGGATTTGTCAAGTTTCTTCAAGTGCTTCATACATTTTCCCAAAGTAGACGTGTCATGCACCATATCGTCACATAAAACACGACAAATTTCGTAGCATTTTGTACGGCTATAATCTAGTTATTCGATCTCTTTGATCCTTTCAATTTTATTCTTTTACTATTGCGTGGAGAGTAGAGACATTTTCGAGTAGTTCGTCCTTTAACATAATATCCGTCACAAGAAAATCCATAATCAATTCGTTTATTTATCGATGAAACGAGATTGTGTTGTAGAACCAAATGGGTCCATATTTGTTTAGTTCTACGATTAGGGTTTTCTACAATTTTTTGTTTGTAATTATTTCAACCGAGATATGTGACCTTTATAGGAAGGCAAATTGGAGGAGGCGAGAGATACAAAAGTCATCATTAAAATATGATATGATGCGATTGTGAAAAGAAACTCGTACATTTTATGTTTAAATCAAATTGTGAAACATAAATTATGAAACATCTCAGATATAACTTTAACTTCTCCAATTTCCCTATATAAGCACCTTGGGATTGAGTCATTCTATCTCACCTTGATATATTTACCAACAAATGCTTCATTCACAATACATTGACAATTTCTATTCAATTTTTTGACAATATAAACCATATTGTTCTATTCCTACATGCCCCATGGATTCATCAACTAAAAAAGAGTCATCTATAGAAGTCATAAGGAACTTTTCATTCTAATACTCGAAGGTCAACGACAGAGTTCAAGAACAAAATTAGGTTTTAAGAACAATGCTATGATCTATCCTCGAAACCGAATGTTGTTTTAATACGATGGAGTTACTTCCATTGAACCAATCTCGAAATGTGATATGAGGCCCCATTTGCTCTGATCGTTGATGAAAATTCAAATACCCGTAGCGAATAGAGGCTATAGGACTCATCGGGTTGATGTCAAGCATGTGTTATTTCTTACACAATAGAGTAACACAATATTTGACATAGGCTTTGCTACTTTTCTTCTGCATTCACGGTTGGTTGACTTTTTCTAAAAAATAAGGATAAGGAAAATATTACGAACGTTTTAGACTTAGGATAATAGCATTGTCTTTTCTCTCTTCTTTGGCTACGTAAAGGAAATAAACAGTGAAACACACCAATGAAACACAACATCAAAACTTCATACTTTTACAACAACTTTGACACCTGTTATCAAGCACAACACGAGAAACGGAAGATAACACTGAAATCACTGAAGCATGACACAAAAGTAGTAGAAGTCTATGATTCTTGAATATTCCATTGTAGTTTTTCTAAAAGTGATTGTTGTAAAAGTAAAGTAAATTAATTTGAATATTAAATTTAGTTCAGTATATACCGTTACGTTTTACATATCTAGTACAACCTTAATTGTTAACAACGACATAAATCTATTATAGAGAAATTGTCACATGGCATAGATTTATCATGGGAAAATAGATGAAGTAAACCAGATATGTATAGAAACCATGAAGATAAGTCACCAACATAAGTATTTCGAACATGTAGTTCACAATTACATTTTATTTCGAAAGTCGCGTCTTGTTTTCACTAGATTAATCCATGCTAGACTAAAACGCAACTTACTTTTGATTACGACGACAAATTATATAGATTAAAAATAGTGTATTTGCGAACTCAAAGTTTGTAATCTCTTGTAATGACCAAAGCTTTTCTTTAAAAACTTTTCGAAGAAACTCACGGTTTAACATTTCGGATGAGTTTTTTAGAACTCACGGTTTACCATATGAGATGGGTTTTTTTCACGAAGAGACTTTGGGCTAGTTGGGTTAGGGTTAACATGGAACACAAATTTTCCATTAACTATAACAATGATAATGAAATCGTAAAACTTTTGCGATTCGAATGCAAATTCTGTCGCAATGCACCAACTAATCTGTTAAATGCGTACGTCATGTGTTTTGAATTCGTAGTTGGTTTGCAATGTGATCGATGTATCACATTCATCGTTTTTGCTATAAAATGATATTCAAGATGAATAAGGTTATATTTGGTAACTTATGGGTAGTTGTAGAAGTTAGAAACGTAATACCGGTTAGGCGTCATACATTAAACACAAAAAATTTTTCCTTTAAAAATTTTTTTTTTTAAGGTCTTTTAAATTTTTTTTTAAAAAAAACCTTTTAAAAAAAACCCCAAAAAAAAGTTTTAAAAAAAAAATTTTTTTTTAAATTTGGGAAAAAAGGGTTTTTAAAATTAAATTTTTTTTTTTTAAATTTAGGAAATTTTTCCCCCAAAAAAAAAAAAAAAAAGGGGGAAAACCTTTTTTAAAAAAAAAAATTAAACCCAATTATTTTTTTTTAAAAATTAAACTTTTGACCCTTTTAAAAAAATTTTAAAAAAAAAAAAAAAAAAATTTTAAATTTTTTTTTTGGGGTTGGCCCTTTTTTTTACTTTTTTAAAAAAAAAAAAAAAAAAATTTTTTTTTTAAAAATTTTTTTAAATTTTTTTTCCTGTGGGGCCCCCTTTAAAATTTTACCGAATAATTTTTTTTAAAAATTTGGGTTTTAAAAATTTTTCCCCTTCCAAAAATTTTCCCCAAAAAAAAAAAAAAAAAACCAAAAAAATTTAATTTAAAATTTTTTTGGTTTTTAAAAAACCCAAATTAAAAAAAAAAAGGGAAAAAAAAAAAAACCCGGAAAAAAAAAAAATTTTTTTTAAGTTTTTTTAAATTTTTCCCCCTTTAAAAAATTTAAATTAAAAAATTTTTTTTCCCCCCAAAAAGGCCCCTTTTTTTTTTCCAATTCCGTAACCTTTAAAAGGTTTAAAAAAGGGGTTTTTCCCCAAAAAAAATTAAAAATTTTTTTTCCCCAAAAAAAATGCAAAGACATAGTGAAAAACTAATCAAACAAACACACAAGAAAGGGACGAGAAGGTAGTTCCCATGCTTCCTTGCCACTCAAGGTGGTAGGTCAAGGGCTGAACACACAAGATTCAAACAAACAAAAAGAACAAGATATAAAGAACAACAACACTATCAACTCCTCACAAACAATCTCAACTTCAACAATCCCAAATCATACTCTCCGTCAATCTAAACAAGAAATAAGAAAGGAAAATAAAGAAAAGAGTGCGAGAGGTGTTACAGTGCACGCAAATCCAGTAAGCAGTGGAACAAGAACCCAGGTTATGATTCTTGATTCACTTAGTCAAGAATCACAACCCACACGATCTCAGTCAACCCAGAATCAACAACCACCAAACCCTAAATTTCAAGATTTAGGGAAATCACCAATAGACCACCAAGATTCACCGGAAATACCAGTAAACCGATCAAGAACACAAAACCAACCACCAATTGAAGCCAGATATCAAACCCCCAAAATATCGAAACCCTAATAATTTTTTGAAAACAATTTTAGAGCAAGATATAAGAAGCCTGGCTCTGATACCATGTAAAATTTTATAACAAAGCAGAAACCAAAACTTGAATCTCAATTCAAGTCAATCTTATTAATCAACCAAAATCAACAACAAGATCATAGAGACACTGATCTCAATCAGTATACCAACAGAATGAATCAAGAACCCACAACTTGTCACTGCTACTCAGGTGCAAGTCTATCGACTAAATTGCCAATAGTTCATACAAACACTCAACCTCACAAGTGATCACAAGAACAAATCTAACTATGCTTTTGATTGAAACAAGATAGAAAAACTGCATGTGTTTTATGAGAGAAGGATAATAAAAACCCTAAGCAGAAAACAAGCTTTTATAGCCTTGATCCATCTTTCAGCATATGTCAACTTTGTTCCTCTGACTTCTAGACTTTAGCCAACTTTAACCAAAAGATATCACCAACTATAACTTCAAGAAAAAAATAAGGCAACATTAGTCCTTGTACTAATTTCCAGGTTGAGTTATTACTTCAAGAATTTACCTTCATATGACATACGTATCATAGTCCATAGAGTACAAACTATACACTCTCATCTCAGGCCTATTTCTGGTCACAATAACAAAACCTTATGTCTAAACGTGCTCTAACGAATCAACAACCTACTAATATAATGCAAGAAGTATGATCTACTGATCTTGGACCTAACTGAAATGCTTATTCACTCCCTCAAAAATGATTCCACGTCTCCTTCATGACTATCTTAGCCTAGTTTCACTTAAGTTCTATATATACATGACTATATGTAATGGTTTTAGAATTTGAATTCCTTCTATTGCATGTTACAAGAACATTAGCCCGTAGATGAGAGATGTCATTTTGAAATGGCTGAGGAAAAAGCCATACAACTACTGATGTTGGCCGAAGCTCGTATTGAAAGAATGGAGGAAAAATTAAATGAACTGAGAATGAGGATAACAAATCTTGAAGCTTTGTTTGAACATTTCATCAAGCAAAAGAATGAGGAAAAAGCCATACAACTACTGAGTTGTTTTTTTGAGCTATTTCGTTTGCTTATTGAGTTGTTTCGTTTGATTTATTTCGTTTGCTTGTCTAGTAGTTTCGTTTGAGTCTGTATGAAATGTATGTGGTTGAGAACTCTTGCGTGTTTTGAATAAACGATTTGCCTTCGTGTTTGTTAATTGTGATATTGTTCCTTCAGTTCCAGTCTTTATGCATATGTAATATAGAATCGTCGAGTGTGCTTCGACTCATTTGAATTATAAGTTATACCTGTATTTATTCACATCAGTAGTAGTTAATGAACAATATACTAGTTGTTCTTTATATACGGGAGAATATATCCTACTAGCATTGTGAAAAATATTCTAGAGAAATGGCATTGAAGGAAGTTATATCATTGCCGGTTAGATAATTTCTATATGTATATGGATGGTAACGAGATGCCTTCCCTGTGATTGCTTCCTATGGCCTTATAATGTGAGTTATGACTTTTTGGCTATTGGTTTGTAATTGTTATCATGGATGGAGGAAATGTAGTCTCTTTGCATGTTGGCGGGTATTCGATTGTTTTGTTGGTTCTGTCAATGATGATGCCTTTCATTAATTAGTTCTCTTTGGCCATTTATTTGAAGGTGTAGTTGCATAATGGTTCTTAGTCTACTATCATTGTGAACGAAATGTAGTTGTTGACAGTAGCCGTCGGTGATATATAGGTGAATGTAGCTTTGTAGTTGCTAGCGCGTTTGATGTATTTGTTGTCCCAAACTCTAGATCAATATATGTAGATTGCAAAGTAAAAGTAATATGAATAAGTAAATTGTCTATTAACTTCTAATAAGATTCGATACATGCATATATATATATATATATATATATATATATATATATATATATATATATATATATATATATATATATATATATATATATATATATATATTTCTAATCGGTATGATCTAACCGATGTAACGGTTAGAAGTTGTAACTGTTTTCTAACCGCTTTGTAACCGCCAACATGGTTACAAAGTTTCTACTTGACGTGTTTAGTCCTTTGTCTAATAATAATTACATAAGAAGCAATAAGAGTAAGATTATCGGTTCACATTCTCTTCCTTAATCTTGATCGTTGCTTAGTCCTAAGTCTTGAACTCCGAGCATTTGTCGCATAGTCGCGAACTTCAATCTTGGTAGAGCCTTCGTTAGAATATCTGCTCTTTGTAGTTCTCCGCTGACATGTTCCACATTGATGTTCCCATTCTCTACGCTTCCACGAATGAAATGGTAGCGAATATCGATGTGCTTGCTTCGTCCATGAAAAACTGGGTTCTTGACAAGTGCTATTGCTGAAATGTTGTCGACCTTCAGCGTTATCCTTTTCTCTTCCCATCCAGTTAGTTTACTAAGCAATCGCTTTAACCATAAGGCTTGACATCTTTCTGCGAGAGCCGCCATGAATTCGATTCACATGATGATAGCGCTCTTCGTTGGTTGCTTCGAGTACACGAGGTAATAGGTGACTCTCGAAATAAAATACTATCCCAATAGTTCCTTTTCCTTGATCGGTGTTGATTCCATAACTACTATCGTGACCGTAATCTTGCGGTGACCTTCTTGCTTGTATATTATGCCATGCTCCTTTGTTCCTTTGATGTATCGGATTACTTGCTTTACCGCCTTGGTGATGATCCTTGGTCTTGCATGAATCTGCGAGTAGTCCGACTAAGTAACTGAGATCTGGTCTTGTATGCAGTAAGTACATGAGACTTCCGATTAAGCTTCTGTAATAAGTTGCGTCAACTGAGTTTCCATCTTCCGCCTTGACCAACTTAGTACCGGTATCCATAGGTATCTTCGTATCATTGTTGTCTGCCATACTTGTTTCTTTTAAAATCATGTTAATATATCATGTCTTCTTGATTGTAATCTCTCCTCCTGTCTGTGTAACTTCTATCCCAAGATAATAAGCTAACAATCCTAAGTCGCTCATTTCAAATATATCCTTCATCTGGGATTTGAATTCTTTGATTTCTTTCTTTGGAGTGCCTGTGATTATCAAATCATCTACGTAGACTCCAACTATAAGTGTAGAATTCTTGTTTCTCTTCATATAAATTGCTTGTTTGAGATTACACTTCTTAAAGTCTAAAGACTTTAACATTTGATCAAGCTTTACATTCCAAGCTCTCGGTGCTTGCCTTAACCCATATAAAGCTTTAGTAAGCTTATAGACTTTTCCTGAGTTCCCTTGTTGAATAAATCCTTTAGGTTATGTAACGTAGACTTCTTCCTTTAAATCTCCATGTAAAAATGCCAATTTTACATCTAAATGATGTACTTGCCATCCGTGATATGCTGCTAATGCTAATATCAACCGAACTGTCTCTATCCGAGCAACCGGTGCAAATACTTCATCAAAGTCTATTCCTTGTTCTTGTACATAACCTTTTGCCACATACCGTGCTTTATATTTGATGATATTTCCTTTTGCATCCCTCTTGGTATTGTAAACCCATTTGAGTCCTATTGCCTTTTGATTTTCTGGCAATGTAGTAAGAGTCCATGCATTATTTTTGTTGATTGAATCCAATTCAATCTCCATGGCCTCAATCCATTTCTCATATGTTGATGCTTCCTTATATTTACGGGGTTCTTCTTCCGTAAATAATAAACTTTTCGGTTCAACTCTACGTGCATACTTGTATATTTCCATTATATCTCTATGTTCACGTACGGGTGTATCATCAAATCTATCTCTTGAGTTCTCTACAGAACTAGTAGTAGCTTCTTCTTCCTCTTCTGAGTGTGGGTCGTAATTGTATGTCGGTGGTGTGATTGGTGAAACTGGATCAGGGATCTAATCTTGTTCATGATACGTATTATCATCGTTTTCTGTGTTGATTGGTGTAAGGTTTTCATTGTCAACTCCTTATACCACAAAACTAGTCCAAAATGTGTCTTGTGTACACGTATCTTCTTCATCTTTATTCCAATCCCACGGTTTTGTTTCCATAAACTTTACGTCTCTACTAACATGTTTCTTATTGGCTATTGGATCATATAACCTACATGCTTTTGATCCTTCCTCTACTCCTAAGTAAATCAATGGTATGCTTCTGTCGTCCAGCTTCTTTAAGTGAGGTATCGTTATCTTTGCATAAGCCGTGCATCCGAATATTCTTAGGTTTTCCACATTTGGTTTTCTGTTGTAGAGTGCCTCATATAGAGTTTTATCTATCAGGGCCCTCGTAGGTACCCTATTGAGTATGTAAATTGCATGTTTGACTGCTTCCGCCCAAAAAGTTAAGGGCAACTTCATTGCTTTCATCATACTCCTTGTAGTTGATAACACTGTCCTATTCCTTATCTCCACTACTCCATTCTGTTGTGGCGAGTGCGGTGCTGTCAACTGTCGTGCTATTCCGTTTTCCTTACAGTATCTTGTGAATTCATTTGATGTGAATTCACCACCTCTATCCGTTCTTAGCATCCTTATTTTCAATCTCATCTCCATTTCTATCTTCTGTCTAAATTCCTTGAATGTACTAAACGCCTCATCTTTCGATGTCAGAAAGTAGGCCCACATAAAATGTGTACAATCGTCCACTAACAATAAAATGAGTTTCTTGCCTCTGTGTGTTGCTGGACTTATAGGACCGCAAAGGTCTCCATATACTAAGTCCAACGGGTTCTTTGATATGAATTTAGCTTGGTTTGGAAATGTTCTACTGTGTTTTCCTAATAAACATGTGTCACAAATCTGCCCGTCATGATTTATCCTTGGAATTCCTTCTACTAGACATTTCCTAGTCATCTTGTTAATATCGTCAAAGTTCAGATGACCTAATCTAGCATGCCATAACCATGCTTGGTTATCTTTATTTGCTAAGAGAAATATAGGTGCTTCTATCTGTAACTGAATTTTGTAGAGTCGATTCTTAGATCTTTCTACTTTCATCAACAACTTCTTGGTCTTATCATACAAAGTCAACTTGTTTTCGTCCATAATGACCTTACAACCTATTTCCGTAAGTTGTCCTAGACTAAGTATGTTGCTTTTGAGGTTTGGTATGTAGTATACTTCCGATACTACTTTCTGTTCCTAGTTCTTACAACCTAATAGTATAGACCCTCTACCCATTATTTGTACATATGATCTATCTCCAAAACGTACTCGTCCTGTTACGCTTTCATCAATATCTCTAAAATGACTCTTTTTCCCATCATATGGTTACTTGCACCATTATCTAAATACCATATGCTTGTATCCACTGTAGCATATTTCTTTGGTTGAATTTGTTCTTTATTCAACAACACTTCCTTGTGTTCAGTTTCGTGCATAGTCATTAATAGTGTTGGTTCATCGTCTTCTAAGATAAGGTTTGATTGTTCCTGAGTTGCTGGTTTTCCTCTACAATTCCTTTTAAGATGTCCAACTTTATGACACCTGTAGCATTTTACCTTACTCGCATCCCACTCGTCTTTATTCTTATCCGAACTCTCTTTATAACTAGAGTTCCCTCCTTGTGAGTTGTTCTATTTCTATTATTCTGCCAGTTTCCTCGTGAGAAATTTGATTTTCCTCCACGTTTGTAAAAACGTTTCCTATTTCCTGAGTGTTCGCCATGTGCGAATAATAGGTTTTCCTGGCTTTCTACATGTCCTCCCTTCCGGAGTTTTATCCTTTCCTCAAATGCCTTGAGTCTTCCAATGATCTCATCTAGAGTGATGTCGTCGAGATCAGTTGTTTGTTCTATGGATGCTACTATCTGAATGAACCTATCTGGTGTGGAGTCTAATAGTTTTTGAACTAAAAGTGATTCATCCAAGGTTTTCCCTAATTCTTTTGCCTTCGTGGCATAGCCATTTAGTTTAGCCGCAAATGCATCCACCGTCTCATCTTCCTTCATTTGGAGTGAGTTAAACCCAATCATCAATGATTGTAACCGTGCTTTCTGCACTCTATCTTCTCCAACGTGTCTTTTCTTTAGCGAATCCCACAATTCCTTAGCCGTCTTACAACCCGCTACTTGTAAGATCACATCTTCCGTCAACGCTTGATATAGGAAGGCAGTCGTTGCCTTATCCTTCTTATCATCAACTTGTGTATCTATCTTTGGTTCTATTACTTCCCATAAGCCATGTGCCTCTAGTATAACCTTAATTTGTATAGCCCAAACTGTGTAGTTTGTGGTTTTCAACTTAGGGCATTGATATTTTGCAATAGGTGTTACGGGTTTTGTTGTAGTTGATGTGCTTGCTATATCGTCGGCAGTCATCTTGAAAGTGCTTAGTATCTTCACTTTCTAATTTAATGGGATTTATCCTTCCTAGTGTCGTTTTTCTATAAAATATGGGAATATCTAATCTTCCGGGAATTCTAATAATACATGATCAATAAATAGTTTTCGGGATTTCCTAGTAGTATGAAATAAATATTCTATACTATTCTAAATAAAATGAAATCCAGAAAAAGTTTAACTTGTGACCTCGTCGATGCGATGAATACAAGTGTATTCCCTTTGTCTTGCGTTAGTAAGATATCGTCTACCAACATTTGATGCTATTCCCAAGTTTGGTTCCCTTTTTCTTTATCTCGTTGTATCCCTAGATGTCCTTTTCTTGTTCGAATTCTTTTACCCTTCGAATTGAGATACCAAGTTCTTTCCTTTGAAGTTTTCACAAGTGGTTTTGGCCTCCTCTTGCTTCGACCATAAACAGTCTCGACCCTTTCTTGTAAGAGTTCGAATAAAATTGTCCTTGTGTCGAAATGTTTCTTCCCAACGAGCCCCAAACAAAATATTTCTACTCGAATTGAATTTTTTTCGAAAAAGATGCTTTGTTTTTTTGTTCCTCCACACTACACACATCTACTTTCTTTTCCCTTGTACGTTATTGATGTCTACATTCCAAAATCAACTTCCCACGTACAAAAATGGTACCGAGATGGTAACCAAAACTCCGAAGCAAAACACGAGTTCTGCTTCTGATCTTCTTCACGTCATTGTTTTCTTTGTGTCGCCCGACACTACTCCACACAAACTTGAGTACTCCTTCTTCTTATTACGTATGTATTTCCTTCCACAACAACGTTTTCCCCGCGTGTTTCCAGTGTATTCTTCTACTTTGAGTTTGAATATAACCGGTTTTCTCAAAGTATTTGCCCACTCGCTCTCTATCCCGAACAAAGTGTATGAATCTTCTTCCTTCCCTATGTTGTCGTCAACAAGGTCTCCCCACCAATCCGTTTGGTGTAAATGTTTGAAATCCCCTACGTAAACGATCGTGCACTATTTCTACGTATGCTTATTCACGTTTGTTTCTCTTGGAAGTAGAGAGAAAACAAAATCCTTGATGAAAAACAGAAAATCCTTCGTATGAGAAGTTGTTTTCCAGCGTAAGAAAACAAGAGTTTTCTGCGTAATCTCCTTGGGTTCTTTCTATGCATATAGTATCTTTGTAACCAAAAACGAAGTGTTAATCCTATGCTCTTGATGCCAATTGTTGTCCCAAACTCTAGATCAATATATGTAGATTGCAAAGTAAAAGTAATATGAATAAGTAAATTGTCTATTAACTTCTAATAAGATTCGATACATGCATATATATATGTTTCTAATCGCTATGATCTAACCGATGTAACGGTTAGAAGTTGTAACCGTTTTCTAACTGCTTTGTAACCGCCAATATGGTTACAAAGTTTTTACTTGACGTGTTTAGTCCTTCGTCAAATAATAATTACATAAGAAGCAATAAGAGTAAGATTATCGGTTCACAGTCTTTAGATCAAGTGTAAATATTTTAAATATTTTTTTAAAGTTAATAACCTTTTCACCAAAAAAGTAGTAAATTTACAGATTTCATTTATCACATGTCAATAGATGTATTGGCCAAAATTTAGTCCAATTAGACCATCAGCAGCAACTCGAGATGAACTGCTGCTGCTAAGACTAAAACGGGACAAAAAAACCCATCTTTAAACGACTCTAAGACAAACAAAAAAGTACTGCAAATGACCCCTTTTTAGTTTAGGAATTGCAAACTTGTTGCAACTTCAAGATACAGACAGAAAAATGTGTTTTGATGATTCATTTCCTTTTCATATGCAGTATATAGAAAGTTAGAAACTAGAAACTATAAGTAAGCAATATGCAAAGTGAAACAGCATCAACTAATGACGAAAGATACCAAGTTAGAAAGTCGGAAATAACCGACAAGAACAAAGGTTTCATGGAGCTACTGCAACAACTTACAGTATGTGATCCTGTATCAGACGAAGTATTCCAAAAACGTTTTGAAGAACTCAAATCATACGGTGATGATCATATCATATGCGTGATTGAAGACGTGAGTTCATCAAAGATTGTTGCAACTGGTAGTGTGTTTATCGAGAAGAAATTTGTTAGGAGTTGTGGGAAAGCAGGACATATTGAAGATGTAGTGGTTGACTCGAGCACTAGAGGGATGCAGTTAGGGAAAAAAGTTATTGGTTATCTTGCGGATCATGCTCGTTCAATGGGTTGTTACAAGGTAATTCTTGATTGTAGTGCTGGTAATAAGGCTTTTTATGAGAAATGTGGGTTTATAGAGAAAGAGATTCAGATGGTCAAGTATTTTGTTTAAGAATTCAAAGTGGTTCTTGTTTTGTTATATTTTTTGGTCTTAAAATTTGAAATTGTATAACGTTTCCTTTTCTTTGATAATACGAGTTGCGGAAACCTGCTTAAACTATGAAGTTACTTTTGTCTGTCATTGTTGGTGCCGTGCTGCGTTTTTGGTAATTTATACATCCAAAAGTCTGCATTTAGACTTGGTAGTTACTGTAACTAAGTGAAAATAGAAACGATTGCTCACGGAAAATATGACTTTAACACCAAACAGTATTTGAGCTTAGCTTTTGTTGGCAATCTTACAGTAAGTTTTGCTGAGATCTCGTTGTAACTTAACGCGTGTGGGCAACATCCTCGTAGTAATAAACATGGGTCTAGTGCTGAAAATAGGCCTGTTGAGCACAATGTACTTTGGCTACTTTGGCTACTTTGGCTACTTTGATGGGTCAGAGTCAGAGTTTTAGACACTTTGGCTACTTGTTTGATTAGGATCTTAACAATCCATGAGAGGAAGATGGCATGATATGAGATTTTAGTTTTAGTTAAGTAAGAATGGTTAAAACTTAAAAGGTAGTTTAGCATATCAATTAACTAGGTTTTAATCCTGTTCATAGTCTCTTGAATAAGTCTTTTATTTATTTATTTATTTATTTATTATTATTAATTTTTTTTTAAATATTAAATTATGTAAAATCTTTTATAACTATATCATCATAGTGTATACGCTGGTTTTTACATAGATTTTTCATTATGCATTAATATCAATTAATATTTAGTATCTATTTTTGTTGAACGAATTATTTAATTTTGTTTAACTGACATGATGTAGAGTTTTATGTTTTTTAAATTTAACTATTGATATCATGTTTTAGACATTGTGTGTGTTTAATGCACACAATGGCCCCTTGATTAATGCTTTTCAAGATATTTTTATTAAAACTATAAAGAGGAATTACATGTGTTGTTGCTATATTTACAATCTCATATATTTGTTTTCATCCACATTAACCCGTGTGGCCATTTCTTCATTTTGATATTTATATTTTTTTTAATAATAATTTCAGCCGTATTTGATTTTTAAATCTGTGTACACACGAGTTAAACTTATAAAAAGAAATAAAATAGTCGTTATTGAACACCGTTAGTAAAAAAATACTTTTACAAATATCTTTACTTAGTCTAATAAAGAAAAATAATATAAGTTGTTCATATATGTACAACTTGTGCATTCATTACATATCAGAGTATATAATGATAATAAAGAAAAATATCATTTTGATATTTATAATTTCGTGCATATACATTAATTTAATATATAATGATAATAATATTTACTAATAACAACATCATATATATTTTTTGAATATTAAATTTAGGGGGTTTGTTAAAGTTATTAAGTTATTAAAAACATGAAAAACGATAAGTTTACTTAACTCGTATAATTTATTTAAAAGTTAACAACTAAAGGTTTTATTAATTATTATTATATATTTTTATTTTTTTTAATAAAATTAACACGTATGTTTATATATATATTTTCTTTTTGTTGGATGAAATTTATAGGTTTTTACTAAATTAAACTTTCTCATTTGTAAATAAAAAAAGTTAGTTTTTCTTATTTGTATCTTCTTCTATTATATAAGAGATATTTAGATAAGCGTTTACTTTCAAATCTCTTCTAAACCTCTAACCCTTGCAAGATGCTCTTCCAGGATTTTCAAAAAGTGAAAAATGTATGTTGAGTAATCAAAATTGGATTAATAGGATTACTCGATTTTGTCACGTAGGCGAAATAAAGCAATGGTATTAACCAATAAATTAAAGTCAAAATTGGCTTTAATTTAGTCAAACTAATCTAAAAGTTCATCCAACTATATAATGAGCCAATGAATTAAATAGAACCAAAGAAATTTGTATCCACTGCACAGACCATTGGTCTGTATTTGAATAAAAATGTTTAAATATAGATTGCTCGACTGCACCCTTTTTTTCGGCTCCGCTTTTATTTTTTGCTCGACTTCACTATATTGCTCGAATCCACTATTGGGAAAAAGAAATCAGGCGTCTATAGGCTGGAAATCAGCTTTCTTTTGTTCTATTTAAGTAATTAAATTTAATATAAATATGTGTAAAAAGCACATGTGTCAATATTAAAAAAAAAATAAATAAAAAAAATAAAAAATAACCCTAAACTTTCTTTAATTTTCAAATTTTAATAAATTATATGGACTTAAGTAAAGTTATGAGTTTTTAAATATTTTTTAATAACTTTGTAAAATTAATAAATACCCTTTAAACTTCAATACTTTACATTCTCTATACTTTATATTTTATATAAAAAACATGCATGTTCTTATTATAAATATTATTAGCAATATATATAAAATTAATGTATATGCACTAATTATAAATATCAAAACGAAAGCAAAAGTTACTGTGATATATAGGTGAATACTCGAGATTATAAATGTACGAAGGAATCATGTTATTCTTTTTCATGAGATTTAGTAAGGATATCAAAAAAATTACTCCGTATATTGTTACTATCCGCACTCAATAACAACTAATGTTATTAGTTTTAATAAGGGAATTGATACTCGCACCACATTTTTTGATTAATGCAACATAATCTGTGCATTGTAATTTGTACCGTACAAACTGTAATGCACAGATTGTGGTGCATTAATCAAAAAATGTGGTGTGAGTATCACCTCCTTTTAATAAGTTTAACTTGTGCATACATATGTTTAAAATTAAATACAGGTCATGATGAACAATAATATACATATCCAAATGAAAGCAGGACCTCACATATTATTTTAAGATAAAAATAAATACAAGATATTGTACATTTAGCAACAACGCATATATTTTCAAGGGTCATTACGTGCTATGTCAGTTAAACTTAATAGTTAAATTTAAACAACATCAACCTAAATATCATGCCAGTTAAACACAATCCGATCTCGTGTCGCGCGTGCACGAGTGTCATAACTATATAAGTATAAAGACTTAATATAATTTTACATAGAATTTTAGGCTTTACAAAACCATGAATTAATAAATTGTCACAATATTTAACTTCAAAACAAAGTTATTGAAACATTTACCCGTTATACTATTTGCTCGAAATTCAGTTAGGGAAATATTATTATCCGTCATACTATATACCTAATCTTTGTGCGTGTACGAGTTATAAAAATAGTATTTATTAAATTAATTTAACATATCAATTAATGTCAACTATTATAGTTTATGAAGAAGTTTATTATAAGATGAATAGATTTAAAAACTATTGTAAACCAGATTAGTGAGCATCAATTCAAGCTTGCATGATAAAAGTTTATTAAACATAGCCTCTTGAGCTACAAGAAAAGAAGAAAAGAATAAACTGTCCGTCATTTTTTTAAACTTGTAACTAAAAATTATTTATGTAATAAGTAAATTATAAGAAACTTTGGCAAGTATAACCAATTTAACCAACTAAATAAGACGGTTATATACAAAATATCGTTATTTTTGTGGCATTATTTAGTCATAAATGAAATCAAGCTTGCTTACATGACAAATAAATCTTATTTTCTTTTAAACATGATAGATGAAATATTTTAAAAAATATTGTGTATATATTTCACAATTTCTTATGACAAGTAAATCTAGTTTCATTACATATTGCATGAAAATCTTGAACAATATATGAAGATATATTTCACAATCTCTAACTAAAAATAGTGAGCATACATTCATAGCAAGTCTAACCACCTATACGATACTCACCTATATAAATACCGACCTTTGCTACCACTTTCATTGCATCACAACTCCTTTAACAATTCTGTGTTCTAGGATTAATCAATCAAAAATGTCTTCTTTTCGTCTATGTAGGCTCGCAGTTCATATGCTTTGTGCAATTCTGATGTTTCAGATTGCTTGTAATGCATATCGCCCGTATAATGACTACTTCAACAACGCCGAAGAGGAGGCTGTACCATTTGATTTTCCTAAAGGTTATCTCAGTTCTTTCAGATTGCTAGTAATTCTTTTGTTATTGACGTCATACAATTTATTTTGTTGCTACTTACATTACAGAGTTCATTGCTAGTAAATAGATTTTAATAAACATCTTTCGATCAGGAACAGGTGGGGGCTTTGCACATGAGACAACTGATTTTGGAGATTCGGAAGGGTTTGAAGCTAAGTATTTCAAAGATGTTTATCCTGTTCGTCCAGCTATCGAACATATTAAATCTATGATCAGTGCTTATGCTCCTTTGATCTACTTCCACCCTGATGAAGAATACTTTCCGTCATCTGTTTCATGGTTCTTTAAAAATGGCGCACAAATAGTTGACCCAAAACCTCATATGATCACAAACGACGGTGACAACCTTCCACGCAATGGCCAATTAGATGGTGCCTTCTTAGACCTACCTTCTGTTCAAGATATACAAGATAAGGTGAAAAAAGGTTCTTTGACCGATGCAGTGGCTTATATACACGCCAAACCTGGAGTAACCGGTAATTACACTGATATAATTATATGGTTGTATTACCCTTTTAATGGTGCAGCAAAGTTGCAAGCTGGACCTTTCACCATTCCACTAGGAAAGGCAGGAGAACATGTTAGTGATTGGGAACATATGAGGTTAAGGATTGATAACCTTAGTGGAAAGTTAACATCAGTCTATCTATCTCAACACGAAAAGGGAAAATGGTTACAAGCTCATGAATTTGAGTATATAAATGGAAGGCCAGTAGTGTATGCATCTTTGCATGGTCATGCACTCTATAATGCTCCGGTTAAAACCATAACTTATAATGCAAAAGACCTTCTTGATGCAAGTGAGAAACAAATTCTAATCCGTGAATTCAAAAGTGTTTATCCAAGAAAATCAGCACTATTCTCTATTGCCGTTGGACTTGTGGACGAAGCAGCCAAAAGTGACCGTGTCTTTGATATTATTGCGTCACCATCGAGCTATGAGATTGTTTCTCTTGATTATGGAGCTGATAATATTGTCCCACCACCATGGTTGGATTATACAGGAAGATGGGGTCCTAAGATAAATGCTTACTGGAAAGAAGAGGCCAAGATGGCTATAAAGTTCTTGCCACTTCCATTCTATGTTAAAATTATTGTCAACGGAATCGTGAGTAAGCTTCCTGATGAGCTATTTGCACAAGAAGGGCCTGCAGGCCCTAAGATGATTCCAAGTTGGAATGGAGATGAAAGTGAATAATTTTTTTTTATCTTTTCTCTTGAGATTTTGTTCAAGTTGTTTACTTTCTCTTTAAACATACTTGCTATTAATGGAAATCTTAAATAAAAGTAATATTATTGATAACATTCTGTTATAATGAATTATATATTTATTTTTGGTCCTTGTTTTGGTACTGTGAGAGTAAATCCAATGGCTGCTTAATATTTTACTTTGAATGGCATTTTCGTTTTCATGAAGTCTTGTTATTTACAACTTTTAGACCTTAACCAAACAAGCTACCACAACTCTTGTAACAAAGACAAGTAAATAAGCATAGATTGTGTATATAAGTAAAGAAAATCATCATGTAATGAGCAATAATTATTTAGAAATGATGTTACAAGTTTATTGATTCGGGTTTACATAAACCTTAAATTCGAAAATAGAGAAAAAGAAAGAAAGAAATTGACCCATGAACACCTTAAATTGGTTTCTAAATTGAACATATAACATATTATAGTACCTGAATTCTAGATTACTAATCTTATGACCACACTCAATAAATACCCACTTTGAAACAAACTTCTATAAAAGACTCAAATTAATCTAATAGAACCTTGTTCATGTGATCAGGCTATCGGCCCATAACATTTACCTTAATACGACATACGTATCATAGCCCATAGAGTAAAAACTATCAAACACTCTCATCTCAGGCCGATTTCCAGTCACAATAATAAATCCTGATGTCGAAACGTGCTCTAACTAATCAACAACCTACCAGTATAATGATAGAAGTATGATCTACTGATATTGGAGCTAACTGAAATGCTTATTCACTCCTCAATGACAATTTCACGTCTTCTTCATGACTATCTTAGCCTAGTTTCACTTAAGTCCTATATATACATAACTATATGTAATGGTTTTAGAATATGAATTCCTCTATTCCATGTTGTAACTCGAGTGTCATTTCAGAATGGAGAGCCAAAGCCAAAACATGGAAGCACATGGCGACACAACATTCTTAAGTACTTGTTTATTCTGGTCGTCCTACTATCGAGCAACTTAAATCTATGATTAGTGCTTATGCTCCTTTTATCTACTTCCACTCACACGAAGAACACTTTTCGTTGTTTCCTGGTTCTTCAACTTCCCGCTAACCTCCCTTAGCATGTTGCGCTAGATAGGTTGATGTTAATTTCCCACTAACCTCCATTGTTGATAATATATCCTTTTTTTGGTCCAATAGTTTTAGTACTATCAAAGAATTGGTTGCTTGTTATTTTACTTTAAATGGCATTTTGTAAAAATGGTATCAAAACAACAAGAACACACACCCCTTGGTGATATTAATCTTTTATTATAACAATAAACACAGATAGCTTGTCCCCAACACGGATGCAAGCAAACAACACAACTGAAAAGAGATAGTCCCTCTATAAGGTCCTATCATACAAAACTCACACACTAAACCAAACTTATTAAGATCAAGATGATCTCAACTAAACTAAACAATAACCCAGTGAAACAATGAAACCAGAAACCAATATCAACACCAAGATCGCCAGAACCAGATGTGTAAGTGAATAATGAAACCCTAGAGAGATGAAATCTTTATATAGCCTGAGAAGTTTCACTTTCAACCCTGCACAATACAAACTAACCTAAACCGACATAAACTTAAACATTAGAAAACTTAGACCAAAATATTTACCAAACAACCCTTATACTTTCATAAGATTGCTATATTTCAACAGCCTTCCTCAATCTCATGAAAGAAACAAGTTTATCATTCCCAGTTTCTTTACCAGAAAACCATGTTGCACTGATCCAAGCCCCTTAGTTAAAATATCAGCAGTTTAACTTTTAGAGTCAACATGCACAGTTTTGATCAAACCAGATGCAACTTTTTCTGTAACAAGATGAACATCAATGTCAAAATGTTTAGTTTTTTCATGCATGACAGGGTTAGCAACAATCTGAATTGCAGACTTATTATCACAGCATAGACTAACTGGTAACAACCCAGTTTCTCCCAAATCCTCCAACACTTTTAAAATCCACATGACTTCACAAGTAACTTAAGCCATACTTCCATACTCTGCCTCAGCAGAAGATTTAGACAAAGTAGCTTGTTTCTTGCTTTTCCAAGAAACAAGATTTCCATTTACAAAAACACAATAACCAGAAATAGATCTTCTGGTAACTGTACATTTTGCCCAATCAGAATCAGAGTAAGAAATTACACCAAGCTTATTCTCAGATTTATTAAAAGCAATACCATTACCAGGAGCAAGTTTCAAGTATTTCAAAACCCTTAAACCAAGATTCATATAGACTGCAGAGGATCATGCATGTATTGACTCAAGCATTGAACAGCATGAGAAATATCAGGCCTGGTCATAGTCAAGTAAATAATATTTCCTACCAATTTTTGATAGCCAGTAACATTCTTTAACAGCTTATCAGAATCACTTTCTTTATGAGCCAGAACATAATTTTCAGGTAAAGGAGTCATAAGAGGTCTACATGCAAGTAATACATAATCATTTAACAATTCAAGACAGTATTTCCTCTGATTTAAACAAAGACTAGTTTTAGTCTTTAAAAGCTCAATCCCCAGAAAAAACTATCTTTTATTTTGAACTTAGTTTTTAAAAACTGTTTCACCTTTTCAACTTCTTCAACATTATTTTCAGTAATAATCAAATCATCTACATATACTAAAAGAAATACAAATGTATTACCATTTCTTTTAATAAAGAATGAGTGATCATTTTTTGACTGAACAAATTTAGCTTCAAACAGAGCTTCAGACAATTTGTGATTCCATTGTCTATGAGCTTGTTTAAGCCCATACAAAGACTTTTTCAACCTGCATACTTTATTGTGACCTTTAGTAGTATAACCAGGGGGAGGAAGCATATATACTTCCTCATTGAGATCACCATAAAGAAATGCGTTATTAACATCCATTTGATGTATACACCAATCATACTTAACAGCAATACTCAACAAACATCTAACAGTGCCCATTCTCACAACAGGACTAAAAGTTTTCTCATAATCAATACCCTCTTTCTGACCATAGCCCTGAGGAACAAGCCTAGCCTTATACCCTTCAACCTCACCATTGGACTTATACTTAATTTTCCAAACCCATTTACTACCTATAGGTTTTCTACCCATAGGCAGCTCAGTTTCTTTCCAAGTGTCATTTTCATGTAAAGCATATATTTCTTCATTCATAGCATTAACCCACTTGGGAACTTTACTAGCTTCACTATAACTACTAGGCTCAATGGTGTTATTCTGATTAGACACAAAACAACAATTCTCAGTACTCAAAACAGCTTGATTAACATACTTATTCAAACCATATTTAACCTTAGTGTCTAACACATATTCATTCAATCTTTCAGGTAATTTAGAAGATCTAGAAGACCTTCTATGACTAACAGACCCTTCCTCAACTTGATTTTGCAAAACACTTTGAAACCTATTCTCATCTGCTAGACTTGAAACAACATTTCCCTCAGAGTTTATATTTTCATCTAAAGGAGTTGCAGAATTCACATCATCTCCAGGTGGTAGCAAACTATCAGAATGATGTATATGTTCTACATTTACATCCTGATCATTGTTTGCCACATCATCTGGTTGATGGATCCTACCATCTCTACCAACAGATGATGCTTCCTTATCCACATTATCATCATTGGGAGTAGGGACAAGAGTTTTGGTTTTTGACACATATTCAGAATCAATAAAATCAAAAAAGTTTAAGTTTGACACTTCTAAGTCTTCTTTGACATTAATATTCTGATTAACATCTCTTGAATACAAAATACTTCTGTTTTCAAGACTTAGAAGCTTATAAGCTTTCTTTCCTGTAGCATATCCAATTAAAACACATTTTTCAAACTTTTCAGAAAACTTATCAGACCTTTTTATAATAGCAGCAAAACACAGACATCCAAAACTCCTAAGATGAGACAAATTAGGTTCCCTATTATAGACCAGAGAAAAAGGTGACTTACCCTTTAAAACAGAGGAAGGAAACCTTTTAATCAAATAAGTAGCAGTAAGAACACAATCAGGCCAATAAACAAGAGGAATCCCCCCCCTGAAACATAAGACTTCTAGTGCTGAGGTGTATATGCACAAGTTGTCTGATGTATAATACCCATGGTATTTAAAAAATCTGACATTCTATTATTTAAAAACTCAGTGCCATTATCAGACCATATCATTTTAATCTTTTTATTCAACTGAGTAAGCACCAGATTATAAAAACTCACAAACATGGAAAAAACTTCATCTTTAGTTTTAAGCATATATACCCAGACAGACCTACTATAGTCATCCACAACAGTCAAGAAATATCTAAAAACTTCTCTACTAACCACTTTATAAGGACCCCAGACATCAAGATGAATGAG
Organism: Chrysanthemum lavandulifolium; assembly: GCA_022545495.1. Taxonomy (NCBI): domain Eukaryota; kingdom Viridiplantae; phylum Streptophyta; class Magnoliopsida; order Asterales; family Asteraceae; genus Chrysanthemum; species Chrysanthemum lavandulifolium. Next base: position 275,375,783 of record CM040238.1, read on the forward strand.
TTGTCCAAAAACCAAAGATTTGTTTTCACTTAAAGGAAAAGAGAACCTTGTTTGTTTTGCCTTATTACAAACCTCACAAGGTCCTTCATGATCAACATTAGTTAGATTTAAAGATTGATTAAGCATTTTTAAAACCTGGTTAGCAGGATGTCCGAGTCTATTATGCCAAACTTCTTTAGAAACATGACAAGCAAAAAACTCATTTTGATTAACCATGGTGGACTTATCACAATCTCTATCAAACAGATATAAACCACCAAACTCACTACCAGTCCCCAGAACACTATGCTTTTTCAAATCTTAACATTTAGTCTCATCAAACCCAACAGTCAACTTACTGTCTTTAATCATTTTATGCACAGACAAGAGACTAACACAAAACTCAGGCACAACCAACACATCAAACAACACAACATTCTTGTTAAGTCTTAGATTACCAACATGAGTAATCTTAGCAAGGGTACCATTAGGATGACCAACAGTTAAGTTCAGATCAGATATATCAAGTAAGCCAAACATTTTATCTGTATTATTAGTCATATGTTGATTAGCCCCTGAATCTATGATCCATCCCAAATGATATGAAATACCCTTAACATTTATCTTAGCACAGAAAAACTGATAGAAATGTTGGTTAAAAAACACATTGCAGTTAAAAAAGGAACAAGAACCACTACCTGCCATACTAGTATGAGCAGCAGAACAGGTTTTATCATTCAAAAGATTCATCAACTTCATAACCTACTCATTAGTGAAAGAAACAGTTCCAGTATTTTTAACATCACCATTCAGAATGGGCATACCCTTAACCTTAGAATTATTTGTTTTACCAACATTAAAACCAGTTGAAGGTTTCAAATTAGGATTCTTTTTAAAACCAGGAGGATAACCAATCAAGTCAAAACATCTTTCAATATTATGCCCTTTTAAACCACAATTTTTACACAACAGATTGTCATAATTCCCTCTATTATTACTATTATTATTTCCAGGCCTATTATTATTAAAATTGTTCATGTTATTACCATTAGGCCTAGAAACAAAAACAGATATTTGAGGTTTTTCAATTTTAGCAGAAGTAGAAGGAATCCCCCTATGGGATTCTTCTCTAGAAACAATCACAGAAGCATCTTTAACATCAGGAAGAACTTCCCTAGTTAGAATAGTGCTTCTAATAGGTTGGTAAATATCATCCAAACCCATCAGAAATTGCATAAGTTTTAACAGTTTAGCATGATCAACTAACGCTATTCTAGCATCACAAACACAATCAGGAAGCTTAGTCAAAGTATCAAACTCCCTCCACAAGGAATTCAATTTATGAAAATATTCAGACACAGGCAAACCTCCTTGTTTAAAGGAATTAATCTTTTGCATCAAATTAAAAACCACGGAACCATTAATTCTATCATATGTATCCTTTAAATCTTTCCAAACAGATGCAGCAGAATCAGAAAAAACATGACCAAGATACACATCATGAGATAAAGAACTCAACAACCAATTTAACACAACAGCATTACATCTATCCCATTGTGCCTCTAACAATTGACTAGCAGCATAATCAGTTCTAACACAAGTACCATCCAGAAATCCCATTTTATTTTTAATCTGCATAGCCAATTTAATAGCACTAGACCAAACCCTATAGTTCTCAACACCATATAACTTCACAGTAACAATAGATGCACAATTAGAATCATTAGGATGAAGATGCAGAGGATTACTCTGATCCAAACAACTAATCATAATAACCATGATGCAATACAACAAAACAAAACACACAGACCAAACAATAAAACTAAAACCCTAAACTCTAGCCACAGCCAAGAACCCAATCACAACTTCCAATAAACCAAACCTATCCTCCTTCTACCTAAAAAATCAAAAACAACTATACTAAACCCAACACACACCCAGATACTTCCTAAGTTAAGCTTGTAGACTGTGACTAGTTAGAGCAGGTATTCATACCACTCTTGGTGGCAGATCAAGATGTTAACCAGTTAGTTTACGCCAACTACACTCAACTCAGAAATATCTAAGAGAAGAAAATATACTTATAGTGCTATAAAAATACCAGCAGCGGAAAAATACCAAGAAATTAGCCCAAGAACCACACAATTCCCAATAAAGCAAAAAACCCCCAAATTAGCAATTAGGGTTTTTTCCAATCGAGCCAAGAAACCAACAATTGATCCAAGAAATCAACAATTGGTTTCAAGAATCACCACAATCCACAAGAAATTGCTCCAATGAACCACGAGAATCAAAACCCTCAAATATTAGGGTTTCAAGAAAAAACCCTAATTCTTGAATTTAACCTCAAGAACTCCAATTAACCACAACCGTAACCAGATCCAAGAACCACAGACTTGAATCGATCGATTCAAATCAAGATCCCCAAATCAAACCATAATCAGAACCTAGGACTCTGATACCATGTAAAAATGGTATCAAAACAACAAGAACACAAGGTGTAATCACCCAAACAACCACCCCTTGGTGATATTAATCTTTTATTATAACAATAAACACAGATAGCTTGTCCCCAACATGGATGCAAGCAAACAATACAACTGAAAAGAGATAGTCCCTCTATAAGGTGCTATCATACAAAACTCACACACTAAACCAAACTTATTAAGATCAAGATGATCTCAACTAAACTAAACAATAACCCAGTGAAACAATGAAACCAGAAACCAATATCAACACCAAGATCGCCAGAGAAACCAGAGAGATGAAAACCAGATGTGTAAGTGAATAATGAAACCCTAGAGAGATGAAATATTTATATAGCCTGAGAAGTTTCACTTTCAACCCTGCACAATACAAACTAACCAAAACAGACATAAACTTAAACATTAGAAAACTTAGACCAAAATATTTACCAAACAACCCTTATACTTTCATAAGATTGCTATATTTCAACACATTTTTGTTTTCATGAAGCCGATCTTTTGCATATAATATGATTGGAATGTAGAACGCATTGTCCGTTTTGGCTTTGTGGGTTTTATGGGTTTTGCATTTTGTAAACAAATGATGGGGCTCGGAAGTTTACCAGTGGTGAAAGATCGAGACAGAAATTTGAATTGGGTGTTTGGACGTTTGGTTGTCGACGTGTCTTGTAGTGTTTTGAAACATTTAGTATAAATGAGATTAATGAGAGAAACTATAAAGATAGAATGAGAATTTATTCACAAAAGTGATGAGATATGGGGTATTTATAGGTAAATAAGATGATAAAGTTAAATAATTTATTTTTTTGAAAACCTAAATATAAACGTTGGAGGGCCTATTTATTTTGATCGTTTCTTGCTTATTCCTAGACATATGCCAAGAGGCAGATCTTGTGCCACTCAATCCTTTTCTGTCTTCCACTTTTGAGAGCTAGACGTTGATAATGTTATTGATTCGAATGGTTTGAAAAAGTAGGTAATAAGGCTAATGAGGATAGTTCTAGTGGCGTGAATAAGAATTCTCATGTAGTTGATCTTCTTGGTACTAAAATGGTGACTTCAAACCCGTTTGAGGCTCTTAATTTGGTTGAAAATGTTGGCGACCTCTTGTAGCATTGTTAGTACTAGTATTGATAAAACGATGTGAACGATGGTAGTAACAAGGATATTGAGAATGTTGAAAAAAACCAAGAAAGTTGATATTGATGAAATGGAAAGTGACAATTATGGCATCTAATCATCCTAAGGTTAGTAGTTCGTCGAAAGGAGGAGGTAGTGGGAAGAGTTTATATGAGCGTCGGAAGGAAGACTTTGATGACAATTCCATATGATGAGGATGAATGCAAAAATTTAATTGAAAATCAGCTGGCATTATGTGACGCTTATGATATTAGACTTTTTAGACATTTAAGACGTTAGTTTATGTTTAGCCTTGAGTCAACTGTATTCAGAGTTTAGTAGTTCATTTCTGTTATTTAAAAATTGTAATGCTTTATTATGTAAGCTCTATCACATATGTAACGCGTTAGAAAGCGAAATTCACTCACATCTATGCACTTAAATGTTTTCTCAAAGTAATAAATCAGACGGGGAAATCTCTTTTAAAAATAAAGTACTCTTAGGACAACTGTAGCTACTTCAGCTATTGATAAGATATTTTGAAGAGGTATTGTAGAAGACTGTCCATTTTCGAATGTTCCAACTTCTGGGTTTTGTCTTAGAAATGTTTTTTGTTTAGCCACACGTTACAATACCTCCTTTCATCTTAATTAGTAGCCGTTATTTTCAACATTAACTTCTGTAACACTCTTTAAATTATTAAATCATTGTGTCATGAATTTTATAGTCATTTTTCTTTTTTATCACTATATTTTTGGGATGGAATTGTACGCATGAAATGAACCGACAATAACTTAGTTGGATTATTTTACTTGCATGCTTTTGTTTATTTCACGTTTGTTACAAAACTCAAATTAAACATTCTTTTCTTCTAGTAATCTTACACCACTCATTTTAATCTCTTTCATAAAATTTTGATTATCATGACTATGTCTAGCTTATTTATAGTTATTATTGCTATCATTTGTGCTATCATTATGTTAGTAATTTTATTATATGCTTGCTTAGATATCGATGGTTAGGAGGTTGTGGTAAATTTAGAAATTGGTTGGTTATTTAGTTGATATTTTAGGTTTGGATTTTGACTTGAAGTTAACTTACGCGTTTTTGGTTACAGATATTTTATGAAGTCCAAAAATGTGTTTTAACTAGAATCGTGAAAGGTACACCTGGTCGATTTTCGAGCTTTATTCTTGGATGTGTATCTCAAGATAAGGCAAAATAAATGTATTTTGTATTTTTTTTCTTCAAAAAGAACCATCGCAACTAAAAGTGCCTAGTTTAACCTAGCAATTTATTAAAAAGGAAATCCGACTTATAGTTTGTTTACATTGTTTTCATCTTTTTTTTCGAACGAGTTTAAGTTTTGTATCCGTATACCGGCTCGTGTTGATAAAAAAAAAGGTAGAACTTTCTGCAAGTCAACACTTTAACCCTGAATATTAACTAAACGGTTAAAACGCGTGAGTACGAGTTAAGATTGAAATGCGCACCTGTGTGGATAAATTAACCCGTGTCGGACATACATCTTCTAATGACGTCCAATTCGATATTATACGGCTTTCTATCTGTATCTAAACTTGATGAGGATTCATAATTTGGCCTAGATGGTGAGGTCATTTGGAAAGAAGAAGCCATGTGGATTTTCCTTTAGAATCAAAAGGGTTCGTGTACCTACGGTTGAGATTCTTTCTAGGTGAACGTATATAAATAGTTGGGTATTTACCTTTATTTTTTTCGCAACTAAATAGCAAGCTAATTGTAACCCGAGAAAAGAAAGAAAGTTGCATTGAATACTACAATCTACATTTAAGGGGACATTTTATATTCTTAATTATTATTTAGCTAAACATAAAATATAAAAGAAGTCATGTAGATAAAATTAAGGGGTTGATATATCTACAATCGAAAGTCTTTCTAGATGAATGTGCATATATAAGAGTGTATTTACCTTTATTGTTTTTCGCAATCTAATCACACCCAAATCGTAAAGCGTGATGAAATTAAGTTGTATTGGATAATGCAATCCACATTTAATTGGAACTTTGTGTTATTAACTGTATCCAATAGTGTTTAGCCAAAACTATAAAAGAAACTGAACAATGATAAAAAGTAATCATAGTTAATCAAAGTTGATGAATAAATCTTCAAGAAATACAGCAGATTATATAAAGTAGAAGAACACAATATTAACATGCATGCTACTTAATCATAGTTGATGAATAAATCTTCAAAAAACTATTTTTCTCAACAATGGATTTGTCAAGTTTCTTCAAGTGCTTCATACATTTTCCCAAAGTAGACGTGTCATGCACCATATCGTCACATAAAACACGACAAATTTCCTGTAGCATTTTGTACGGCTATAATCTAGTTATTCGATCTCTTTGATCCTTTCAATTTTATTCTTTTACTATTGCGTGGAGAGTAGAGACATTTTCGAGTAGTTCGTCCTTTAACATAATATCCGTCACAAGAAAATCCATAATCAATTCGTTTTATTTATCGATGAAACGAGATTGTGTTGTAGAACCAAATGGGTCCATATTTGTTTAGTTCTACGATTAGGGTTTTCTACAATTTTTTTGTTTGTAATTATTTCAACTGAGATATGTGACCTTTTATAGGAAGGCAAATTGGAGGAGGCGAGAGAATACAAAAAGTCATCATTAAAATATGATATGACTGCGATTGTGAAAAGAAACTCGTACATTTTATGTTTAAATCAAATTGTGAAACATAAATTATGAAACATCTGCGAGATATAACTTTAACTTCTCCAATTTCCCTATATAAGCACCTTGGGGATTGAGTCATTCTATCTCACCTTGATATATTTACCAACAAATGCTTCATTCACAATACATTGACAATTTCTATTCAATTTTTTGACAATATAAACCATATTGTTCTATTCCTACATGCCCCATGGATTCATCAACTAAAAAAGAGTCATCTATAGAAGTCATAAGGAACTTTTCATTCTAATACTCGAAGGTCAACGACAGAGTTCAAGAACAAAATTAGGTTTTAAGAACAATGCTATGATCTATCCTCGAAACCGAATGTTGTTTTAATACAGATGGAGTTACTTCCATTGAACCAATCTACAGAAATGTGATATGAGGCTCCCATTTGCTACAGATCAGTTGATGAAAAATTCAAATACCCGTAGCGAATAGAGGCTATAGGACTACTGGGGTTGATGTCAAGCATGTGTTATTTCTTACACAATAGAGTAACACAATATTTGACATAGGCTTTGCTACTTTTCTTCTGCATTCACGGTTGGTTGACTTTTTCTAAAAAATAAGGATAAGGAAAATATTACGAACGTTTTAGACTTAGGATAATAGCATTGTCTTTTCTCTCTTCTTTGGCTACGTAAAGGAAATAAACAGTGAAACACACCAATGAAACACAACATCAAAACTTCATACTTTTACAACAACTTTGACACCTGTTATCAAGCACAACACGAGAAACGGAAGATAACACTGAAATCACTGAAGCATGACACAAAAGTAGTAGAAGTCTATGATTCTTGAATATTCCATTGTAGTTTTTCTAAAAGTGATTGTTGTAAAAGTAAAGTAAATTAATTTGAATATTAAATTTAGTTCAGTATATACCGTTACGTTTTACATATCTAGTACAACCTTAATTGTTAACAACGACATAAATCTATTATAGAGAAATTGTCACATGGCATAGATTTATCATGGGAAAATAGATGAAGTAAACCAGATATGTATAGAAACCATGAAGATAAGTCACCAACATAAGTATTTCGAACATGTAGTTCACAATTACATTTTATTTCGAAAGTCGCCTTGTTTTCACTAGATTAATCCATGCTAGACTAAACGCAACTTACTTTTGATTCTGACGACAAATTATATAGATTAAAAATAGTGTATTTGCGAACTCAAAGTTTGTAATCTCTTGTAATGACCAAAGCTTTTCTTTAAAACTTTTCAAGAAACTCACGGTTTAACATTTCGGATGAGTTTTTTAGAACTCACGGTTTACCATATGAGATGGGTTTTTTCACGAAGAGACTTTGGGCTAGTTGGGTTAGGGTTAACATGGAACACAAATTTTCCATTAACTATAACAATGATAATGAAATCGTAAAACTTTTGCGATTCGAATGCAAATTCTGTCGCAATGCACCAACTAATCTGTTAAATGCGTACGTCATGTGTTTTGAATTCGTAGTTGGTTTGCAATGTGATCGATGTATCACATTCATCGTTTTTGCTATAAAATGATATTCAAGATGAATAAGGTTATATTTGGTAACTTATGGGTAGTTGTAGAAGTTAGAAACGTAATACCGGTTAGGCGTCATACATTAAACACAAAACATATGTATTAAATTTATCAAAATACATAATGATAGAGGTATTTTTGGAATATATAAAAAGGATATTATTATTAGCAATATGTCAGAAAATTGAGTCAAATTGAAAATAAGTGTCATCTTGAGTGTCATAAATGAAAATTTCTTTATTATTACCCATATCATATTTACTATCCTACCTATGTAATAAAATTTCGTAGCTAGAAAATATGTATTCTTGAACCCGCTACAATGCGCAAGCAAATTTATCTCGTTTTCAAAAATTTATCAAAGTGTTTGAATTCTACTTGGCACAAACAACCTTCAAATTGTCACGCCAACCTACCCAAATGAGAAGAGTTTTGCCGGGTTTAAAGTTGTTTAACAATAAGCTCACGTCACGTGAATTAGCCGGGCAAAAAAACCTAATAACATACTTAACAAAAAAAGGAAATGCACATATCCATTGTTTTCAACTTATAAATCTTAAGAAACTTTGGCCTACTGTGAGATGTAAGGCCGTTTGAAATGTATCCCTAAAAAATGTAACAAAGCAAACCAATAGTGACATGGCTTTTAAAGAGAGAAATATAACTAATTTAACCAACTAAATAAGACGGTTATATAAGAAATATCGTTATTTTTGTGGCATTATTTAGACATAAATGAAATGAAGCTTAATAACATACAAGAAAATCTTACTTTCCTTTAAATATTATACATAAAATCTTTTAGATTACCTGTGTATAAAATTCACAATATCTTGTGACAAGTAAATCCAGTTTATTTACATATTGTATATATAAATCTTATATAAAATATGAATATATACATCACAATCTCTAACTAAGATTAGTGAGCACGCATACATATATAGCAAGTGTAACCACCTATACATTTTTCACCTATATAAATAGCGACCCTTGCTACCACAATCATTGCATCACAACTCACAATTATGTGTTCTAGGATTAATCAATCAAAAATGTCTTCTCTTCGTCTATGTAGGCTCGCAGTTCATATGCTTAGTACAATTCTGATACTTCAGATTGTTTGTAATGCATATCGCCCGTACAATGATTTCAACAACGCGGAAGAGAAGGTCATATCATTTGATTATCCCGAAGGTAAATACTTTTTGTTACCTCTATGTATGATCTGTTAAAGTTTTATTTTCTTTATACGTCATTAGGTTTATTTTTTATTATAAAGTTTACTGTTATTAATTTCACTGTGAATCTGCGATTTCTGGTGTATACTAAAATGACAGATTAAGCATGCAAGATCTTGGATATAAATCATACTTTTTTCAAGTTTCCAAAATTATGGTTAGAGGATGAAACTTCGCGGCATGCACATCTCTATGTATAAACTTTTTGATATGATGCTTAGTTTCATTTTCCTGTGCAATGTTAAATTTATTTATTATGATATTGATCGATTATGAATTTGTCGTTTCATGATTGGAATTTATAAACTGGTATATATTTTTCGATACTTACAATTCCAATTTTGTAGTTCAAAAAGATATACTCTATTAGATTTTCATACATCAAAGTAAGTAAGTGACCATGCATGCATGTAATTGTATTTTCATATAATTCCATAATTGGTATGTACGTTTTAGTAGTTACAGACTCACAGTATCTAGTATATAGAAAAATTTCATAATCTTTGTTATATTATGATTTCAAGACATCAAATCTAATGATGTGTGGTTTGAGATAAAAGATACTTGTATACAGAATCTAATCATACTCTTTGGTTTATTGAACGGCAATTATATAAAAACTAGCAAGATGCTAGGAAAGGAGATTACATGGCGTACAAGAGAGGGCGTTACAAGGGTTAAAAAACCACTCAACCCAATTACAAAAAGATTTCCTATTATCCTATATCTACTAGAGATCCAGTTATATGAAAGCATTTTTACATCGTTTAAATTAAACTCCTTCTTTGGTCTTTTAAGCTTGAAAACATTACGTCTCATTCCTAAACATTGTCTGAACCACACCATCAAATAACTGAAAACAGTCTCTTTTTTAATCTATAATTTGTTTGAATCAGTAAGATTTATGATATAATGTACGTGCTATATTAATATATTTTCCCCAAGCCCCGCCCTGGCGGGATTGGGTATGTAGTTGTTGTCGTTGTGCTATTAATTAAGATATTTTATGCGTTAATACATTAACTCAAAAGAAAGTATATAGATTTTAATAACCAATTTTTTATCAGGCACAGGTGGAGACTTTGCACATGAGACAACTGATTTTGGAGATTTGGAAGGGTTTAAAGCCAAGTATTTCAAGAAAGATGTTTATTCTGGTCGTCCTACTATCGAGCAACTTAAAACTATGATTAGTGCTTATGCTCCTTTGATCTACTTCCACCCTGATGAAGAATACTTTCCGTCATCTGTTTCATGGTTCTTTGAAAATGGGGCTCAAATAGTTGACCCAAAACCTCATATGATCACCAACGATGGTGACAACCTTCCACGCAATGGCCAAGTAGATGGTGTCTTCTTAGATCTCCCTTCTGATCAACCTTTACAAGATAAGGTGAAAAAAGGTTCTTTGACCAATGCAGTAGCTTATATACACGCCAAACCAGGAGTAAACGGTCGTTACACTGATATAATTATATGGTTGTATTACCCTTTTAATGGCGCGGCAAAGTTGCAAGTTGGACCTTTCACCGTTCCACTAGGAAAGGTAGGAGAACATGTTAGTGATTGGGAGCATATGAGGTTAAGGATCGATAACGTTAGTGGGATGTTAACATCAGTCTATCTATCTCAACACGCAAAGGGAAAATGGTTACAAGCTAATGAATTTGAGTATATAAATGGAAGGCCAGTGGTGTATGCATCTCTGCATGGTCATGCATTCTATAATGCTCCAGTTAAAACCATACATTATAATGCAAAAGACCTTCTTGGCACAAGTGAGAAAGAAATGCTAATCCGTGAATTCAAAAGTGTTTATCCAAGAAAATCAGCTGCCCTGTTCTCCATTGCCATTGGACCTATGGACGAAGCTGCCAAAAGTGACCGTATGTTTGATATTCTTGCGTCACCATCGAGCTATGATATTGTTTCTCTTGATTATGGAGCTGATATTGTTGTCCCACCACCATGGTTGGAGTATACAGGAAGATGGGGTCCTACAGTAAATGCTTACTGGAAAGAAGAGGCCAAGATGGCTATAAAGTTCTTGCCACTTCCATTTTATGTTAAAATAATTGCCAACGGAATCGTGAGTAAGCTGCCTGATGAGCTTTTTGCGCAAGAAGGTTCTCCGGGCCCTAAGATGATTCCAAGTTGGAATGGAGATGAAAGTGAATGATTTTGAAATTTGTTTAGAGATTTTGTTCAACTTGTTTAGTTACTCTATAAACATAATTAGCATCAATGGAAGTCTGAAATTATAATCACATTTGACAACAGCCTGTTTCAACAGATTATATGTTGTTTTTTGTCCAATACTTTTAGTAACCTCAAAAGTTCAAATGCCAGCTTGTTATTTTACAATGATGTGCTGCTTTGTTCGATTTCTTGGGTTCTTGTGCATATAATGTGATTGGAATATAGAAAACATAGTGGATCTTGTTAGATAAACATGTAAATGGACCAAAAACTACTAAAAGCCCGCATGCTACATAAATATATTGACCAACATTTACAGGTTAAAGCCCAAGCTTAATTATGGATTTAGGGTTTATTAAGTTTAAGATTAGAATCGATTGTTCTGTAAACTATGTTATCACTATAAATAGACGTGTAATGATACTTGTGTAATCACAAAAACACAATTCAATAAAAAAAATTAGTTGCTATTTTACATGATATCTACAACCTATTACAAAATATCCTTTGGTCATTGGCAACTCGTCGATGATTCGGAAGGATCTCGATATATTTAACTTTTTTTCTTCAATTAATTACCATTTTCTTTTTATCCAATAAACTCTAGCATCCAAGACCCGTAACTCATAGGCTACGTTAATATATTGACTAACAGGTCGTTATTATGAAACATAACAAGTCAATAGCTGTAATCATGTCATAGCACTTGTGGGTCGAGATCATTTTGTTGACATAAGCACTAAAAATTACTTGCATTGTTATTCTTCTTGTGCGAAACTGTGAAACATTGTTAGATAAAAGGTTAAAGATGTACTTTGTTGAGATATCTTAGGCTCAACAATAAACACTTTTTTGTTCTGTTATATTTTTATAGCAAATTGGTAATGTAATAATTTATCTCGTTCTATTTCGTCCTTTTTAGCTTTGCTTGCATGTTTTGTTTCCTGTCGTTTTAAAATCTTTGTTTGCCGTTTTGTCCGTGTGTTTTAAAGTCATCAATTTGCAGCGACTATCCTTAATACTAACGGCCATTTGTAACAAACTCAAAAATATGTTTTCTTAAAGATTTTTCTTTTCTAATTATTTTTAAAACTTTCGGTTTATTAATGTTTTTGACTTTTTATATACGTTTTTATAAAAACATATACGTTTTATATACATCTTTATATATGTTTTTACGTTTTTAAATATATTTTTATACGTTTTGTATATAATAAATACAAAAGTTAAAATGACTTTTAAATCATTTTAGTGTTAATATAATACAAATACACTATTTTTATTATAACTTTGGGTATCTAAGTGTATTTGTGTGTGACTCCACTTAGCCGTATAAATATGTAATGTGCCTTGAGCATATTCCATCACAATGTTCATCACCAATAAACAACTGCGACATAATTGATTTATATTCATTCTCAATAAATATTACCAATATACTCACATTTGCCTTAATTCGATGATACTCGTGTATCATCAACCAACAATGGGTAATTTAGAATAATAAAATTATTCATGGATTAAACATGCAAATATAGGGCCTGTTTGGCAGGAGCTTTTTGTTACAAAAATAATCTCCTCTAAAATAAGTAGCTCCGTTTGGATACCTTAACTTCAAGCTTTTATTTCAAACAAATAGCTCATAAATGAAAAGTTGATTCATGAAGCTTTTTAAACATTTTAGAGCTGTTAAAACTTTAAATTACTGATATACCCTCCAAACATACGTTTACAATTATAAATATGTCATTTTATGTCAATTTACATTTTATAATTACATTTAACAACTAACTTACCGAACACTTTTATTAAAAAAATATATAGCTCATGTTAACAGCTTTACAGCTTATAACTTACAGTTAGTTTTGTCAAACATACTCATAGAACATTGTAGTATAAATGAAAATGGTCATACCAGGTATATCAATTCATTATTTAATACGATTGCTTAACATTCCATTATCCAAATAGTAAATAGATCGGTTTTATTTCTAGCTAGTTATAGACTCATCTTTAAGCACGACGATCATGCTTGTGGACAAACATACGTTTCAAGAACAAGTCAACTAGGTTATGATTCTTTTAAACTTTCATAATACAAATTTCAAAACTCACAAATAGTAAGGGTTTTGAATATAACAAAATGATTGTTATTTTGTACATGTGTGTTCAAGTGCTAGTATAACAATGCTAGCATCACGCAAGACGCTTCATAGTAGGAATGAGCATAGTAGGAAAGAACATGGGTACCGGAAAATGCATACGGCACCGACTTGTCTTATTACTTATCACTACCGATGCGATACCGGTACAATCAAATTCACTCAAATAATCCGTACCACTAAATATCGGTATGGTACTAAGATGAAATATCCCGATTTAAGTACCGGAATAAAAGAGTCTTAATTTTTTTTTTACTAAACTCATGATCTAAGCACTCGTAACTTGGTAGTAGCTTGTATATACTTAGTACTAGCTTGTATATACTATTTGATTCTTGTAATCGTCTTATTTATTGTTGTTGGTGTTATCATAGTGGGTGCCGCCTACAAGATATCAAGGAAGGAAGATTTGCAGGTGGCATTAACGGTAAACTTGTATAAATAACTCTATAACATAACATATACTAATGCTTTTCTAATATCACCAGTATCTTCAATTGTACAACTTTGCTTTCCTTGTTTTAGAACCTGTAACTAAGAAGATTATGCAAGCCTTACTCACCTTATTAGATAACAATACCTAAAAGTGATGAGAAGCAATATGACAAGAAGGCTTATATTGATCTTCATAGTAAGTTTCTACTTTTGTGTTTGTAACTATTACTTGCATGATACTCTAACAATATTCACTAATTGGTTCATGCATTACGTTTCGAAGAGGCAGCTTCATCACCATCTGTTACAGAAGTAATGTTGTAAGTGACTACATGCATGTTCAATTAAAACAAGGTCGATTAGATCATAACAATAAGTTGTGTTTTGATGTCTATATATACAGATCTCCTGGCAAAGCCAATGTTAACTACTTGGGTCCTGCTTCAGTTGAAGATATTGCGAAGTATGTAACAATTCGTTATCTCATATATTTTAGACCACTAATTGCACTTCATGAATGGTCAATTTGAGTTGTATTTCTATATCATCATAGTGGGTCAATAAAGAATGAGCATCCAATGGAAAGTGCCAAGTTGGTACAATTTGATATCATCCTAAAATTATAGCCTAAACAGTTTTTCAATTCAACTTTAACTAAATTATTTTGTTTATGTTATCAATAGTTGATGAAAATTATACCAAATGAAAATACATTAAAAACTCAATCCATTCATATATTTTGCATCAAGATTATATAACACAAACAAAAATACTTATTCCGTTGTAAAAAAGACCGAAAAGTTAAAAGATGACTATAAGTTTGAGACGGATGGATATTTTTTATTCTAGGACAATCAATTCATTATAGTATCGGTTTCTCGAACCCGAAACCGACATACCTCTCGGCCGGATCGGACAACATATTTTGTTCGGTAAAAGTTCGGTATCTTGGAAAATGGTACCGTAATGGTATCGTGCTCATCCCTATTTCATAAGATGTTCAACGCCATTAGAACACCTATTTGAGACCGTCTATTTAAAAGCTTCCCAAACCATAAATTATTCTTACTCTTTCAATGAATAGTGCAACAATGTTTTCGAGTTGAAAAGGTCTAGTCAAGAGGTCATCATCATTCATGATGAAGTTCTGTAATGAATAGGGTTGAGCATCATCTCAATCAAAACTAGCATCAGTGTATAGAAACAACACAAAGCTCCTTTTCTGAAATTCGTAAATGATGAACATATATTTGTTCCTTTGCAGGTCCTTTAGAATGTTCGTTTAACTATTATCTAATCACTTTCACTTAGATATTTGTTATTGTCACCATCTTCCATTCATGTAAATGATATAAATAATCAAATACATAATACGACATACATGATGAATCCTTTAGTTAAACTTAAGGTTTCCATTCATGTGTGATGGAAAACCATGGGTTAACAAGCGATAATTTTGAAAATAATTTAACCATTAAATTAATGACAGCCATATCGATATATAAAACTTTGCAAAGGAAAGACTTTACAAAATTACTTTTTACATAGAATTTTAACATCCCATGAGATCCATATACACTAGCTATTAATCAATCATGCAAGCAATATAAATTACATACCTTTATACAATCAAGAAACACGAAAGACATAATCTTGCACTCATTTAATCTTGCACTCCAAGTAATCAACCCTATGCTCAAGAACACTCAGAATAAAAAAACTGGTCAAAAGTAGATCAAGCCAAAACCAAGATCCACACTAATACTCAAGCATCCACCTATAGATAGCTATTAATTTTTATTTTATGAATGTTTTAATCACCTTCAGAGAAAGAGGATATAATACACACACGACAAAAGTTACAATGTGACCTTCACCCTCCTAGTTGTGACTAGGATGGTATTTATAAGGATCTATACGCCTAACTATACAAGTATGACATTATTAGTCCATACGTATATCTTCACTTTTAAGGCTAACAAAGAGAGTACTTTTGGGTATAACACATTACTCATTTTTATGTTTTTGCGTTTTATGGAAAAGTTATTCATGCTTTATATATAGTATAGATATGTTGGTGCATAAGTTAATTGTATAACATGCATGTATACAGAGCCGGGGCCAGTAAGGGGGCTGGCGGGTGCTCGGCCACTCCTAACTGCCTCAACTAGCTCAACTTGTATCTTAATTGAGCCAATTTTTGTTTATCTTTTTTCGTTAGGATTGGCAGGTTTAGTGATAAGTTGCTCGTTGCGAGGTTCATTTTATGAAGATGATATAAATGAAAAGACAGAGAGGAAAGACAAAAAGTAAATGTGTGGTAGAGTGTTACTTGTTGACCTTTACTTGACTCTTTATATAATCTTCATTGAATGAATCCAACTATATATATAGAACCATTTAACAATAATCACATTTGATAAATATTATAGATAACTTCTTTATTTCTTTCTAATAGAATGTTTATTTGTGAATCTGTGAGTTGCTAGATGTTAAATTTAGCGTGATACGAAACAGTCAATATAGTACCCAATATTAATAGTAAATTTGAGAGTTGTGTCATTGGCCACTAATATAGTTAAGGTTAGTTTATTATATGTTGGCCTTAAGTTAATTATTTTCAAGAAAATAAATGATTTATACTACATGATGAAACAATGGCATTTACAAATTAAATCGCACAAGATACTAGTTATAAGATACTAGGTTAGTTTGATGTAGCACATGCTTGTATATGCATATCGTTACTGTCTCAAGAAAAAATAATCCGGCCCTCCTTAACCTAAAATCATGTCACTGCATGTATAATTATATTGGTTAATTAATATTTAAGTTTTACGAAAAAATTATTCGTGCTTTATATATAGATTTAATATCATTTGAGGACAAAAGATTATTTACATACTAAGGGATCAATCTCCACCATCCAATTTTATTTGATCTAATAGATGAGATTAATCCCAACATTTTAAAAAACTCACTTTCATCATTTTTAAATATTAATATCTTTCAAACCGTTGATCGTTAAGAAAAAAATCATTCTGACGAAGATTTAATTATCTTTTATCATGAAGACTTTGATATCTTTCGACAAAAAAAAATTTTCGTATTTTCACGATTTTTTAAAGTTTTTCGTTTTTACATTCTTGAAATCGCGTTAAAAATGGTATATGATAAAACACTAATTTAATATCGCACGTGATATTAGTGTTATATCATATATGATATGTGATATCACACGTGATATCACATATCATATATGATTTAACACTAATATCACGTGTGATAATCAAATTAGTGTTTTATCATCTACGATTTTTCAATGCAAATTTCAAATAACGTAAAAAGGCGAAAAACGTGAAAAACAATTTTTTTGTCAAAGATATCAAAGTCTTGCGTCTAGAAAGATAATTAAATCTTCTTCATATACAAAATATTTTCACTTAACGATTAGCGGTTTAAAGATATTTAAATTACAAAAATAGGTGTCTCATCAATTGATTTCTTTTTAAATTGATTGTGATTATGAAGACACTTCGTTTGTAAGAAAAGTTTGGTATGTAAAATAACTAGATCGTTTGGTTTATGATTAAAAAAAAAAAAAAAAAAAAAACAAAAAACTTTTCATCTATTTCTCTGTACATTAACTACCATCGTGCCAAAATTAAAAGCCAAGCTCGACATCTCTCTCACTCATATCACACCGTCGGTTAACAAAAATCACATCAGTTCGATAAGCACCGACACCCAAACCTGTTTTTCTTCTTTTTCATCATAAAACAAAGACAAAAAACTTGTATTTAGTATTCACACAAGAAAACAAAAAACAGATGCCCCTATCATCAAATCAACATCGGTGTATTTGGTTTAGTATCGTCATATTTCACATGATTATAAAAATATACTCCGTACCAAACTAATGATATCATTTTATTGCACATGACAGAAAAACCCAAAACTGGATTTGAGTCAAGATGTCAACTTTTCTTGTTATATGTGCTTTTCACCTCAAAATCCATAAAGCGACACCGTGTAATAATCTCGCCACATCGCCTCTTTCTCTACGATGATCGACACTACATTAAGTTCTTGATCGTTATCACTCAAAGTTGTTTTTTTTTTCTTTTAAATATCAAACGGACATATTTTTTGTGTGCAAATTATCGGTCATAAATTAGACCGATTGTTGTTTTTTTTGTTCGACGACCGATATTCGACCAAAGCTTTACATTGGGCATGACCGACTTCAAAGTCGGTCAACCCATTCGACCGACCGACCGATGTTTTCCGTTCCACTGTGAGCCTAACACTCCCTAAATTTGCTAGGCTTGAAAACTACACAACTTGAAAGTCAAATGCCCACCCTTTTTGCTACCCATTACACGGCCCAAAGTATCACATGATGCACAAGTTTGTAAGCTTGTGACTCCACTTTTTGACTATTCAACTACCTAGAATTATTGTGTAAATAGGACTTCAGGTAAACACTTCATTCACATTTGACAAATCACAAAAATCACTCTCTCCCTTGTGCTATTACACGAAAACCAAACAACAACAAAGAGCGCAGCAAGGAACTTTGGTAATTTGATACATTAGGTTGGTTATTAAGTTAGGTTTCATGAAGTATTAGGTTTTTTTTGGTTGGTATTTCAGGTTCTTTGGCACTAATCACACTCGACATCAAGTAAGCATCTAACAAACTCGTTTCATATACTTTACTAGCACTTATTTATCATACATACATTAGTTACTATCACCAATATGTTTTTGTAAACCAAAATCTTGTTTGGACCTTTTTTGCAATAAACGTGATGTCATGGTTTTGTTCGACTAGTGCACCATTTGAAATGAAATCCTTGGTAAAAATCTCATTACCATACTCCATTATAATGATGAAAGTGTAACATGTTTAAGATCTAATAAGCTTGTAGAGGTGTAACATGTTGAAAACCACATTTTTTCCAAAAAGTGTACACATGTCTGGTATATGCGCATTCCATAAGTTTACACCACCACAAATTGAATTATTGTCAAAACCTTGATCACTAAACTCAAAAGTAACGATATTAGTGTAGTATGTTCAGTCTAGGACCCGCGGGAGTGTAAAACCATGGTTGTTCGCAAATGGGTTCGTGTACCTGGTAAAAATGCGTTTTAACATATTTAAACCCAAAAACTTGATTTTGTTGGAAAATTTAGTGCACTTGTGGGATTAGTTCACACCTTATAATGGGTTAGGAGGTGCAGTGTACACCCATAAGGTCCATGAACACCGACTCTTGTAGTGGTTTGTATTGGTAGTGCTAGTAGAAATCTTGTTTGTGGAAAATCGCTAGTGGAAAATCGCTTGTGGTTTCCACCGATAGCAGTGTTTCCACTAATAAGCGATGTTTCGATCCGATAAGGAGTGTTTCCATGAAGCTTGTGTGGATTCCATCAAGAAGTGTATCCAATCGATAAGACTATGAAATCGCTAGTATGAAAGTGCGCTAGTGTGAAAGTCCCGCTAATGGTATGAAAGTATCGCTAGTGTTAAAGCTTCGCTAAATGGCGATTAACCGCTAATGACCACGTTTAATTGGTCATGTAACCACTAACGGCTATAATGGGGATAATTATGAGGCTATTAATGGGCGATTAATACTCATAATTCCATTTGACCAGCTAAGAGTAACCTCCTATAAATAGGAGATCCGATTATGCATGAACAATATACATAAAACGTAAACACTTATTAGCGAAAGAGTTATAGAATGTGCCTAATTCTCTAACGCATTTAGTCTTATCCCAAGTAGATATTCGTGATACCCGTGCATTAAGGTCGAAGAGTTTACTTTGGAAAGTGATCACACGATTCCAAGTGATATCCGGTAACCACCTAGTGGTATTACTACATCATTGATTGTCTTAACCCTGCTCGGGAGATACACCAACAATCAAAGTAAACTATTTGTGATAATCAATGGCAATCTAACGAATGAAACACATGGCTTCAAACTTTGCTAAGCTAGATAAGTTTGAAGGGTGGACTTTAGGAGGTGGCGAGAAGAAGATGCACTTCTTCTTCGTCGAGCATGAGTGTGGTGTGCTAACCACACCTATTCCTGATGATGGGGATGATGCTACAGTGGAGCAGATTAGGAGAAGGAGCAAATGGGAGAATGATGACTACATATGCAGAGGTCTTACTCTCAATGTGTAAATTCAGCCTGTGTGACCACCACTGACCAGACTGTCTCTACCCTGTGGCATGCTAGACTTGGTCATGTTCATTATAAAAGATTGCAAGATATGTCTAAGGATGGGTTAATCCCAGCCTTTGACATGGACACTGAAAAGTGTAAAACTTGCATGTTGACCGAGATTACCAAGAAACCTTTTCAGGGTGTTAGTCGTTAGACTAATCTCTTGGAGCTTATTCACGATGATCGTGTGATTTGCATGCCACTCCCTCTTTGGGGAACAAGAAGTACTGTGACATTTATTGATGATGCTTCAGGTTTTGTTATGTTTATTTGTTACATTCCAAGGATGAAGCTTTAGATAAATTCAAAGTGTTTAAAACGAAGTTGAATTACAACTTGGGTCTTTGATCAAAAGATTAAGGATCGATAGGGAGGTGAGTACATGGATACTCTGTATTTTCGATCATTGGTATTTTCCATGAAACAATCGCCCTTATACTCCTCAAAGAAATGGTATTTACGAAAGGAAAACAGGTCTTGAAGGAGATGGTTAATTCCATGTTGTCCTATTCAGATCGAGTCAAGAGTTCTGGGGTGAAGCTATGCTAACGACTGCTATTTGCTAAATAGGGTTCCCAACAAAGGAACAACGTTACCCCTTATGAACTCGGACTAAAAAAACCCAACCTGAATTATCTCGTGGTGCAGGGGTTGTAGGGTCATTGTAAGACTCCACGATCCAAAGTTGAAAACTTTGGGTGAAAGAGGCATTGATTGCATCTTTGTTGGATATCTTGAGCATTCCAAGGCTTATAGGTTCTATGTTATTGAACCTAATGAATATGTTTCGATTAACTCTATAATTGAATCAAGGGATGCAACTTTTGATGAGAATAGATTCTCATCGATCCCTAGACCAAGTCGAGGATTCCTAATGGAACTCATGACACCGGTGTATCGAGGTCCTCGATGATGAACCATCGCTGGTCACCGATGAGGTTGTGGTTCAACAACTCAACACGTGCTCGGGAAGAGCAAAGGATCAGAATCCAAAGTCATTTGGACACGAGTTTCAACTATACTTAGTTGAAGGAACAAGGGATGAGGTCTCGCACCAATACTCCTATTGCTTCATTGTTGAGGATGATCCCAAGAAATTTGAAGAAGCAATGAAGTCCCGTGATATTGCTTTACGGAAAGAAGCAATCAATGATGAGATGGATTCCATCATGGGCAACAACACTTGGGTGTTGGTTGATCTACCACCGTTGCAAACCTTTGGGTTGCAAATAGATTTTCAAAAGAAATGAAGTTAGATGGAACTATTGAAAGTTCAAGGCTAGACTAGTCATTCGGGGCTTTAAACAAAAGTCGGTATAGACTATTTTGATACTTATGCCCCTATGGCTCAGTCGGTACCATAAGGCTAGCGATTGCTATGGCATCTATTCACAATCGATTATTCATCGGATGGATGTGAAGACAACTTTCTTGAATGGTGAATTGGATGAGAGGTTTACATGAACCAACCTCGGGGCTTCATCATGTCCGCAATGAAAACAAGGTGTGTAAACCGATTAAGTCTCTTTATGGACTTAGCGGGCACCTAACAATGGCATCAAAATTTGATGAAGTGGTTTTGTCTAGTGGTTATGTTCTTAACCAAGTCGACAAATTTGTGTATAGCAAATTTGATGAATCAGTAAAGGAGTCATCATTTGTCTATATGTTGATGACATGTTGATCTTTGGCACCGACCAAAATCAGTTGAGTTGACTAAGGATTTTGTCATCAAGGTTCTCCATGAAGGACATGGGGAGGCGATGTTATCCTTGGTATAAGGATTAAACATGAAAGTAAAAGAATTTCTATCTCTCAAGATCATTATATTGAGAAGGTCTTGAGGAAATTCAATTACTTTGATTGTACTCAGGAGTACACGTATGGATACTTGTGAGAAGTCGATGCCCAATCATGGCAAAGTCGTATCTCAACATGAGTATTCTAGGGTGATTGGTTTCGATGTATGCCATGACTTGTACAAGGCCCGATATTGGTTTTGCGGTGGGAAAATTGAGCGGTATACTAGTAATCCTAGTGCTCATCATCGCGGCGCTTCAGAGGATATCAAGTATTTGAAGAGAACTATGGATTATAGTCTCATATCACGGTTACCCATCGATGTTGGAAGGATACACCGATGCAAGTTGAATCGATAACATCAAGACAATTCGCCTACCGGTGGCTAGGTATTCCTACTTGGTGGAGGTGCAATTTCTTAGGCATCCAAGAAACAAACTTGCATCACCGGTTCAACAATGGAATCGAATTTGTGGCTTTAGCATTACTGGAAAAGAAGTTGAATGGTTGAAAAACTTGCTTCGAGATTCCATTGTGGCCTAAACCTATAGCACCTATTTCTATCCGATTGTGATAGTGCGGCTACATTGGCTAAGGCTTATAGCCAAATGTACAATGGTAAGTCTAGACACTTAGGTGTCGAGACATAGCATGATTCGTGAGCTTATCATGAATGGGGTGGTATCTATAGAGTTTGTGAGATCTCAGCAGAACTTAGGCGATCACTTGACGAAGGGTGCAGCTAGAGACTTGGTTATAAAGTCTACTAAAGGGATGGGTTTAAGTCCAACTTAGTCATCGAATGCTAGGACACCCAACTCCTCCTAAGGAAACTTGGGAGCCGAGTTCAATATGGAAAGTCGAACATTCTGGGACTAAAGCACATGTTTTATTTTACATCCCAAGGTTGTGCTCGAGAACTCAATTGAAAGGAGGATGAAGTCTTTACTTAATGGTTAATTTTCTTTGAAAAAGTGCTTGGCGGGAGCATGAATAAAGAGGAACCACCTATGTAAATGTTGAAGTTTTGTCGCTTGAAGCTTTGGACTTTTAGCTTTTACAACATTTATGAATTTGGATATGGACACATGGCTTGTATAGTGTCGGGAGCTTTTAAGTGTTTGAAAACTTGTGTGTATTTTATCTTGGTATTCAAATGGGTTGAAGGGTTCAATTCTTAGAACACCACGATTCTCGAATATTTGAAACGTGTAATTTACTAAGATGGAAATTCAACCTCGTGACATTTTCATTTATGCACATGTTTTGTTAAATGTTTATTTTCATGCAAAGGAAGTGAACTAAATTTGGGGAGGATTGTTGGAAATTTTAGTGCACTTGTGGGATTAGTTCACACCTTGTAATGGGTTAGGAGGTACGGAGTGTATACCCATAAGGTCCATGAACACCCTAACTCTTGTAGTGGTTTGTATTGGTAGTGCTAGTTGAAAGTACTGTTTGTGGAAAGTACTGCTAGTGGAAAGTACTGCTTGTGGTTTCCACTGATAAGTAGTGTTTCCACTAATAAGCAGTGTTTCCACTGATAAGCAGTGTTTTAACTGAAGCTTGTGTGGATTCCACTGAAGAAGTGTATCCACTAATAGCACTATGAAAGTACTACTAGTATGAAAGCACCGCTAGTGTGAAATCCGCTAATGGTATGAAAATCGCTAGTGTTAAAATCATCGCTAAATGGCGCTATAACCGCTTAATGACCACGTTTAATTGGTCATGTGATAAGGTTTTAAAGGTACCTTTTGAGGGTCGTTTAAGCCCTTATTTGATCACTTTGTATCCGTTATTGCTTAATATCGTTCCTTTTCACTTTTAGGTCTCTTGAAGGCAAAATCTTTGGAATGACACTTATTTGGACGAAAAAGCGATTATATGAAGAAAATGGCCAAAGTCGAATCGAGACACTCAAAGTCGCTAAAACATAAGGCGGCGTCGGTGTTAAGTGTGGCCGTCGGAGGATCTTTGTGACGGGACGAAGCCAAAACTCCCATTTTCAAGTGGCGACATCAAGTTATAAAAGAGTAGGTCGTCGCAACTCGGACGGCCTAGATGTAATCCAGACGCGTCGAAGGTCAAGAGACGGCGTCACAATCATAAGGTGACGCCGCCGCAAGTCTAACGTGGCCAAGACAAAACCCTAATAGCGGCGACACGACGGCCACAAAACATAAAGTGACGCCGTCGCATGTGTAATATTATATATAGAATCCAATTTTTCGATTATTGAGAGTGTAGTCTTTTGGAGTAAAACCTAAATCGAACCAAGGTTGTCTTGTACAAGATTTTAGGGTTCCAAACCCTATCTTACACCAAGATAAGTGTTTTACTTCATTAATACAATTATGTCTTTGATTATTTGTGTGTATGCTTGCATGTTTTCCATGTCCGGCTAATTTACTTGTGTGTTTGCTTAGGGAATATGAAACTTAATTATTGAAGATTGATTGGTTGTTTCTTATCTTAGTTAATTAATGATCTAGTAATTCGATAGGTCATTCGTTGTGTACTTAATGCTTGATTAAATCTTTGTGAACCTTAGAATATGACTCCTTGAGTAGTTGTAAGCTAAACCATCCAAAGAGTGCCTTAGAGTAAGAGTTTATTATCCCTATTGGGTTTTGTAGACGAGACCCTTTGGTAAGTTCAAAGAGTTAGGGAACATACGCATACCCTACAACCTTAGACACACAACGCAACTAGGAATAAGGACATGACAATTCAACCACCAATAGGAGATAATTAAGGAGTAGTAAAACCTAAGTAAACACATCTTTAAACTATCATACGAGCACACATTAATTAGACATAGACTACATACACCTTAGATTAGATAATTAGATAAGTAGAGTAATCGGTAGCAATACCAACCCCCAAATTCAAACCCCGAGATTCAGACCTTTCCTTTCCTTAAAAATATACAAAAGATAAAAATAATCTTCCTCAACCACAACCTTAGCGTAGTAACTTCTCACTAGCATTCCTATTCCCTAGAGAACGATATCAATACCCGTGCTTACCCTAATACTACACTACAACGATTATGTTCATCGCCTGGGGTGTTAAAAACTTGCTTTCGTGAAAAGGAAGTTCCTTTGACCCGAACGACGCGTGTAGCGTTATCAAGTTTTAGGCGCCACCGAGGAATAGAATAGCTAGTTAGTAGTCCACCTCGTTTAGGTTTCTTTACTTGATTCCTATCAAGTAAACTTTTTCTCATTTTTAGCTTCCTCTTAGTCTATCCCCTTCTTCGTGACCTTTGTTCGTAGCCCCATCACTTTTCATCATGGAAGGTGATAACCACCCACCATTCATCAACCCACCACCATTGACCCGCCAAGAGCCCGTACTCTTGGTGAATACTCGAGACCAAGCCACTCAAAGCTATAGGAACACCATTGAGCTTCCCGACCAAGCCCAAACTACGACCTGCGATCCGACACCATCCGGTTGGTGCAAAACGGATGTGCATTCCATGGACTTCGTTCAAGATCCAAATCAACATCCGAGGATTTCTCAAAATTGTCGATTCCATCGACCTTGATGCTACTACTGGGAGACCACGCGCCTCGTCTCTTCCAATTCTCTCTACGGGACCAAGCTAGTAATTGGCTTGAGCGACTTCCCACGGCTCCATCTCAAGTTGGGATGATCTTACCTCTCGCTTTCTTGCTCAATTTTTCCCACCGGGAGAACCACTAAGCTTAGGAATGACATCTTGATGTTCCAACAACGTCAAGGTGAATCTCTCTATGAAGCATGGAATCGATTCAAGGACTTACTTCATAAAGTCCTCATCACGGCCTTGATCTTTGGCTCCAAGTCCAAATTTTCTATGATCATGTCAACTTCCCACCAAGCGATCCATTGACCAAGCGGCGGTGGAAAACTTAGTGATCTCACCGCGGAAGAATCATGGGGTATGATAGAGGACCTCGCCCTCTATGACAACGAAAGTTGATGACCCCGTGAGTGCACAAGAAACCGTTAAGGCAATCTCCTTGCCTCCTTCCGGCCGTAGGATGATTGAACTTGAAGATCAAGTAAACTTCCTAATGAGTTCCTACGAAAATCCTAAATCTTCACACCATGTGAACAAAGTTTCTTCCTCGTGTGAGCCGCTTTGTGATCCTCATAACACGCGCACTAGCACTCGATCCCCGAACATGCTTCCGTTGACTACGCATCCTCACGTATTAATGGAACGGAGGAAGATTCCCTACAATACCCGGACCTAGGAACTTTAATGAAACCCGAGAGGCATGGAAAGGCAAGCCCGACTTCTACTGGGAACAAACCAAGGAATTCACTTCCAATGATTTTTCATGGCCCCCACCTAACGGTCCTAACCAACAAAACATCGAAGGAATGTTGCAAATCTTGTTGCATCCCAAGAATCCCAAATAGCTAAGCTCTCGGACCGCTTTAACCAACAACAAGCCAAAATGGATAGGAAGATAGACAACCTTTTGAAAGCCATAACTAATAGTGATAGGAAGGTTAATGCTATCTCAACTCCCGAGCCTTCCGGTGTAGAGATTAAGTACCCAAGTAAACTAGCTAAGCACGTTCAATTCGTCAATACCATCGCCTTAGTTAAACCTAATGGAACAAATGACGAAGAGGATCATACACTTGAGAATAATGAAACAACCGAGGAAGTAGATGAAGCAGAAAATGACTATTTCAATAAGTTTCCTACGGAAAAAGAACTATCTCGCCACCCTCACTTAGTGCGTGACCTCCGTCACATGTATGTTAGGAAAAGCCCTAGAATCAAGTTTGGGAACCCTTGGAATCTTAACATACCATGTTGCATAGGACACCTTTTTGTGGCAAAGGCCTACATTGATCGCAAGTCCCCAATCAACATAATGACTAGCACCTACTACAATTGGATATTGAAGAAGCCTATTCCAACTAGGCAAGACCCCAATGATCCTAATGTTAGTTGCAATTTTCTCGGAAGAATTAAGGGATTGCCTGTTTATGTAGGTAGTTTCACGTTTCCTCTGGACTTCATAATTGTGGATGATATTAGCACCACCATGACCCTAGCTTGTCCCATGTTATTCTAGGAAAACCTTTCAGAAAGCACCGGATGACCTATAATCCCTCGTTAGGAGTAGTGCGATTCAAGGATGAGACCGATGACATATCTTACCAAATGCCGTTTAAGATTGAGAAGTTTTCATCACTCTCAATGATGAAAAGGAACTTAAACCGTCGGTCTATTATAGGAATGATGAGGATAGGGAGAAAGGAGTAGATTATGTTATGGCTAAGATTTTCGGATTCTATAAGGATTGCTTGAGCCTAGGACCGAATATAGGACCGATTGGGAGAGGATGAACTCTTGAGAAGTGCCTTATAGGCACTTCTACAACATGGAATCCCCATTAGAGACCGTCAAGGTGGCGGTAATGAAGTAACGTAGAGACACGAATGCGAGTCTAGCTACAAGACTCGTAAATAAAGAAAAGCGCTTCAGTGGAGGCAACCCATGCTTAATTGTTTGCTTGTTAGTGTCATATATCTCTTATCGATTGTTTATTCTCATGTTTAAATTTGTAAAATGATTTATTTTGTTTTAACCTCGTCTTAATTGCATATAAAGGTATTTTACATAAGGGATAAGTGTAGGAGAATTACACGCGTTTTCAAGGAAACGTAAACATGAGAATAACAATTCATTAAAAGATACATTTATGTGTTTGTTCGAGTCAAATGCTTGTATCGAGTCATAATGGATGTTTTGCGAATTTTTTCCGATTCTAAAGATGTAAGTTTTCGAATTGTTTCTAGAAAATCGCAGACCGCTTTTTGTCGATAACTGACGGCTTCAGATCGCAACTGACGCCGGAAGGAGTAAAACAATGATTACTTTTTTCTCGTTTTACGAGCTACTTAAAAAATTTGGAATTTTCCGGATCTTAATTTTCCGTAAATTCGTAAACATCCATTCCACAAGCATTATATCCTAGTTTAAATCGAGTCTTATATATATTATTACCGCGATTTTACGAAGGTTTCGTTTGTTTTTCAAGTGTGCGGTTTAGTTTATCAAGAAGAAGTTACATAAGATTGGAAGGAGCTTTTCACGCATAAATTCTTCTTGGAAAGGATTTAACCACTACTTCACACACGGATCCTACCGAGCTAATCGTGGAGTACTAGTTTCTTTCGCTTTTGATTACCTTCCATTATCATAACTATGATACTTTCGGGGAACATTGGGGACAATGTTCGGTTTAAGTGTAGGGAGGGAAAATAAAGCGGGAACTTTGAAACTATGCTTATCCTTGATTATTTGCTTTGTCCAATTGTATTTGTGTAATAAACCATGAGAAAATGTCGGTTAGGGTAATTTTGGCACCAAATTTTAATTTTCATGACATATAGGAGTGGACCATTAGTCTTAACAAAAGCGTCTCACGGATAGGAAGTTATATGACTAGCACAAAAACCCTTTACCACCTAAATTCCACCCAAAATGTGAGGTCGCCTTAGATTAGTAGGAATTAAAAGCATTCATCTTTAATGCTTAGAGTGTAAACCGTAGTATATTAGATTCTAGAACTTGTTTTGTGATGCATTCCGAGATCGCTAGTAAGACTACACTTGTGTAGTTAGGAATAACTAAATGATAAGAGGCAATAGGATGACCCTTGTTTAATACCCGTAATATAATTACTTCTTCCACATTGGTTGAGTAATTCCCCACACCCTTTGCGTTGTACTCATCTTTAGTACACGATACCCCTAGTTAACCCCTCGAGCCTATCCTTTTCGCGGTTCTCGTGATGTTTCGTTTTTCGAATATCAATGAAGAGCATTGTTTACACCCCACCCCCAAATGTACACCCAAATCGCCTTTAGCCTACCTTGTATGCACTCACTTTTAGTGCATTATTGTTATCACCTTAAACCCTTAGTTCAATTATCTAGTTGCTTGCAAGAGTTGCTAAGTCGAGTCATATCCTTTGTATACAGTTTTGGGACGATTGGGATTCATGGGAAAAGTTAAAGTTTATGAAATGACGGGAAGGGAACGTTAAATTCAAATTCCATTTGTTTGCATAATAATATACCCCAAGTGTTTTGAACTTTTCAATTCGGGTCAAATTAGTGTTAGAGTAATAAAAACTCAAGTAATAAAAATTAGTGTTTGATAAGGTTTTAAAAGGTACCTTTTTTAGGGGTCGCTTAAGCCCTTATTTGATCACTTTTGTATCCGTTATTGCTTAATATCGTTCCTTTTCACTTTTAGGTCTCTTGAAGGCAAAATCTTTGGAATGACACTTATTTGGACGAAAAGCGCGATTATCTGAAGAAAATGGTCAAAGTCGAATCGAGACACTCAAAGTCATTGAAACATAAGGTGACGGCGTCGGTGTTAAGTGTGGCCGTCGGAGGATCTTTGTGACGGACATAAGCCAAAACTCTTATTTTCAAGTGACGACGTCAAGTTATAAAAGACTAGGCCGTCAACTCGACGGCCTAGATGTAATTCGACGGCGTTAGAAGTGAAGAGGACGTCACAATCATCATAAGGTGACGCCGTCGCAAGTCTAACGTGGCCAAGACAAAACCCTAATGATGGCGACACGGCGACGTCACAAAACATAAAGTGACGACGTCGCATGTGTAATATTATATAGAATCCGAATTTTTCAAGATTGAGAGTGTAGTCTTTTGGAGTAAAACCTAAACCGAACCAAGGTCGTCTTGTACAAGATTTTAGGGTTCCAAACCCTATCTTACACCAAGATAAGTGTTTTACTTCATTAATACAATTATTTCTTTGATTATTTGTGTGTATGCTTGCATGTTTTCCATGTCCGGCTAATTTACTTGTGTGTTTGCTTAGGGAATATGAAACTTAATTATTGAATATTGATTGGTTGTTTCTTATCTTAGTTGATTAATGATCTAGTAATGCGATAGGTCATTCGTTGTGTACTTAATGCTTGATTAAATCTTTGTGAGCCTTAGAATATGACTCCTTGAGTAGTTGTAAGCTAAACCATCCAAAGAGTACCTTAGAGTAAGAGTTTATTATCCCTAGTGGGTTTTGTAGACGAGACCCTTTGGGAAGTTCAAAGAGTTAGGGAACATAAGCATACCCTACAACCTTAGACACACAACGCAACTAGGAATAAGGACGTGACAATTCAACCACCAATAGGAGATAATTAAGGAGTAGTAAAACCTAAGTAAACACATCTTTAAACTATCATACGAGCACACATTAATTAGACATAGACTACATACACCTTAGATTAGATAATTAGATAAGTAGAGTAATCGGTAGCAATACCAACCCCCCAAATTCAAACCCCGAGATTCGTACCTTTCCTTTCCTTAAAAATATAAAAAGATAAAAAATAATCTTCCTCAACCACAACCTTTGCGTAGTAGCTTCTCACTAGCATTCCTATTCCCCAGAGAACGATATCAATACCCGTGGCTTACCCTAATACTACACTACTACGATTAGGTTCAACGCCTGGGTGTTGAAAAACTTCTCGACGAAAAGGAAGTTCCTTTGACCCCGAACGGCGTGTGGCGTTATCATCATGTAACCACTAACGGCTATAATGGGGATAATTATGAGGCTATTAATGGGCCGATTAATACTCATAATTCCATTTGACCAGCTAAGAGTAACCTCCTATAAATAAGAGATCTGATTATGCATGAACAATATACAGAAAATGTAAACACTTATTAGCGAAAGGGTTATAGAATTGTGCCTAATTCTCTAACTGCATTTGGTCTTATCCCAAGTAGATATTCGTGATATCCAGGCATTAGGGTCGAATAGTTTACTTTGGAAAGTGATCACACGATTCCAAGTGATATCCGGTAACCACCTAGTGGTATTGCTACTGTCATTGATTGTCTTAACCCTGTTCTGGGAGATACAGACCAATAGATTTGATGTTTGAATCTTGGTAACCGTACTTAAACATGATCATAATATTTCAATATATCGGAATTTAGGATAATAGGAAGTAATCTCGAAGTTAAATCTTAAAAACTAAAAACCAAAAACCAAAAACCAAAAACCAAAAACCAAACTTAGTTGTGAAAAGTGGCTGTGGGACCATGTTGAGACCCAATTATGTGTAGGTTAAACTTAATATGGCGGACTGTGTAGTGTCAAAAAACATATCCAACATGACCCTCTAAACATAGCATCTTGAACCAGTCCAAATCGAGCCTTAACGAAGAAGTTACAAGTACTAGAAATTACGGAAACAATCTAGTTAAGTCTAGAATTTTGAAAATAAAAACCGAGTGTTGAAAACAAATTTCTGGGTGACCTTGTTTGGGTCATTTTGTTTCATAGATAGATTCCGTTATGGTAAAATAATATAAGCGAGACATAGTTAGCCCACATAGTCTAGTTTCCAAAAAGTCCAATCACTCATCAAACCGATTAATAACGAATAAGTTATGGCCTTGTCAACTTACTCGAAAATTGCCCAGAAACACCAAAAACAGCTCGAGCACCCGACTTCACGGCCATTTTTTATGTGGTATCGGTTCCGATTGAGCCGAGGTTCAATTCTAGACTTCTGTAGACCTTCCTTCCTACTTTCCAAATCCACCGAGCCCGACCTAATATACTAAGTTATGACTATTTTACAACCCGCAAAAGTAGGCCACCATGTCATTTTTGAAAGTTTGTAAATAATGTTAATTTTCATTAAACTTTGACGTAAAACCATATTTTTCATTTAAAACTTAAACACAACTTATTTTGGTGATAGAAACTTATAAAATTGCATATGCATGACATCCATATCATGCTCACGACCTAAGTTAGGTCGCGGTTTGGGATACTTGCATCATTTTGCGTGCCAACACTCGTTTACCTACTTTTACCATTCGTTTGAGGTGAGTTCATGACCCCTACTTTCTTGTTTTTAAATGATTTTGGGGGAGAATACATGATTGTTTATACTTAAACTCATTACTTGTTCTTACTTGAAAGCCTGATTTATTTACTCATTACATACCGGATTACTTTATTATGGATACAAGTGCTTAAATCATATATGTGGCTTCACAGCGCCCATTTTACTTGTTTTGAAATATTTTGGGGGAGAATACATGCTCCGTTACTTAAAGCTTTACTTGTTTTACTCAAATATGTTGCTTGTTACTTAAATACTTTACTCGTTTTGTTTAAATTCATGTTTGGTTACTTGAATACAATACTCGCATTTCTTATGGACACATGTACTTAAACAATTACAGATTGACTAAGTTACCACTATTGCCATAAAGTCCCCACACATCATGAACCGTTAATTACGTTTTAAGCGCGAATATTGTGAATAGATCTATTGGGATTGAACTCCCCATCTATAGTAGGATAAGCTCTACTGACCACTAGTACGAGTCAGACAGACGCATAATTATTCGAGGTAATACTGGGTGTTTTGGCATGGCACCTATTGGGGCAAATATACATCCATAATACTCAAGGCTTCTGTTTCATGAGCTTAAGGCACTTTTATTTACTTTTCATATGACATAACTATCATATTATCTGAAAACTTGTGTTATGCACTTGACTTTACATTTAACTAAACCTATGAACTCACCAACAATATGTCAACCATTTTAGCATGTATTTCTCAGGTACCTGATTTTGGCATGTTTCAGAATTTATGAAGTCTCATTTAGAGGGCATTATCTATAACTTGATTTTTGTATTATGAAGTAGCACCCTAGTGACGATGCCTTCCGCTGCGGTATTTTTGGAGGTATTACATTATAGGTAAGTGGTTACTCGACAATGAAAAAAAAAATTGTCGAATCTTGAGATGTTTCCTTATGGCATCCGGGTTAAAAGTAGACTTATCAAAATGTAAGCTCTTTGGTGTCGGGGTTTCCATCACGAAAGTAAGTTCTTTAGCATCCATCTTATATTGTCAACCTTCTTCATTTTTGTGCTCGTACCTTGGTCTCCCCATTGGCGCAAACATGACCAAAGGATGGAATTGGAAACCTATTCTTGAAAAATTCCACAAATAATTAACCTTCTTGGAAAGCTAATACGCTCTCTTATGGTGGAAGAATCACCCCCATCAAATCGGTTCTTGGAGCAATTGGTACCTATTTATTCTCTCTTTTCAAAGCACCTATTCATGTCATTAATTATCTTGAGAAACTTAGGTGCAAATTCTTTTAGGGAGGGACCTAGAGTCGAATAAAATGGCTTGAATTGCTTGGAAGAAGGTTTGTTCTCCATCTTGTAATGGTGGTTTGGGAATATAGGTAGCCTTCAAGCGTCTAACCTTGCCATGTTGAAAAAGTGGTCGTGGCAGTTTCACACGGATCATAACTCCTCATGGCGACACATTGTTGTCTCCATACATGGTTTAGATGGAGGTCTTGAGGCTTCTTCTCCATCTCGTGGGCACTCTTTAAGCCCTTGGTGGACTATTATTAAGCTGCACAACTCACTCGACAAGCTCAACATTAATTTAAATTCCATAGTCTTACGAAAGTAGGCAACGTTTCTTCAATTAAATTATGGAATGATTTTTGGATTGGCAATACAGATCTAAAATCCATTTTCCCTAGAATGTATTATTTAGAAATTTTCAAGGATTGCTTGACAATGGATCGATGTTACTTACTTAATGGGTCCATAAATCGTGTTTGGTCTAAGATACGGCCTATAGGAGATGGTCAAGAGCTTGAGCAATACAGCTTATTGGGCTGCTGAACAATTTTGTGCCCTCTAACTCCCTTGATTCTTGGACGTGTTCACTCAACAATTCCAACAAGTTCATAGTTGCTTCCATGAGGTGCAAAATTGAAAATTCTTTGTGTGGATCCCAACTTGAAATTGTTTACTGGAATATGTAAGTTCTGATCAAGGTTAATATTTATAATTGGCGGTATAGACCTACATTCGACTCGATGTCCTTTATGCGATGAAGCCCTCGAAACGGTGCAACATATTTTGGTTAAATGTATGGTTGCAAAGGATATATGGATAATGATTAAAAAGTGGTGGGGCATAGGCAAATACCCAAGGCAACTTCATGATCTTCTGTCATGGAGCCATTCGGTTCCCCTTGAAACATTACAAAGGTCTGTTTTTATGTTGTCATTTGCACAACCACTTGGACTATTTGGAGATATCATAATAGAATTTGTTTTGATTCGAAGCTAACACACAAAGACACACTGATAAGGTTTTAAAATGTACCTTTTGAGGGGTCGTTTAAGCCCTTATTTGATCACTTTTGTATCCGTTATTACTTAATATCGTTCCTTTTCACTTTTAGGTCTCTTGAAGGCAAATTGTTTGGAATGGCACTTATTTGGACGAAAAGGCGGATATACGAAAAAAATGGCCAAAGTCAAGAATCGAGACACTGTCTTTGAAACACAAGGGACGGCGTCGGTGTTATCTGTGACTCCGTCGCATCACTTTTGTGACGGCTTAGTAGCCAAATTGCTTATTTTCAAGTGACGATGTCATGCTTTAAAAGAGTAGGTCGTCGCAACTCGGGCGGCCTAGATTTGATCCAGACGGCGTCGAATCTGAAGGGACGTCGTCAAGCATAAGGTGACGCCGTCGAAGACTAACGTGGCCAAGCGAAACTCTAATGACGGCGACCAGCACAACACAAATCAAAGGTGGCGTCGCGATTGTAATCTTATATATAGAATCCAAATTTTTAGTTTTCGGTGTAGTCTTTTGGGTAAAAACCTAAACCGAACCAACGTTGTCTTGTACAAGATTTTAGGGTTCCAAACCCTATCTTACATCAAGATAAGTGTTTTACTTCATTAATTCAATTATGTCTTCAATTATTTGTGTGTATGCTTGCATGTTCTCCATGTCCGCTAATTTACTTGTGTGTTTGCTTAGGAATATGAAACTTAACTATTGAATATTGATTGGTTGTCTCTTATTTTAATTGTTAATGATCTAGTAATACAATAGGTCATTCGTTGTGTAGTTAATGCTTGATTAATCTTTGTGAACCTTAGACTATAACACCTAGAGTAGTTGTAGGCTAAACCATCCAAAGAGTACCTTAGAGTTAGAGTTTATAATTCCTAGAGATTTTGTAGAGCGAGACCCTTTGGTAGTTTCAAAGAGTTGAGGACAAACGCATACCCTACGACTTTAGACACACAACGCGATTAAGAATAAGGACGTGACAATTCAACCATCAATAGGAGATAATTAAGGGGTAATAAAACCTAAGTAAACACATCTTTAAACCATCATACGGGCACACATTAATTATACATAGACTACATACACATTAGATTAGATAATTAGACAAGTAGAGTAATCGGTAGAAATACCAACCCCCAAATCCAAACCCCGAGATTCATACATTTCCTTTCCTTAAAAATATAAAAATATAAAAAATAATCTTCCTCAACCCCAACCTTAGCGTAGTAACTTCTCACTAGCATTCCTATTCCCCTAGAGAACGATATCAATACCCGTGGTTTACCCTAATACTACACTACAACGATTAGGTTCACTGCCTAGGGTGTTATAAAACTTGCTCGAAGAAAAGGAAGTTCCTTTGACCCCGAACGACACGTGTAGCGTTATCACACACTAACGGAAGAGATAAAGATCTTATCTCATTCATGGATTTGTCACCGGAATAAGAGTTTAAATCCTACTTGGCTAGCCTGGTTAACTGATATTGTTTCGACATGTATTAAAACATTTTAGTCATTTATTTTTGTCTAGCTTCTTGCTAGCTTTTTTCAATAAAATTTACGGTGCAAAAATAATATATATATATATATATATATATATATATATATATATATATATATATATATATATATATATATATATATATATATATATATATATATACATAAAGCTACAAGAGGGTCAAAGGTGAAAGTGAAAACTTAAAACTTGAATGTTGAAAGTCAATTGTTGAATATATCTTTAATGCATTGTTGAAACGCTTTAGTTGAAAGTTAATTTTAATTAGTTAATGAGTTTATTTTAAAGAAGGGAAGTCCTCTATACAAACATAGAAACTATTGCAAGTTAAGTGAGCTAATGAGTTAATGTTTCCTTTCGATTTCAAACACCTTTCCTAATGTTCAAGGCGGGAAAAATCAAATTGAGCAATGCCTATTGCCTATATAAACAACCCCCAAGAGAGGTGCGTATCTCACTACAGGAAAAGAAAAAAATGGAAATGCAAAATAGTCAACCCATCAATCTTAGTCGGAAACGAGTTTATTGTTTGGTTAATCAAAGTGAGAATGATGAAGATTAAATTTAATGTTTTCGGTTTTCGTAAAACATCTTGTTTTACAACAAAGATAAAATATGTTTTTCTTTCCTTAGTTTCGTTACCTATTAAACGAGTTTATTGTTGTGCTTGTGTTGGAATCACAAAGATGATTTATTTGTTATATTCAGTCTGTTAACGTGGTATATTTCTTTCATATATATTTCTTTCATGTTTGTTATATTCCAATGACAATTGTTATATACAATATTTTTTTACATAGAACTTTGAGTATGAATGACAATTAGAATATATTTCTATCATTCTATAAAAAGAATGTGATGGTTTCCACGTTTACTCCTTACTATGGCTATAGGTCTGTTGGTAACTCTTGTGGATTGCGTAACAAAAAAAAATATTGAAAATTATATGATGATCATTGTAAGGTACGCATTTCCAACGATTTTTATGCATAATTTATTTTGGTGTACAGATTCAATTAAAATGTATTAGTACATGCATGTATATGGATAACAAAAAAAAATCTATTTGTGGAGCATATTTTTTGGTCATAAAAGCCCTAATATATATGAATAATATTTTCATTATAAATAGTAAACATTAGTACAATGCCTGTGAATAATTCTATACTTCAAATGTCGTGTATCAAAAAGTTTTACGCGACGAGTAACGTGTGTTGTTAGTTAGTATTTCATATTTGATGTAATGTTTTCTTTTTCAGTCTCATGATATTGTGGCAAGTGTTTCGTATATCATTCAAAATAGAAGGTGAAAAAATAAAAATGTAATATCAAACAAAAGTATCCAATTTCAAACCTTCATTTCCATGTATTCCACCTTGTTACCAAGCCTCAAGTCATAGTAATTACCGTAAGCTAACCAAACACCATTATGGCAATCATTAGTAACAATTTGTCGAATATTCAAGCAAATGAAATATTACAAGTTCAGACAATAAAATCATATCCAACTGTATCCAGCATCCTCTTTTCTTCTGATTATGCGATCTCCATTATTTCATATCATATATTCAGTTGTGTAATGCAATATCAAACACTGTCCTTAGATTCTTGTTAAAAATAACCCAAGTCTGAAACATAAAACAGGGACTAATATTGCTATTTTCTCATTTTGTTGTTTGGGTTGGGTTTGAACCTTGCTCAAAGACTTGTCTCAAGTAGCAAATTGAGATGACCCGGAGGACCAGGAAGTGCAATTTCTCAAGACTTGAAATTTCTCAAATTTGCGTCTGTGTTGTTTACTATCTACTTTTATATTATATATTTTGTCATTGTTTGAAGTTATTAGAACCTGAAATTCGATTCTTATATAAAGTTATTGTCACGAAAAACGTATTATAAAAAACATTGTTTGTCAAAAAAATTAATTACAACAGCGGCAGGTGCCCTGCTATGAATGAGTAAATCAGGAATAACATAAAAGGATAATTAAGTTAAGTTATTTTAATGACAAGTGCCACAATAGAAAATTTATTCTAATTTCATAAACTTAGGATTAAATTAGAAGAAATCTTAAAATGAAATGATGAGAAAATAACTATAACCACACATTAAAGATGCATCGATTTGAATTAAATACATTCTTAATCTTTTAGATGCACCAAAATATATTTTCTACCTAAAAATCAAATGCATATATATATATATTAGATGCATTTTAGCAAGTTAGGTAAATCATATGTATATTTTGTCCTCTGCGGGTCAAATTTGTTGCAAGTACTACTTTGCATCGTTTTCACTTCAAAATCACTTTCGGAACCAATTGGGAAGCAACTAAATGAATAGAGATGCATTTAATTCAAGTCAACGCATCTCAAATATGTGGTTGTAGTTATTTCTCATTCTTCTCATTATAAGTTTTCTAGTCACTGGATCCCTACCAAATTTTATACTGAGTATATCAAAACTCATATATAAATGAAGTGTGAGCAACATTTCCCAAGTAAGAACACAAATACATACACCATGGTATCTCTACCCCAATTACTAATACTTTTAGGGATATTGCTTTTTGTGCTAACATATAGTTACAGAAGCATAAAAAACAACACAAGAAAAGGTGATAGATTGTTAGCTCCGGAACCATCAGGGGCCCTCCCTTTTGTTGGTCACCTTCATCTTCTACAAAGTAAAGCTCCTGTTGCAATGATTCTTGGGAAAATAGCTGATGACTATGGGCCGGTTTTCTGTTTACGGCTTGGTTTTCGTCGAGCATTGGTTGTAAGCAATTGGCAGATGGTCAAGGAGTGCTTTGGAACCAATGACAAAAATTTTGTATCTAGACCGGATATGGCAGTGAGCCGGTACATGCTCTATGACCATGCTAGTTTTGGGCTTGCACCATATGGATCATTGTGGCGAGAGATCCGAAAGCTGGTCACTTCCAACCTCTTTACAAGCCAGTGTGTTGAAAAGTTCAAGAATTTACGTAACTCAGAATTGAAGGACTCCATTAAGGAGCTCTCTATCATGTCCACAGAAAATAAGGTAGTGGAAATGAACAAGTGGTTCGATGATATGACTTTTAAAATAAATATAAGAATGTTAGTTGGTAACAATGAAGAGCTACAATTAGAAGAAGCCATAAAGAAAGGATTGTATCTTACTGGTGCTTTTGTTTTGTCTGATGTCATTCCATATCTGGAATGGATGGATATTGGAGGGCATTTGAAAGCCATGAAGCAATTGGCACAAGATCTTGATAGTGTCATCAGTAAGTGGCTTGATGAACATGTTGAAAAGAGAAAAGAATTTAATGGAGATAAAGAAGCCGATTTGATGGATGTGATGCTGTCAACCCTGTCAAAAGATGCTGAAATGTTTGGACATAGGCGTGAAACCATCATCAAGGCAACAACGCTGGTTAGTTGCGACTTAGTTTTGCTATCTCTATATGAAAACTTATTGAGAACTTATGTTTTTTAATCATGTTGAACACATTATTTTTGTAGATTCTCTTGTTGTTGGGTTCAGAAAGCACCGCTGAGACACTGACATGGGGACTTTCTTTACTTCTGAACCATCCCCACATCCTAAAAGCTGCCCAGAAGGAGCTTGACATCCAGGTGGGAAGAGAGAAATTGGTCGAAGAATCGGATATAAAAAACCTAACGTATCTACAAGCTATAGTGAAGGAAACACTCCGACTGTACCCACCAGGTCCCTTAGGAGCGCCCCGTGAGGCCATTGACGACTGCGATGTCGGGGGATATCATGTCTCCAAAGGGACTCGTCTGATTGTCAACATATGGAAGCTACATCGTGATGCCCGGATTTGGCCAAATCCTAATGAATTTAGGCCAGAAAGGTTTCTTGAGGAAAACTCGCATATGAATTATCAGGGTCATAATCATGAATACGTTCCATTCAGCTCAGGAAGAAGAATGTGTCCTGCGGCTGCATTTGCTTTATGTAGTTCACTTGACACTTGCTCGGTTACTTCAAGGGTTTGACTTGTCAACGCCAATGGGAATCCTGTGGACATGACCGAGGGTGTAGTCTATCGTTGCCAAAGGTCAAACCCCTTGAAGTGATCCTCACTCCACGACTTTCTCCGGAGCTCTATCAAAACCCTCAAAGCCATGAGTAATAAACATATTGACATGATCAGACCACAAACACTATCTGCTATGAAGTATCTTCACTAAATAACTGTGGACTGTTTCAATTCGATACTCTTTTACATTTTGTTGTAGCCTACATATACAATATTATGAGCTTAATGAACAGCCATCCTTTTTCAAGATTCAATACTAATAAGCTTTATATAATTCACCCTTTGCTAACTTGTTCCAACGTATATTTTGTAACAAGCTAACTCCTCTTTAAAGCCATTAAAAGAAGGTCTTTAGATCATTAAATTTAAAAAAGTTCAAGAATGTATGCAACTCAGGAACTGATAGAAGATCGATTTGAGATGATCACTCTCCTTTGACGATAACTAAACTAACAACTATGAACAACTAAATTAGAACTACTATTATGTTGGAATTATATAACATGACCACTCATAAATATAAACAATAAAAATCAAGACACATGCGGAAGCATATATATCATATAACATGTAAATTAATTAACCAAACATAAAAGTATGCGTACCTTTTGATTCTAGCTAAAAAAGAATCAATTCCAATGACAATTCTACAATCAATGAACCCTAATTAGGGTTTATATGGATTATAAGAATTACCCCTTACCGTTTTGTAATTCAATCGAAGATTCAAAAAATAGTTTGTTTGAATCACGTTCTTGTACACACGTACTAATACCAGGTTAACGTTATGCTAGTAAATAAAACACAAAACGATTTTTTAGCTTTGGAAAAAAAAAATCCAATCGGCCCTATAAGGGTTTATACAATCGGCAATTTAACAAAAGAAGAAAAGAACAAGTTTAGGGTTATGTGGGTGTGCACAAGAGATACAAAACAATAACCTTAGCCTTTGTATATATAGTATGCAAAACTTGGAGGACAAGTTGGACTTGGATTGGGTTTCCCCTAATCCCCACGACCAGCCACTTAATCCCAAATGGATTCCGGAAGCTTCTCAACATCTATTTTCATCTATAGTCATTCCTTTTAATATTTAACGGTCGTTAGTCAGTTGTCATTAATTACATAACGATCATTATATATTTTGTGTATATAATAATTAAATATAACATTTTATATATTAATAATTATTCGTTAACTCTTCATACGTAAAGTGTGCAATCCCGTGATCTCGAGTTCGATCCTAACATACGCCTATTAATTTATGTCCATAAACTAACAACTCCCACTTGGACATTTCTTAATAGTGTAATTACATCAGTTAGCATCTAGCAACACGCCAATGCCTCTAGTACAACTCGTGTAAGGTCTCCTGGAAAAACCTTTTAATGATTAATCATTATTATTATCCTTTGGTTACTAATACCACGTTAAATAAAGATATGGATCTAAGTCGTTCTTTATTCAACTATTATGTTTCTCGTTGTTTGTGATTGAGCAAGATTACCAAATCTTCTGAACATATTCAGGGGAGATCTTGGGCATGGCCACGCAAACATCTTATTCTTTAATATATAATGCAACTACGCTCTTAGTTGAGCACGACTAGTTCACATGGCCATTAATAATGATGAAATCCTACCATGACTAGTATTGAGTGTCATCTCAATTAAAACCAGCATCATTGTATACATACAACAATATGCTCGTTAAAAAATCTCGCAAACTTTAATATTTGTGTAATGTTTGACACTTTCGAAACTTTTGAGTTTGTTGGTTATGATAATTTGCACAACAATTGACATATTGTTCATCTTTAAAATCTATGAGCAACTCCAGGTTGAGGAATGTAATTCTAAGTTCAAACATATTCTATTAGAATATTCATTACACTAGTTATCTAATAACTTCCAATTGAATATCAATGTTGTCAAATCATCTTGCAATCAAACATGACACAACAATTTATCTATATAACATGATGTACATGAAAAATCCTAGAATCATACTTAGATTTTATTCAAGTTCTATCTTATTAAAAAATATGTATCCATTTAGACTTTCTAAATGATATATCATGTTCTATTAGAATCATTCATTTACTGCATATGTTTATAAGATAAACATATATTCTAAGGTTGTATATTTTATTTTTTAAATCTTTCAAGTAATGTTTCATTCC
This sequence comes from Chrysanthemum lavandulifolium, assembly GCA_022545495.1. Lineage (NCBI taxonomy): Eukaryota > Viridiplantae > Streptophyta > Magnoliopsida > Asterales > Asteraceae > Chrysanthemum > Chrysanthemum lavandulifolium. The sequence goes on from CM040238.1 coordinate 275,417,719, forward strand.
AATTTAAAAATTAACATTCAACTTAGATGGAATGTTACTTCCTATATATGTTATACAACATATATGATTTAAGAAAATAAACATAATACTCCCACTAGCTTTTAGAAATATTTAGGATTTATCTTATTTTAATTATCAAATCAAGACTTGGATTTAATATTTAAACATAAGAATAATCTCCTAGATGCATGCATTTATCCATTCATGGATTATTGCACTTTGTACACTTTCAAAGATTATATAAATTCAAAAATCCTTTCAATTACTTACCATTCTCGCTCAAGTAATTTCTCAAGAAAAAATTTTGATATTCCATTGTCATTTTTCATATTAATGAAAATAGGTATGACAATAATCATCTTTATATATTTAATGTGCCTAGAAAAGAATATTCAATCACAGTTAATTGCATAAGTATGATTAATAATTTTGTCATAAGACATGTATTAAATATGTGTACAATATTGTCCATATGATTTCTACACAGAGATTTAAACCACCAGGGTTTTTCATCTCTTTGAAGAAACTCATCTTCATTCTCTAATCTAACTATTAATATAAACCAAGTTTTCAAAAATTGATTATCTTTATGGACATCATCTTTAACATTCATAGTATGAGTAATTTACCCAATTCAATATTTGGTAATACATCATAATGATTATCAGGTTTACCAAAATCCTGTAACTCATATTTCTCAGCATATAAATCAAATAGATATCCTTACAGATCTATAAATGAGAATTCCATAATTTTAAGGTTAACATTTCATGTCTAGCCTCATCATGATATTTACTAGTGTACTTCAGAAGATTATATATCTTATAATTTTATCTTTTCGAGATAAAACTCCCACTTGCCTTTTGTAATTTAGAGATTATCTAAATATTTAGCAAGTAGAGCAACAATACAATGTTCTCTTTTTGGGACATTACAAATATACATAGACAGTTCCTGATTTTAGTTTGTTAATAACCTATTCATAAGCAGTTTAACAAATTCAGAACTTTAATTTTAAGACTTAATGTGATTCATCACATTACATAATATAATGGTGTCTTATCAATCTTATAGGTTGGAGTCTTATTGCGTATATACAATCCATACTCAATTTCTAACCTTGATTACTTTTAAGAAAGAAAATATGGTTATCTTGAATCAAACAAAACAAATATTGTTTGATTCTCCTAACTGAACATACCATTAACTTGTGGTATTTCATTAGAACGAGTCATTCTGACCCGTGCGTTGCACACTGGCTAATCTAAACGTGGAAGGCGTAATACTAACGTAATCATAATTTTGGTTTTAGTTTTGGGTATTTGATTGGACTTTGCAATTATGTACTAAATAATGACCATTTAAAATAGTCTTTTCAATTACACTTTTTAAATTTGCATAAGTTACATAAGCGAATATTTGCCTATTTATTTGACACTATTATCATGCTTAGATGTGAAAATATTTGTATTCTAATATAATGGCACAAATTCAAATGCTAGAGAACTTGATTACTCTTTCGGGTTCTTCTAAATTGAATGATTCCATGCGTATGTGGTTTATTCAGCAGTCTACCGAAGATGATGCGTTGTCTAAATTGCTTGTTGCTAATTGAGCATTTGAAGAGGGTAATGGCAAGAAACCGAGGTATGATTGCGAACATGGAAGCCCTAGGTAATGGTGTGGTTGCTTTGGATGCGCTTGAAGCGCTACGGAAAACTCAGGAGAGACATCGGGAATTACTTCATAAGTTAGCAAACCTGGTTTTTGCAGCAAAGGCCGGTGCTCGTGTCGAAGAAGGAAATGCTATGAAGATGAATGAATATAATTAGACGTTTGTTTATTATCATGTCTTAAAAATAAGCTTAAATAAAGCTTTAATTGAAATAAACATGCAATGCACACATTTTGTATTTAAGTGTTCATATTGTATTGTTTGTGTAAATTGTCGGGTTCTTAGTATGATAGCGAGGCCCATATACAACAATCTATAACTCGTGTTGTCTCTTGACAATTTTTTTGATTGTTGAAAGAATTTTGCTATGTACGTTTTTTGTACATCATGTTTGTGAAGATGTTTATATACTTTTTATCAATGATGTGTGCAGATGGTTGAATTTATATCAATGTGTTCTCAACATTGTGACGGATGTTGTTTGTTACCATTTGAGATATGTACGTGTTTTGACATCGTTAAACGATCGAGTCGAGGTGATATTGTTATATATGATATGTTAAACTAACTAGTCGAGGTGATATCGTTATACATGATATGTTAAACTAACAAGTTGAGGTGATATCATCAAAACTGGTTAGTCTATAACTCTTTATCTCATCAAAACATCCAACCAAAATAATGGCGCCAAAACTTCCCTCCAAAAATACTGGCGCCAAAACTTCCCACCAAAAGCTACCATATCTGCTCTATATATCACATAAAGAAAACTTGAGATCTTATCCACCCAAAAGCTACCAGATCTTATCCTCAAAACCACTCAACCTCACAACCTCTTATCTTCACACAAATTTCAAAACCTGAGATGGAGCCATTTAATCCTTTTATGTGTTCTTGTGGAGCATGAAATATAAGATTAAGAACATCACATAGAGAATATTCATCTAGACGGCAATATTATGCATGTCCTTTGTCGAAGGTGAACAATCATACATTTCTTATTTATGTAAATATACAAATAATTGGGTTGTAATCTCTTATAATTCTCTTATTATGTAATGACCGAAAAAGAAGATAATGGTAGCGGATATTTTATGTGGAAGAGTGAATTTGGCAGTACTTAAGAATAATCTCTTCTAGTTCAACATCTCAAGGTTCGGATCTCGCACCAAGAGTGCTCAAGTTTGTGAAGCCAAAGATCTTAGGACAAACATGTTGGAATCACAAAAGCAGTGCTAGAGACAAGAGTAACGATGCTTGAGGCAAGACTTGAAATGGCAAGGATTCACGACGACCCGACCACGCATGTCGGTCGGATGCAATACTCAAGTGAATTTGTTTGGTGACATGGAAAATCTTCGTATGTAGTAGTGTTGTTGTTGTTGTTGTTGCTTTGTTGTTGTTGTTGTTGTTGATGATGAATATGGTTCTTATAATAACTCATCTTTAATGAAGTTCTTAATGAATATGGTTCTTATAAATGAGCAATGTTTGTTATGGTCTATGTCATGTGTTTCGTTTGTTTGTCGAGTTGTTTCGTTTTCTTGTCGAGTTGTTTCGTTTGCTTGTCCGCGAGTTGTTTTGTTTGAGTTGTTTAACCACTCTTTGACATTCACTCTTTCACATAAAATATCCACATCATGATCTTTTACTCTTCCACATTAAATATTTATTTTTTAATTCTATAAATGTATTTAATTTTAAATTAAAGTATTTAATTATAAATATAAACTATTTAATTTTAATTCTATATTAAATAAAAGTATTTAAATTAAATAATTTTTTAAAATTAAATAATTTAATTAAAAACTGGTTTATTAAGTTTAAAAAAAAATAATAATAATAAATTATACATTTACAGTTTGGCTGGATAAAAAAAAGGGCGTGATGTATTTATTTACGTGACTGGTTATTTAAAAAGATTTTAAATTATAAAAAAACAAATAATTACAAAAAACCACGACATTGTCGTGCCAATTTGCGTCGTGCCAAAATTATTATGTTGACTGTCCTTTTTGTTGAAAACGTGTGGGTCCTACCTTCATTTTGGGACTCCAATGTCGACCCAAATAAAATATGCGTCCCCAATTTATGATTTTGGTGTAGCGTTTATTTACATATTGTATATATAAATCTTATATAAAATATGAATATATACATCACAATCTCTAACTAGGATTAGTGAGCACGCATACATATATAGCAAGTGTAACCACTGCACCTATACATTTTTCACCTATATAAATAGCGACCCTTGCTACCACTATCATTGCATCACAGCTCCTTTAACAATTCTGTGTTCTAGGATCAATCAATGAAAAAATGTCTTCTCTTCGTCTATGTAGGCTCGCAGTTCATATGCTTTGTACAATTCTGATACTTTAGATTGTTTGTAATGCATATCGCCCGTACAATGATTTCAACAACGTGGAAGAGAAGGCCATATCATTTGATTATCCCATAGGTATATACTTGTTACCTCTATGTATGATCTGTTAAAGTTTTATTTTCTTTATACGTCATTAGGTTTATTTTGCTATTTTATCTAGTTACATTACAAATGACAGATTAAGCATGTAAGATCTTGGTTATATATTTTTTCAAGTTTCCAACATCATGGTTAGAGGATGAAACTTCGCGGCATCCATGCACATCTCTATGTATAATTTTTTTGATATCACTACAACAATCGGATGGACGGGCGAGGAAGCTTTCGCCGGGGACACAAGTCCCCGGAGAAAGTCACTAAACGACAAACTTACATCTGCTGTGGCGCATAAATGTGCTAACCTGTTTGGGAAAATTCAACATACACTTTCGGTGAGGACATGTCCCCGGAGAAAGTATGTTGGATATTCAACAAATTTTGACCGGATAGTCAAAATTCAACACGAACTTTCTCCGGGGACATGTCCCCGCCGAAAGTGTATTTCACCTTTACCAAAAGTTTGACCAAGTCAAAAGCATGTTTATTGTTCGCGGGAAAATTCCCGCCAAACCATTCCCCGATGACATGTCCCCGGCAAAACCTGTGATGCTTAGTTTCATTTTACTGTACAAAGTTAAAAATTTCTTTATTATATATGATATTGATTGATTTATGAATTTATAGTTTCATGATTGGAATGTATAAACTGGTATATAATTTTTGATACTTACAATTCCAATTTTCATACATCAAAGTAAGTGACCATGCATGTAATTGTATTTTCATATAATTCCATAATTGGTATGTACGTTTACAGACTCACAGTATCTAGTATATAGAAAAATTTCATAATCTTTCTTATATTATGTTTTCAAGACATCAAATCTATTGATATGTGGTTTGACATAAAAGATACTTGTATACGGAATCTAATCATACTCTTTGGTCTTTTGAACGGCAATTATATAAAACTAGCAAGATGCTAGGAAAGGAGATTACACGGTGTACAAGAGAGGGCGTTACAAGGGTTAGAAAACCACTCAACCCAATTACAAAAAGATTTCCTATTATCCTATATCTACTAGAGATCCAATTATATGAAAGCATTTTTACATCATTTAAAATAAACTCCTTCTTTGGTCTTTTAAGCTTGAAAACACTCTCATTCCTAAAGCGCCAAAGAATCCAAAACATTGACTGAACCACACCATCAAATAACTGAAAACAGTCTCTTTGTTAATCTATAATTTGTTTGAATCAGTAAGATTTATGATATAATGTACGTGCTATATTAATATATTTTCCCCAAGCCCCACCCTGGCGGGATTGGGTATGTAGTTGTTGTCGTTGTGCTATTAATTAAGATAGTTTATGCGTTAATACATTAACTCAAAAGAAAGTATATAGATTTTAATAACCAATTTTTTATCAGGCACAGGTGGAGACTTTGCACATGAGACAACTGATTTTGGAGATTTTGAAGGGTTTAAAGCCAAGTATTTCAAGAAAGATGTTTATTCTGGTCGTCCTACTATCGAGCAACTTAAAACTATGATTAGTGCTTTATGCTCCTTTGATCTACTTCCACCCTGATGAAGAATACTTTCCGTCATCTGTTTCATGGTTCTTTGAAAATGGGGCTCAAATAGTTGACTCTAAACCTCATATGATCACCAACGATGGTGACAACCTTCCACGCAATGGCCAAGTAGATGGTGCCTTCTTAGATCTCCCTTCTGATCAACCTTTACAAGATAAGGTGAAAAAAGGTTCTTTGACCAATGCAGTGGCTTATATACACGCCAAACCAGGAGTAAACGGTCGTTACACTGATATAATTATATGGTTGTATTACCCTTTTAATGGCGCGGCAAAGTTGCAAGTTGGACCTTTCACTGCTCCACTAGGAAAGTCAGGAGAACATGTTAGTGATTGGGAGCATATGAGGTTAAGGATCGATAACGTTAGTGGGAAGTTAACATCAGTCTACCTATCTCAACATGCAAAGGGAAAATGGTTACAAGCTAAGGAATTTGAGTATATAAATGGAAGGCCAGTGGTGTATGCATCTCTGCATGGTCATGCATTCTATAATGCTCCGGTTAAAACCATAACTTATAATGCAGAAGACCTTCTTGGCACAAGTGAGAAAGAAATGCTAATCGGTGAATTCAAAAGTGTTTATCCAAGAAAATCAGCCCTATTCTCCATTGCTGTTGGACCTGTGGACGAAGCTGCCAAAAGTGACCGCGTGTTTGATATTCTTGCGTCACCATCGAGCTATGATATTGTTTCTCTTGATTATGGAGCTGATATTGTTGTCCCACCACCATGGTTGAATTATACAGGAAGATGGGGTCCTACAGTAAATGCTTACTGGAAAGATGAGGCCAAGATGGCTATAAAGTTCTTGCCACTTCCATTCTATGTTAAAATAATTGCCAACGGAATCGTGAGTAAGCTGCCTGATGAGCTTTTTGCGCAAGAAGGGCCTCCGGGCCCTAAGATGATTCCAAGTTGGAATGGAGATGAAAGTGAATGATTTTGAAATTTGTTTAGAGATTTTGTTCAAGTTGTTTAATTACTCTATAAACATACTTGGTATCAATGGATGTCTGAAATTATTATGACAACAGTGTTGAGTTTATAAAATATATAACATACAATAAACAAGTAAACATCAAGAGTACACAGCGGAAGACTTAAGATCATAACAAATAAATTAATTAACTGAAAGTATGCGTAACGTACCTCTTGCGAATGTCAAATCCCTCAAGCAAAGCAAAACAACCCTCGAGCAAAACAAAACAAAGAAGTACTTATTTGTGTAAGAATAATGTCTTACAACCACGTTCTTGTACACACTAATTAACCAAACGAATCAAGCGATTGCTAGATCTAACACAAGTCCTCGTTTAAGAAAAACGAAACCAAACTCCCTTACTTGGGGTGTTCGGCCGAATATTAGACTAGAGAGAGGAGAGGAGAGATCTAGGGTTAATTCAATGCACAAGTGTTTGAAACCCTAGAACATATCCCTCTTTATATACTAGTAGGTAAACTTAGAGAACAAGTTAGGGAATTAGGCCTTGGAAAGGCCCTATGGCCGGCCACTATGAAAGCCCAAAGCCAAACCCATAACTTTTCCAAGTTTTCCATTTCTAGTCCTTTCTCTTTTCATTTAACGGTCATTAGTCATTTTTCCGTTAAATACTTAACGATCGTTAACCGGACTTAATGTGCAATAATTAATCGTAAACATAAACATTAATTATTAACTTTAATTCTCATTCGTTAATGTGTGCAATCCCGTGGTCACGAGTTCGAATCCGGACATTCACATGTTTGTAAATATATACATTTCCAACGACTCCCACTTGGATATGTTTACAAAGCGTGAAATGACATTGGTTAGCGTCTAGCAACACGCCAATGCCCGGTACAACTCGTGTATGGTTTTCGGAGAAAACCAAGTTTGATGATTCATCATCATATTCATCCTTTGTTTCTAATACCATGTTAATAAGAATATGGATCTCACTCATTTCTTAATTAACTATTTTGTTTCTCGCTTTATATGATTTATTAAGATTACCAATTCTTACGAGCAAGACCTTGGGTATGGCCATACAAACATCTTAACAATCCTACGAGGGGCCAAGTAGTATTATACTTCAAAATAAATTTGAAGGAGACAAATCCCATTTTGACTACAAGCGAGTTCATAAATTTCGCAACACTTCGAAAACAACCCTTATAATCGCCGATTCGTGTAGCGTTAGATTGCTTCACAAAATGCACTACATCCATGACATATCTCTTGTATCTCAAGTCGGAGGATAAATATCCATGATATACTTAATGACAAAGATCCATAAAGTATTATCATGCGGTGGGATAAGTCCTATACTCGATCCATTGAATATCATCGAAATTAGTCATGCTACGCATCAATATACTTTCAAGTATATTCTAACTAATACTCGATTTGTCTTAATTCAATATCATTCCCATGTTATTGATCGACAACGGACTATTTAGAATAACTTAAGTTATTCAAGGATTTAAACATGCAAATATAGGATACAATAATATAAATGAAATTAAGCGATACCGTACTTTAATTCATTATAAATAATAATTGTTTAACATCCTTTATCCAAATACTAAATAGATCAATGCATGATAATACTAGTTAATGAATTTTGCCACAAGTCATGAAAATCATACTTGTTGACAAGGCATAATTTCAATTAACTTTGATCTATAGGAATTTTGAGAATACTTATTTCAAGAATTCAATAAGTGAATTTCTTGTATGTGTTTACACATATCTTGATATTGTCATATCATTCCATAAGGTGCGTGACAACCTGAACCACCTATATATGACAATCATCTTTCAAAACTTTAAAAGTTTAAAGTATTCTTTATTCTTTAATGTATAATGCAACTATGCTCTTAGTTGAGCATAACTAGTCAACATGGTCATCATCAAGAATACTATGACTAGAATTGAGTGTCATCTCAATTATACTAGCATCATTGTGTACAACAATATGCTCTGTAAACATCCGTAAACTCTGAATATTTATTTGGTGTCATCCAAACCTCAAGTTTGTTGACTATGACAATTACACAACAATTGTCGTATAGAATCTGGGAGCAACTCCAGGCTGAGGAATGCAATTCTAAATCCAAACATAAATATTACAATGTTGTTAAATCATCTTGTAATCAAGCATGATACAACAACCTTATACACAACATGATGTTCATGATGAATCTTCAAGTTAGACTTTAAGATCTCATTCATATACTATCTTGTCAAAGATATGTACTCATCATGTTCTATTAGACTCATTTATTTTCCGCATATGTTTATAATAATAAACATATATTCCAAGGTTGTATATATAATTTCCAAATCTTACAAACGAAGTTTCATTCCCAACAAAAACTTAATTTAAGTGGAATGTAGTTGCCCATACAACATATAAGATTTAAGAAAAATAAATTATACTCCCACTAGCTTTTAGGAATACTTATGAGCAATCTTATTTTAATTATTAAATCAAACATGGATTTAATATTAAACATAAGAATCATCTCCTAGATGCATGCATATATCCATTCATGGATTATTACAGTTTGTACATATTCAAAGATTATTTGAATTTATAAAACTACTTTGTATTACTCATCGTCCTTGCAAAAGTAATTCCACAACAAAGAGTTTTGATATTCATTGTCAAAATTTCATATCAATGAAACTAAGTATGACAATTGTAATCTTTATACTTCTATTTAATGTATCTAGAAAAGAATATTCAATCATAGTTAATTGATTAAGTATGATTAATATTATTGTCACTAGACATGCATTAAATATTTGTACAATATTGTCCATATGATTTCTACACAAAGATTTAAACCACTAGGGTTTCCATCCTTTGAAGAACCTCATTAAGATAAACCAAATATCTAAAGTTGATTATCTCTATGGACCACATCTCTACATTCATAGTATGATTGATTTACCACAATTCAACATTTGGTAAATTCATCATTATGATTAACAGCTTACCATGATCCTCAGAACTCATATTCCTCAAAGATATTAAATATCCGAGATATCCTTACGGATCTATGAATGACAATTCCATCATATTAAGGTCTATCATATACATGTTTAGCCTCATCATGATATTTGCTAGTGCATTTTAGAAGATTATGTATTTTGTAATTCAATCTTTCAAGATCTAAACAAAACTCCCACTTGCTTTTAGCAATTTAAAGATTACCTTTAAATAGTTTATCAAGTAGAGCAACAATACTTGTTCTCTTTTGGGATATTACAAAAACATTGATGTTCCTAACATTAGTTTGTTACAACTCACTCTATAAGTAGTTTAACAAATTCAGAACTTCATTTATAAGACTTAATGTGATTCATCACATTCCATAAAAATGGTGTCTTATTAATCTTCTAGGTTGGAGTCTTATTGAGTATATTCAATCTATACTCAATCTACTAACCTTGATAACATTTTGGAAGAAACTATAGTTATCTTGAATCAAACATGCCAATAGATTTTGATTCTTCTAACTGAACATACCATAAAACTATGGTATTTCCTTAGAATTAATATTGTAAGATTAATCTAACAATATTTAAGATAACCATCTACTCTTTGGTTTATCCTATTTACCAACAAAGTAAAACTTAATGGTACAATAGAATTACCAAATCAATTGCATGCATTATAACACAAGTATTCTTGACCAAGTCAAAAGACATACCAGTTATAATCCCACTATACGATATTAGTCATTGATCAACTCATTGACTTCATGCATATGTCTTAAAACATAGCAAGTTAACGTCTTACTTTATATTGTAAGTCTTGTATAAAAAGACTTCATGCTTGTGACTTTACAAAATCATAAACATTTATAATTAAAGTAATTATGAACACCACCTCAGGTTTCAATTAATATTTCAAGTTAATATTTACTACATATACTTAAGTCATTCAATGAATACTTAAATTCAAGGTAGTATTAGATTACTTCATTTAATTATGTCATTCCATGAAATGTTCAACGTAAGAAACTGCAAAATCATCCATGCTCGTTCTCACGACACGTGGATATTTTACCTTGGGCTATAATCTAGTTCACGTTCTCACGTAACATAAATTGTAACTACAAGTGTTTCTTAAATGTTGAAAATAAAGTAGTCTTTGTTATCATCTTGACACATGTTCTTAATAGGGCAATCATACACATTTAAATGTATATTTCCTATTAGAACGTTATTCTCTTACTTTACAGTCAAGAGAATTCATTTAAATCATATTAATATGTGTTGTACCTTGCACACAATAAAGATTTCTCCCACTTGTGCACGGAACAACATCATGTAGCAGATAAACAACACGATACACGTTCATTTATTTGATTAATATGATTTGTGTCGTAGATATAACAAGTAGATGTAGGACTATATTGATTAGTAAGGAAACGCATGACTCTCCTTAAAAACATAAGTTCCTACAATTGGAAAGTAATTATCTTTGAAGATAACTGGATTACTACAGTGAAATAAGGCTTGTAGCTCCCATGAATTAGAAATCAATAAAACAACTTCTTATTCAAGAATGCAACACAAATGCTCCCACCGAATCGACAACATTGAAAGTGTTGCATAACCATGAAAACAACTTGTTTGCTTTTTACTTTCCTACACCTTTGAAGAACCATACGTAATCATTACTAAGGTACTAAAAGGTGTATTCTACTCGTGAATGATGGGTTATCCATCAATGTTATTAACTTGAAAAATTGGGTATGCAATTTCTTCATATGTCTACCATCCCCATCTTGGTATGTAGCACCTTTAAAGGTTAAAGTAAACCAACTAGATAAATTAAGCTAGTTTTCCTTTTACCAATTTTCGCGGTAATTGTCTAGCTTCTAATTTTGTAACTCATATACATGTTTTCCGCTTAACCAACATTCATGTTTGTTACAAAAGGATTCATTCACCTAATGAAAGTAATGAAATCTTTATGGAAAATATGACGTGCAATTCATTGCTATGAGTTACATTAGAATTTAGACAATTCAAAACGTTCCTATTATACCTTTCTCATTCATGAAAAGGAATAGGATTGAGTCTAATGCTTCTCCCATGGAAAAGAGACTTCGTTTGTCTTTTCGAAGAATTATTCTCGATCAAACATTTGTTTGAAAGCGAATGGAGCAGTTCTCGATCAAAGACTAAACTTTGTTTACGGTTAAATGTTGCAATTATACATTCAAAAGAATTACAAAATTCAATTTTAGTATTTTCGATAATTAACCTTTTTTCAAGAAAATTAATTACCCATGGTTCATAAGCATATAACCATTTAATTTTCATTGAAAAACTAGGATCCAAATTGTCATAATCTCATCACATCAGTTGATCTGCTAGTAATGAACCTTATACAAAGTGGTAGAGCTTTTGTTCAATTGCCAATTTCAATTGCAATTCCTAGATTTATGGGATTTACATATAGCCAATTTCAATTGCCATGTAAACATGTTTTATCCCATCTTATGCCTTGAGTTGCTAGTTCTCACTACAAAACTCAATTAATTTATCCAACTTAAGAACGCAAAATCGTCCATGCCCGTTCTCACGACACGTGGACATTTTACCCTTGATTACGATCTAAGTCACGATCTCACGCAAATAAAAGGTAATCTTAGGTGTTTCCGTTTCGTTGGATGGCATATAACTTAAATTAAAGGTAATAGTTTTGATGTTAAATCAAATATGTACAAAATGTCATGCATTCATCTTTGTAGCATAGTTTTTATTAAAACATTTATATCTTGTTTTAATGTATAAGCTTTTCATCATCAAACTTTAATTGAGGTATTGGGTTCACCAATCAAGGAATTAGTGTTAATTATCATCCATTATACCGCACTTTTGCATAAGTGTCACTTAGTGTTTCGGATAATTACCACCGTGGCGCATGGAATTAAAACTAATTCGCCTTAAGATGAGCTTGCACATTTAATGGCTTACTAAGTAGCTCCATTCGAAATTACAGGCGAGAGGACCGGTGCACGCTAAAGCACAACCTTAGACATCCTTTCGGTGTGACTGTATGCACTTCTTTAAACCCCTTTTATTAGTTCATTCTTATGGGTGAGCCGTTCGGTCATTTGTACCAAGCGATCCATTGCAAAGGGTGCATAAATTAAAAGGCTAAAAATCAAAACTACACTAAGAGAGGCGATCCCACGATTTCAATCCCACGGTTGGGATTTAAACTAGAAAAAAAAGCGGACTTTACTAATAGAAGGGTATGATCGTAATTTCATCTTTCCTCCCACCTTTTCACTTCCTCCCATCTCATTTCTCTCTCAAAAAACACCGTAATCCTCTTTCTAAAATCCTCCCACCCCATTTCTCTCTATAAATTGGGGATCTAAATTAGGGTTTATTCCGATAAAAAAATCCCGATTTCCACTCAAATTCTGGATTAAAAAGAGCGATTTGCACGGAAAGATGAAAACTAGAAGTGGTAGTTTTAATTTTTAATTTTGTTTAATTTTGTTTTAATTTTTTAATTTTAGTTTTGCATTCATCTCTCATCGGTTTTTGTTAGTTTATTAGTTATTTTTTTGAATAATCGATTTTAATTTTATTTTATTTTAATCTTATTTTATTTAAATTTTTAGATGAAAGAAAAATAGAAGAACTCTTCAAGGAAAAGAGATCGAAAAACATACACGACCGTCTGCAACTCCCCGGGAATAGTTTGTTAAAAGGTATATATTATGTTCATCAGTTACTTGTTCATCAATTATTTTTTGTTCATCAATTATTTTTTGTTCAACTCCCCGGGAATAGTCGTTGTTTGCGAAGAATATTAGGCTGTTTGGTTTTGTTAGACGATAATAGTCTTAGATAGTCTATGTTATGTTCATCAGTTTGATTATAAAATAGGCTTGTTCATCAGTTATTGGTTTTGTTCATCAGTTATTGATAGTGGATGTTTGCGAAGAATATTAGGCAGTTTGGTTTTGTTAGACGATAATAGTCTTAGATAGTCTATGTTATGTTCATCAGTTTGATTATAAAATAGGCTTGTTCATCAGTTATTGGTTTTGTTCATCAGTTATTGATAGTGGATGTTTGCGAAGAATATTAGGCAGTTTGGTTTTGTTAGACGATAATAGTCTTAGCTAGTCTATGTTATGTTCATCAGATTGATTATAAATAGGCTTGTTCATCAGTTATTGGTTTTGTTCATCAGTTATTCATAGTGGTTGTTTGCGAAGAATATTAGGCTGTTTGGTTTTGTTAGACGATAATAGTCTTAGATAGTCTATGTTATGTTCATCAGTTTGATTATAAAATAGGCTTGTTCATCAGTTATTGGTTTTGTTCATCAGTTATTGATAGTGGATGTTTGCGAAGAATATTAGGCAGTTTGGTTTTGTTAGACGATAATAGTCTTAGCTAGTCTATGTTATGTTCATCAGATTGATTATAAATAGGCTTGTTCATCAGTTATTGGTTTTGTTCATCGATTATTCATAGTGGTTGTTTGCGAAGAATATTAGGTTTTGTTTGGTTTTGTTAGGCGATAATAGTCTTAGATAGTCTATGTTATGTTCATCGGTTTGATTATAAAATAGGCTTGTTCATCGATTATTATTGGTTTTGTTCATCAGTTATTGATAGTGGATGTTTGCGAAGAATATTAGGCAGTTTGGTTTTGTTAGACGATAATAGTCTTAGCTAGTCTATGTTATGTTCATCAGTTTGATTATAAAAAGGCTTGTTCATCAGTTATTGTTTTTGTTCATCAGTTATTGATAGTGGTTCTTTACGAAGATTATTATCCTGTTTGGTTTTGTTAGATGATAATAGTCTTAGATAGTCTATGTTATGTTCATCAGTAACATGATAATATCCTTGTTCATCAGTTATTTTTTTTGTTCATCAGTTATTGATAGTGATAGTTTGCGAAGATTATTGACTTGCCAACATCTTTTGTTCATCATGTTTTTGTTTAAATTATTATCATCAACTGTTATGTTCCTCAGTTAGTTGTTCACAGTTTTATTTGGTTCATCAGTTACTGATGAACATAATATCAGTTACTGATAAATGTATGATGTTTTGTTTGATATGTATAGATTCAAAGCGAGCAAAGAAATCTATTCGGTAAAAGCATATTCACCAAGTGATGATGATTTCGTAAAGGATGCATTTACGAAATAAAATGAAGTTTCTAAGGTTCTTAAGCATAAGCGTGACAATCCGGTTCTTGAAACAAGTTCAAAACAAAAGTTTCAAAAAAACTTCTAGTTCATCTAAACCGGTTCTTTTCGATGACATAGATTCTAAAGCGCATAAAAACTTCGCCAACCGGGTTCAACATTTGATAGGGTTTTAATAAAGTCTTTCCCGGTCCATTATTTGAAGTTATTAAGTTTAGCGATGACCAAAAAAGCGATTCTGACTTTAGGGTTTGGATCATTGTTGGAGTTTGGAATTAATGCAATGCCAAGCCGTTTAGGATATTGGTTGCTAAAAGGTTCGATCTGACAGGAACCTTGAAGGTATTTGGTAAATCTATTGAGGTTACCCACGAAGTTGTTCATCGGACAACCGGATTACCAATGGGCGTTTTGAAGTTGAAATCGTGATGTGTTGAAGGAAAGAGAAATCTTTTTACCAAGATTTTAAAATCAATTCAGCGGATTGTCAAGATTATATGCTAATAAACATTTGCTCAAAAGAATGAAGATTCAGATAAAGAGAAATGACGCTGGAAGGCTATTTCAGTTGAATTTTTTAGTCATGTTTTCAACTATTATGGCGCATGTGGTTTCAACAGGGACTCTTAATCTAAGCATTATACCATCTTTAAGTTCTCTAGAAAATGTGAAAGAAATGGATTGGTGTGAATACATGTTGGATTATCTGAAGTCACAAACATCAATTTGGAAGGGCGGAAAGACGCGCTTCTTTGGCCCACTCTTGTTACTGGAGGTAATTTCTATCACTTTATAACTGATGAACATATATGTATTAACTGATGAACATATATGTATTAATTGATAAGCGATGAACATATATGTATTAACTTAAAAATGCGGTTGATATTCGCCATTCTTGCACGAAAATCCGAATATCCGACTTTTAAATCTTGGAAAAGCAGTTTGATAATTGAATTGGATGAGATGATGTTTGGGAAAGGCGAGAAAAAGATGGTAAAGAAAGAAGATCTTGACGAAGAACAAGATATGGATGACGAAGAAGAAGAAGAAATGGGCGATGTTGGAGCAAATGAAATACGAGAATGATGTAGTACCCTCAAAAACCAAAAATGACAAAGACATTGGTTAAAGAGCGAGGACTCTTGAGAAGAAAACAAGCGAAGGTATAATAAATTGATGAGCCGATGAACACATGATTTTATTATACTTACATCTAACTTATATTCTATATTTTTCTTATAGCGGGCCGATGCCGTGAGAAGATGAAACCGTATTGATTAAAACAATGTGTACTAAAAAGAAAAAGTTAAAGGTAAGCATATTATTTAAAAAAACTTTGATTTTACGTTTTTAAATAAAAAATTAATTAGCTTCTATTTTGCAGAAGTTGAAAAAGCAAAGAATGATTCAAAGAAGGGTTGTAATACTAAAGAAGGTATAATAATTTGATAACCGATGAACATATAATTTTATTATTTGTTCATCAGTTTTATTATATGTTCATCAGTTAATAAAATATATGTTCATCAGTTTTAATTAAAAAAACTTGTAACAGTGGATGATGGACAAGAAAAACAAATAGTACTGGTAGAAGAAGAGAACATATATGAAGTGGAAAAAGCTGATAAAGATGGTAAGAATTGGTATGTATATATTAATGATGAATTGTGTAAACAGATTTAATTAAAAATACCTTTTTGTAGTTGAAAAAGGAACAAGAGTAATAGAATACAGAAGAAAATTGAAAAGAAAATCAATGATGACAGAATTAGAGAGGGAAGAGCCTGAGTTTGAAGCTGAAATTGGGGAGAAAGAGCCTGTGATTGATGGTGACATAACATAACGAGTGTTCATATAGATGATATTGGGGAGCAACAATGGTCTAATGAAGATATGATTGGTAAAAAATTATGTGATCTTTGAAATTTGTTTATATTGAACATAGATTAGTTGTTAAGATATATTTTAAAATTTCATTCAATAATTTAACAGATTAAAATCAAATGATCGGGCGATGAAAGTGTTGAAACTCGTAATCCATTAACTGGGCCGATGGGCGGAAGTATGAAAGCAGATGAACAAAAGAGCTTGTCATCGGCGGTATTAAGATCACACAACAATTATCGTGATGGTTTTAGAATTTCAAGGATTTATTCACAATTCAAATCACGGTAAAATCTTTAATATATCTTAGAGTAATAATTATTTTGTATATCATATTTATTAAATTTTAAATAATAACGAGAATTTGACCATTCATTGAGGAACATGTTAACAATATTTCAAGAGTGAAAGCAAAATTGATGACATGTTAAGAGCGCATTGGAAAAATACCCTCGACATCTGACTTTGTTAGGTGTACGGGAATGGATGAATAGGTTAGTAAGCAGTGGGTGGCTCGAAGGAAATTGTTGTTCATCAATCACAATTTGAAGGTGAAGAAGCGATTTAGATGTTGATGAAGATGGCTCGAACATGAACCGAAAGCTAAAAGCGATGAACATAAAGAGGATCCACGGTGATGAACCAACACGGTGATGAACCAATACAAGCGATGAACCAACAAAGCGATGAACCAACACTAACTCAAATGTTCAATGATCCAAAATTCGTGAAAGATTTTGAGCGGATAGAAGGTCAAAAGGAAATGAAAAAAAAGAATTCCGTTGTTCAATATCTCGAAGTGGAGAAAATAAGAGTCTAGATATCATTTTATATGAAAAAACAAAACCGATGATTAGTGTGGATGAATTAATTGCCAACTTATCTTTCTTGAACCCATCATCGGTCATGATTGGAGAAGCGATGATAAGGATACTTGGCCAAAAATTACGAAGGATGCTTCAAAAGTTGAAACAAGCGAACACGAAGAATTTTCAACACCAAAGCCAAGTGATAATGCCGATATCATTTGTGAGCCTGACACGAACAAAAAGCGAAAAGGATATCATGGTTGAGCGAAACACCAGAACTAAAACTGAAAACTACTCAGCTAAGTTCATTCAATACAATTGCTAAAAAGCTAAAAATGCCAGACCAAAAAGAAAAAATGCAAAAAGAAGAAGACTTGGGAAAAAGACAAGTGAAGCCGACAGAAGCACTCAAGTCTCCTTACTTACAAAGAGTGGTGGTCATGAAAAACAAACCACATGACAACGAAAAAAAGGTTGCTGAGACTATCTTCTCTGCACAAGGAAATGTAGAGTAAGTAATCTAAATTGTGCTCGTTAATTTAAAATTTATATTGGTTCATCAAAAGCAAAAAAAATAGGAATGTTTTTTACTAAAATATTATATTAATTTTAATTGGCAGTTATTTTACATTATTAAAATAACTGATGAACCATTATTACTATATAACTGATGAACCAATATTATATAACTGATGAACCATTTACATTTATTAGCTAACTGATGAACCATTACTATATAAGCGATGAACCAATATTATATAAGCGATGAACCATTATTAAATAATCGAAGAACCATTTACATTATTAGCTAAGCGATGAACCATTTACATTACTATATAACGATGAACCATTACTATATAAGCGATGAACCATTATTATATAAGCGATGAACCATTTACATTATTAGCTAAGCGATGAACCATTTAATTGGCGGTGATATTATTTTTAAGTCCTACTTTTTGATGGTGCGAGAATACATTTTGAGAGCTTGCAATTTGGAAATGAAGTAATTCTTTGCGGTAATTGACATGTGGACACACTTCTCGAATATGGGTGAAAAAGGAAAAGTCCTCGATCGTTGAAAAACTATTACGCAATCTGACGATTATTGTAAGTTATATAAAAGAAACAAAATATTTTCATTAGTTAAATCCAATTACCCTTATGAATTTTGATGAAAAGCAGACAAAGAAGATGATGCAAGAGGATGTAAGGAAGACTTGATTGTATAACAAGTTTGAGGAAAACATGAATAATGTTGTATTCGGTCAAATTATGAATCTATTCTTGAAATAGATCGGTAAGCAATTTTATTTGTATTAATTCTTATAAGATAAAAAGCGATGAACAAAAGTATCTTAATAAAGCGATGAACAAAAGTATCTTAATAAAGCGATGAACACTCCATGTATGGCGGTATTTTTCCTATGTTGCTCAATGATGAACATTATTATGTTGTATGCCTTCAATTTGAAAGATCCTCAAATTCACGTTCTAGACAACATGCTTCACAATATGAAATTGGGAGATAGATATGGAAGGAATCGGGTAATTTGGTAAGTATTCAACCGTTTCAAATTATCTTCACCAATCGTTTAAAAGGTATGAAACTCATTGTTATTAATATGTTATTCTGAAAGCACTTTTTAAAGTTTTGAGCAAAAAAAGCATCCACGCGTAGCAAACTTGAAGGATTACAAGCTCTGCGTTGTTGAGATGCCATGGAGAACACAAGAAAATGTGATTGATTGTGGCATTTTGCCATGCGACATATGGAAACATATCAAGGAAGCATGGCAAAATATGATCTTTGGTTGTACGAAGGAAAAGAACAAGAGGAGCGGATAAGGAACTTGAGAATGAAATATCTCACAAAGATTACGCTATCCGACTCAATGAAAACAAAGAAGGAATTGAAAAGAAGTTCAAGCATATCGAAATTGGATTTGAAGACAAGGAAAAACTCCAACAAGAATCGATCGAAGCCATAAATAGCCGTATCGTGACTACTTGATATTATTCCTCGACCAATGTTGCTAAGTGAAAACAATGTTTGGTTACATTACTTAGATTCATATGTTTTGTTTAGTATGAACATCCGGAATATTTGAGGTTTTTTTGTCGAGTATGTTGAAACATTTGGTTGGTTGGTCATGTTATACATGCTTCTATCATCGATAAATTGATGAATGGTGTACATGAGTTAAATTGATGAACAAACGATGAACAAAACATTAAAGCGATGAATTGATGAGTTAATTATTATTATTATTATTATTATTATTATTATTATTATTATTATTATTATTATTATTATTATTATTATTATTATTATTATTATTATTATTTCTTATTATTATTATTATTATTAAAGCGGTGAACATTTTTCTTAAAGCGATGAACAAAACATTAAAAATAAATTGATGTACAAAGCGATGAACAAATAGTTTTAATAAAGCGATGAACAAACATGTACTTGCTTCTATAAAGCGATCAATTCTTGAAAAATGTACATGAGTTAATTATTATTATTGTTATTACTTACTATTATTGTTATTATTAAAGCGGTGAACATTTTTCTTAAAGCGATGAACAAAACATTAATAATAAAGCGATGAACAAACGATGAACAAATAGTTTTAATAAAGCGATGAACAAACATGTACTTGCTTCTATAAAGCGATAACTTGATGAACAAACATATCAACAACTAAATCTTTATTATATATAAGAGTATCAAAAAACATATCAAGTACACCTTTATTTTTGACAATAAAAGAAAAAGGAAACAAAAGCTAAGTAACAACACAAGCATTCATATCGAGAACTTAGCCTTCTTAGCGACCAACTTAGCCTTTTGCTTGCTCTCTTTTATAGCGACCTTATCACTAGCCTTCTTAGTAGCAATTTCACTCTAATAGCATTGCACTTGGCTTGATCATGATCTTTCATGCTACATTTGCAATATCTACGATTCTTCCTAGACTTCCCACTTGGATTAACGAGCGCTCTGACTACTCTTAATCCTTTTCTAGAACCTTTAGTACTAACTTTGTTTTGAAAACAAATCGGGGTAATAAAATTAGATGATCATAACACAAGGAAAAAATGATGAACAAAGCATTAACAACAAACTAATGAACCTATGTGATAACATAATAGTTAAAACATTAACTGACGAACACAGTACTAACCTGGTTTTGGAACATTTACAATGGTCTCTACGGTTGCGACACACCAAGAATAGAAGCAAGCCTATCTCGTTTATTAGTCTTTTTCGGTATAGGAACATCAGCATCTGCCTTCGCCATTAACTGAACCTGATGATCTCTAAACTTTTGCAGTAGCTCTGGATCATCTGCATAACGATTCACACAATACTCATTGCTCACGAATATCTCACGCAGATCATATCGGGACTATCACCGTGGCTTGAATGGTGATGCGGTGGTAGAGAATCCTTTGACCAACGCCTAAGCACGTATTTCTTGAAACTTTTAACCTTTGACAACGAAGCACATAAAAGATATGGCGACATAAAGTCCATATGACTCAAAGCGTTTGCACGAACAACGATAAAAGTCTTGATTTGGTTTACACAAGACACGCAAAAAAGAAAGTAGTACATACGGTGGTAAATTACGAAAAATTGATGAACAAAACTAATGAACAAAAAGCGATGAGCAGTTAAAAAGATGTTACCTCATAAAAACTTCATTTACAACGCCCCACTTGACGATGTCGCCTAGAAATCGCTCATCTTCACGATATCTTGTATAACATATTTTTGCGAATCATCGGCGAAACACTAACCGACATACATGAAATCACAGAAGCATAAATCTCAGTTTGAACATCAAAGAAAATCGACCGAGTATATATTTCTGAAGCCTCCTGCTCTAAATCAAGTTCAGTGTGCATATCTGGAATAGTATAACGACTGTCATGATCATTTTTACGTTGAGAAAATCTTTGGCACCCAACCACACTATCAAAATGATTATAGAACTCCCATAAAGTCAAATCAATACTTGTCAATCTACCATAAGCATTGTTTTCACTCTCTGACCTAGAAGAAGTTCTCATCAATCCCGACATCGGTTCATCCCTATAATAGGTGGTATCCATTTACG
Source organism: Chrysanthemum lavandulifolium (assembly GCA_022545495.1). Classification (NCBI taxonomy): domain Eukaryota; kingdom Viridiplantae; phylum Streptophyta; class Magnoliopsida; order Asterales; family Asteraceae; genus Chrysanthemum; species Chrysanthemum lavandulifolium. The sequence continues at coordinate 275,439,445 of CM040238.1, forward strand.
CCTCAAATTATACATATCGAAAGCCATTTGTGTCCCTTCAAATCAAAATCAACTAACAATCGCTCCCACAAATCCTCAAACTCTTGAGCTCTATTCGATCGGTCAAACAATATCGGATATTCTCCTTTTGAAAGTAAGATCTTTAGCTAAAGCAGGCCCAACCTACAAAAATGAAAAATCAAATTTAATGATGAGCGTAACTCAGCGATGAACATAATATATAAAAAACTCATTGATAAACAAAATATTAAAAAACTAACGAGATGAAAAAATAGTTGATGGACAACAATAAACTGATGAACATAGTTAATTGATGAACTTAATTTTATACTACTAACTGATGAACAAAAAATAGTTAATGGCCAAACCTTTGAAAAAATCGGATAACATACCTTTGAAGTCAACTTCTGCATGATATGCCACATGCATAATCTGTGACGAGATAACGGGAACACTGACTCTATAGCAACTTTCATTGATCCATCCTGGTCAGTCACAATAACCTTCGGTGCTCGAACAAACGCTCTTTTAAAACACTCAAGCAACCAGATGTAAGATTCTTTCGTTTCTGATGACAACAAAGCGACTCAAATGTAACACAATGATTGTGATTGTCAATCCCGATGAATGGTACAAAAACCATTTTGTACCTATAAAATATAAATTATAATCCATTACTATACAAGCGATGAACCAATATTATATAAGCGATGAACCATTATTAAATAAGCGAAGAACCATTTACATTATTAGCTAAGCGATGAACCATTTACATTACTATACAAGCGATGAACCATTACTATATAACGATGAACCATTTAATTTATTAGCTAATGATGAACCATTTACATCATATTATAATATAACCGATGAACCATTAATATATAATGAACCAATACTATATAACGAGCCATTATAAAATAATCAAGAACCATACATTATTAGCTAATTGATGAACCATTTACATTATAATATAATCAATTATAAAATAATCAAGATGAACCATTACTATATAAGCGATGAACCAATACTATATAAGCGATGAACCATTATAAAATAAGCGAAGAACCATTTACATTATTAGCTAATTGATGAACCATTTACATTATAATATAAGCGATAAACAATTATAAAATAATGAAGAACCATTTACATTATTAGCTAATTGATGAACCATTTACATTATTAGCTAGCGATGAACCATTTACATTACTATACAAGCGATGAACCATTACTATATAAGCGATGAACCATTTAATTTATTAGCTAAGCGATGAACCATTTACATTATATTATAATATAAGCGATGAACCATTACTATATAAGCGATGAACCATTATAAAATAATGAAGAACCATTTACATTATTAGCTAATCGATGAACCATTTACATTATTAGCTAGCGATGAACCATTTACATTACTATACAAGCGATGAACCATTACTATATAAGCGATGAACCATTTAATTTATTAGCTAGCGATGAACCATTTACATTATATTATAATATAAGCGATGAACCATTACTATATAAGCGATGAACTTATAACTTGTGAAGTATAAAGTTAATACTTAAAAGCTATAAAAATGAACTTACTTATTAGATTACGAAAGTAGCATCAAATGACATAACATCGCCAAAAGCATAATAGTTCCTCTTTGCATATTCATCAGCCCAGAAAAGATTCGTCAAAGCATTATTGTCACCAGTTTGATACTCAAATGAAAAGTTAGGAAGAAAATCCTTCTTGTTCAACAACATCTCAACTAACATCTGTGCATCGTTTTTTCCTATGAAATCAAGCACATCCCTCCTATAATTTTTACAATCAACCGAACTAGCTCCTATAAAATCATAGTCCCCATATATCTGCCTAAGTAAATTGAAACCTTTCACTGGACCAAGATTGACTTGTGAAGCTTGATATAGAAAAACTCTTGAGTATAAGTAACTTCACGAGAAGAAACAAGAAAACGCTATCCTCTTCATTGACAAGGCGTGATTATGACCCTCAACAAAATCATAACACCAATAGCCTTTCACGGAATATGCCTAACCCGAAAAAGCGCTTTGCAATCGATGCGCAGAGGACACTTTCCTACTATTCGACTTCTTGATGCACCGACTTTTGGGCGGGATTTGTACCTTCCTTACTACAAACAAAATATTTCAAATCGAAATTTTTCCTTATTTTTCTTAGATATATCTTGTTGTCCTAAACGCACTCAAAACCGACTCTTTTGCATAATCTTTGTAATCTTGATAAGCACGCTCAAGTGAGTGATACATCATACCATAAGCGGCTTTTGACCAACAGAATATCGGGAACCCAAATCTTACAACCCTCCACTTGAAACAATACCAACAGAATGCGGAACAGGTTCATACTCATTATCGTGAAAAATTATACAATAATGTTTCAATTTATTGATGAACCTAATATAAAAATAAGCAATAAAGAAAAAAGCAGATGAACCTAATAGCGAGATAGGATAAAGCGATGAACAAACAAAGCATAAAGCGATGAACCTAAGATAAGATAATAGCAAAATTGAAGAACTAAACTTAAAAATAAGCAAAACATAAAAATGCATAAATTGATGAACATAAGCAAATAACAAAACATAAAGCGATGAACCTAAAATAACATAATTGATAAAGCGATGAATCAAACATAAAAATACTAAAAATAAAAAATGCTTAAATTGATGAACAAAAAGATATACTAATGAAGCTAAGTGAGCGTAAAAGCTAAACGATGAACCAAACATAAAAATAATCAAAATACATATATTGATGAATATAAGCGATAACAAACAAAACATAAACTGATGAACCTAAGATAACATAAAAGCTAAACTGATGAACCAAACATAAAAATACAAAAAATAGAAAAAAAAGCATAAAATTGATGAACACAAAACTGTATAAACTCATGAACACAAAATTGATGAACACTCATGAACCTAGCTAAACTGATGAACCAAACATAAGAATAATCAAAAATACATAAAATGATGAACCTAAGATGACATAAAAGCTAAACTGATGAACCAAACATAAAAATACAAAAAATAGAAAAAAAAGCAAAAATTGATGAACACAAAACTGCATAAACTCATGAACACAAAATTGATGAACACTCATGAACCTAGCTAAACTGATGAACCAAACATTAAAATAAATAAAAATAGAAAAAGCGCATAAAGCGATCAAACTCTTAACAATAAAATTACCTTGATTAAAGCGATGAGCATCAACAATCGCCATTACACACCGATTTAACCGCGAAAATCCCAATTTTATCAAATTAACCGATTGAGCGGTTAAAAATCCCCAATTTTATCAAATTAACCGATTGAGCGGTTAAAATCCCCAATTTTACCAAATTAACCAATTGAGCGGTTACAAACCCTAATTTCTTGATTAACCAATTGAAAGATTAAAACCCTAATTTCCTCCGATTATGAGATTGAGCGATCAATTCGTGGCGATATGAAGAATTAACACAATTTGAAGAACAAATAACGATTCAAATAATCGAATATCAAAAGAGAGCAAAAAAGCCCTAAATTTACAAATTATGAACAATTGAAAGAATGAGAAAATTGGGAAATTGAATGAATGAATGAACTGAATGGAAATCATCGTGGAAAAATCGTTTATATATGGCCGGAAAAGTAAAAAAGATCCGATCAAAATGGAAAGGAAATAGCAGATTAGAATAGAAAGAGAAAAAAGAAAGAAGAAAGAATACAGGAGGTGTAAAATTACATAAATGACCTTAAGGGAAAAAAAGAGGGGGGACACGTGGCATAACCATAAATATTTTTAGACTTTCTAAAAACTCCCCTCTTTTTAAAGGATCCACTACCGTTTCAATAGTAACCTCAAAAGTTCAAATGCCAGCTTGTTATTTTACGATGATGTGCTGCTTTGTTCGATTTCTTGGGTTCTTGTGCATATAATGTGATTGGAATATAGAAAACATTGTGGGATCTTGTTAGATAAACATGTAAATGGACCAAAAACTACTAAAAGCCCGCAGGCTACATAAATATATTGACTAACATTTAGATAACAAGTTAAGGCTCAAACTTAATTATGGATTTAGAGTTTATTAAGTTTAAGATTAGAATTGATTGTTCGGTAAGCTATGTTATCACTATAAATAGACATGTAATGTTACTTGTGTAATCAAAAAATACAATTCAATAAAAAATTTAATTGCTATTTTACATGATATCTGAGCGTTATACAACCCATTACAAAATAGTTGCCCTCGGTCATTGGCAACTCGCCGATGATTCGAAAGGATCCCGATATATTTAATGTTTTTATTTTCTTCAATTAATTACCATTTTCTTTTTATCCAATAGACCCTAGCATCCAAGACCCATAACTCTTAGGCTACGTTAATATATCGACTAACAGGTCTTTATTATGAAACATAACAGGTCAATAGTTGTAATCATGTCATAGCACTTGTGGGTTGAGATCATTTTGTTGACATAAACACTGAATTACTTGCATTGTTATTCTTGTTGTGCGAAACTGTACGAAGTACATATTTATAATATCACGAAACATGTTAGATAAAAGGTTAAAGATGTACTTTGTTGAGATACCTTAGGCTCAGCAGTAAACACTTCTTGTTCTGTTATATTTTTATAGCAAATTAGATATGTAATAATTAAAGAGTTAATTGCATATTTCGTCCCTTTCTAACTTTGTTTGCCGTTTTGTCCGTGTGGTTGCAAAATCTTGCATTGTTAGTCCTTTTGGCCATTTGTTTTTAGAGTCATCTCTTTGCAGCGACTACCCTTTTCTAATTATTTTTAAAACTTTCGAGTTATTAAAATTTTTGACTTTTTATATACGTTTTTATAAAAACATATACGTTTTATAAACATTTTTATATATGTATTGTACGTTTTTATATATGTTTTTATACTTTTGTATATTATAAATACAAAAGTTAAAATGACTTATAAATCATTTTAGTGTTAATATAAAACAAATGCACTATTTTTATTATAACTTTGGATATCTAAGTGTATTCGTGTGTGACCCTATAGGCTCACATAAACTTATCCGTATAGATATGTAATGTGCCTTGAGCATATTTCATCGTAATGTTCATCGCCAATGAACAACATATGAGTTTTGCGACACCATCGAATTATATTCATTCCCAATAAATATTACCAATATACTCACATTTTCCTTAATTCGATGATACTCTTGTATCGTCAACCGACAATGGACAATTTACAATAAATGAATTATTCATGGATTAAACATCAAATATAGAACACTGTAGTATAAATGAAAATGGTCATACTAGGTATATCAATTCATTATTTAATACGACTGCTTAACATTCCATTATACAAATAGTACATAGATCGGTTTTATTTCTAGCTAGTTATAGACTCATATCTTTAAGCACGATGATCACGCTAGTTGACAGACATACGTTTCAAGAACAAGTCAACTAGGTTATGATCCTTTTAAACTTTACTAATTTCAAAACTCACAAATAGTAAAGGTTTTGAATAACACAATGATTGTCATTTTGTACATGTGTTCTCAAGTGCTAGTATAACAATGCTAGCATCACAGAGTACATTTCATAGTAGGAAAGAACATGGGTACCCGAAAAATGGTACGGTACCGGTTATTACTACCCGGTACGGTACCAGTACCATCAAATTCGCTTAAAATAATCTAGTACCACTAAAAATCGGTATGGTACCAAGACGAAATATCCCGATTTAAGTACCGGAATAAAAAGAGTCTTATTTTATTTTTTTTACTAAACTCATGATCTAAGCACTCGTAACTTAGTAGTAGCTTGTATATGCTTAGTACCTCTGTTGTAAAATCGGTTCGTGTACCGATTAATCCTCGCATAATCACCGATCGCTCACTAAACGCCTGATTTATCATAATCGGCCTATTTAATCGCTTTTGGTCAAAGATCGCTTAAAAATCGGTCAACAAACCGATTAATCGGACAAAATCGCTTAAAAATCACAACAAACCAATTAATTGGATAAAATCGGTCAAAGATCGCTTAAAATGGTCAACAAACCGAATAATATCTATGTTTGACTTTTGAACTTTGAAGAAGTTATGTATTATGTTTATATTTGAACACTTAAAATATTTAAAATTTGATCCCTATTCTTATCTCATACATATAATATAATATAATATCTAATATTACAATTTTGTGTATAAAATTCCAATCCGATTAATCCCGATTAATCTCGCTAACCGATTAATCACAGCCTACCCGACCGCCTCACTACGCCAATGATTTTACAACCTTGCTTAAGACTAGCTTGTATATACTTAGTACTAGCTTGTATATACTAATTGATTCTTGTAATCGTTTTATTTATTGTCGTTGGTGTTATCATAGTGGGTGCCGCCTACAAGATATCAAGGAAGGAAGATCAGCAAGTGGCATTAACGGTAAACTTGTAGAAATAACTCTATAACATAACATATACTTATGCTTTTTCTAATAACTTCAATATCATAAATTGTACAACTTTGCTTTCCTCGTTTTAGAACCTGTAATTAAGAAGATTATGCAAGCCTTAGGGCTTGTTTCTTTCTTTTTCTGGATTAAGTGGGTGGGCCCCTTTCAGTTAATAAGTCTTAATGGGGAGGAGCACCTTTTACTTCCTTTCCTCATATAGACCCTTTAACATAAAAAGAAACATATTATATGTGGGGCCCCACCACTATCTCCCCATTAAGACTCATTAACATAAAAAAGAAACAACCCCTTACTCACCTTATTAGATAACAATACCTAAAAGTGATGGAGAAGCAATATGACAAGAAGGATTATATTGATTTCTTCACAGTGAATCTCTACTTTTGTGTTTGTAACTATTACTTGCATGATACTCTAACAATATTCACTAATTGGTTCATGCATCACGTTTCGAGAAGAGGCTAGCTGTTACAAAAGTAATGTTGTAAGTGTCCAAATGCATGTTCAATTACAATAAAGTCGATTAGATCATAAGAATAAGTTGCTTTTTGTCAAGATATACAGATCTCCTGGCAGAGCCAATGTTAACTACTTTGGTCCTGCTTTAGTTGAAGATATTCGAAGTATGTAACAATTCGTTATCTCATATATTTTAGACCACTAATTGCACTTCATGAATGGTCAATTTAAGTTGTGTTTCTATATCATCATAGTGGTCAATAAAAAATGAGTATCCAAAGGAATGTGCCAAATTGGTACAATTTGAGATCATTTTATTCTAAACATTACTCAATTCAATATACTACAGGTTTCGTGAACCCAGTCCCAAAACCAGTATCGGTACCGATGTACCTCTCGATTCCGGGATCAGGACTACATATTTTTTTCAGGGAAAAAAATATGGTATCTTGGAAACAGTGCCAGTACGGTACCAAAATGGTATCGTGCTCATCCCTATTTCATAGGATGTTCAACGCCATTAGAACACCTATTTGAGACTGTCTATTTAAAAGCTTCCCAAACCATAAATTATTCTTACTCTTTCAATGAATAGTGCAACAATGTTCTCAGTTGAAAAGTTCTAGTCAGCAGGGTCATCATTCATGATGAAGTTCTGTAATGACTAGGGTTGAGCATCATCTCAATCAAAACTAGCATTAACGTATAGAAACAACACTAAGCTCCTTTTCTGAAATTCTTAGATGATGAACATATATTTGTTCCCTTGCAGGTCCTTTAGAATGTTCGTTTGACTGTTATCTAATCACTTTCACTTACATATTTATTGTTGTCAGCTCATTTTGCATTCATGCAAATGATATAAATAATCCAATACATAATACGAAATACATGATGAATCCTTTAGTTAACCTTAAGGTTTTCATTCATGTGTGATGGAAAACCATGGGTTAACAAGCAGTAATTTTTGAAAATAGTTTAACCACTAAATTAACGACAGACCATATCAGATATATAAAAAATGTGTTGCGGAAGACTTTACAAAATTACTTTTACATAGAAGTTTAATGTCTCATGATATCCATATACACCAGCTATTAATCAATCATGCAAGCAATTTAAATTACATACCATTATGCAATTAGCAAACACGGACAGACGAATCTTGCACTCCAAGTAATTAACCCTATGCTAATATCAACACTAATACTCAAGCATCTACCTATAGCTCCTATGCTGTGAATCACCTTCGTCAAACGAATAAGTACCCGTCAATAAAAACCCAAAGACGAACACACAATGTGTTAGTCCCTTTTGTTGTGGTCGACGGTCGAACAAGCACCAAGGGAGGACAGGGTTTTAGGGTTTAGACAATTATGTGTAGAGATCTAAATAAAATCGTACATACTGATTTATTTATAATGTTAGGTATACTAGTTACATTAGGAAACTAATACTATTATGATAACTATCTTTTCCTTTATTTGAAATATATTTTTCTTAACCACTAAGATAAATATCAATTTCTTAATTTAAACAAAACAAACCAATACACCACTAAAGGTGATCGACCGCCCCTTAAGGCCCAATAGGCCCACCGGGCTATTTCGTCTAACCCAATTTATTTAATTCATTATTTACTTGTAGTGTTAATTAAGTCCAATACTTAATTAAGCCTAACAATTAAACTGTAAATTAACGTATTTTAATAATTCAATACGCATAACACACACGCAAGCACGCACACAGACACACACATACAAACTTATATTGGTTACTAATTGTGCGGCTTAAGGGTCCCACACATATAATGCGAGACACATATAATTGCACTTTCTGGTCCCTCGATGTCATCCCAATTTGCTACTTGAGACAAGTCTTTGATTTTAGATAGTAAACAACATAGACATGCCATTTATTTTATTATATTTTTATGATAGATTGTATTAATTTTTATTTTATTAATGTTTTAGTTTGTTTGAGGAGAGCATTTAAAAATTCATTCTAATATCTTGTTTTATTTGTACCATGTAATTTACTGGTTGTATTTTTGCATTGAGTAGTGTTTTAATGATTATATTAATTGAAGGTGTTAAATATAATAGACAATTACGCGCGCAAATAGACGATATATAGTAGCAAACAATTATATTTGCATACAAGTGGTTTTGGTGTCACCTTTCCAGGTTTAGTTTATAGTCATTGTGAGAAAAAATGTTTAAAGGTTAAAAAAATATATATAAAAGTTTTAGAATTAAACAATATTTAAACTATTAAATTAGTGGTATATGTTGTTACCATTCTTAATTAAGGGTATGTAAAAAGAAATTTGAAATTTAAGAGTGTTAACAAGATCCAAACACTATTTCGGGAGGTCGGGGAAGCTCAAAATAGTAGTTAGGCATTGTTATTGCAGTGAGAGAAACAAGAAAGGGAAATTAAATATGTGTATATTAAATTAGAGAAAAGAGGATATAATACACACACGACAAAAGTTACAATGTGAGCTTCACCCCTCCTAGTTGTGACTAGGATGGTATTTATAAGGATCTATACGCCTAACTATACAAGTATGACATTATTAGTCCATACGTATAAGTGAAAGAAGAAACCAATGAAATTCTCGAATATACCTTCACTTTTAAGGCTAACAAAGAGAGTACTTTGGGTATAACACATTACTCATTTTTATGTTTTTAAGTTTTACGAAAAAGTTATTCATACTTTATATATAGTATAGATATGTTGGTGCATAACTTAATTGTATAACATGCATGTATAGAGAGCCGGAGCCAGTAAGAGGGCTGGCGGGTGCTCAGCCACCCATAACTGCCTCAACTAGCCCAACTTGTATCTTGATTGAACCAATTTTTGTTTATCTTTTTTGTTAGGATTGCCAGGTTTAAGGATAAGTTGCTTGTTGCATGGTTCAATTTATGAAGATGATATAAATGAAAATACGGAGAGAGAAAAGACAAAAAGTAAATGTGTGGTAGAGTGTTACTTGTGGACCTTTACTTGACTACTTTAAGGGTGCGTTTGGTTGCCCATTATGGGAATGAGACTATCACTATGAAAATGATTAAAGGTGTTTATTTAAGATGAGACAAGACACCACAGAATGAATGATGAATATATTCCATACTCATATATATCGAAGCATAGGTATGGATTTTTCATGTATTTATGACCCACCACTACTATCAAACTCATACTCATCATTATTCCACAGATACCAAACGCACCCATTATCTTCATAGAATGAATCCAGCTATATATACAGAACCATTTAACAATAATCACATTTGATAAATATTATAGACGACTTCTTTTTTTTCTTCTAATAGAATGTTTATTTGTGAATCTGTGATTTGCTGGATGTTAAATTTAGCATGATACGAAACAGTCAATATTCTACTCAATATTAATAGTAAATTTGAGAGTTGTGTCATTGGCCACTAATATAGTCAAGGTCAGTTTATTATATGTTGGCCTTAAGTTAATTATTTGCAAGAAAATAAATGATTTATACTACATGAAACAATGTCATTTACAAATTAAATCGCACAAGATACTAGTTATAAGGCCGCCCCAAGAAGTGATTCACCCCTTTACTTTTCACCGCCATCGCCGCCTTTCTTTCTTCAAAGAACCTTCGTAAGACGGGTGCCAAGTTCATTTTTTTTTTCCTAAAAAACATTTTTAAAATAAAATAAAATTTCATTAATAATTAAAACGTTATACGATAATTCAAATAAAATTAAAACATTACGACAATACAACGACTAAACTAGTTTTGATTATGACGATGCCAAATATTTTCCACCAAATCGGCTTGGCGCTAAGATGAGTTGTTCATTGCGATATCTCCCCGGTAATTTCTAACGATTCGCACGCGTTCTTATGATCATAAGAACGGCTTCTCACTTGGAAAGAATACGGATATATCGCCTCTCTCGTCTCCGAATTATCATATTATGTAATATGACGACGCATACATTATATGCGATAGACGCTTTCACAAACCCTCTAAATTTGATGTTTATAGTAGTTTAGTAGGGTTCTTCTTTTTTTCTTTTTTTTTTATAATATAATTTCAAACGGTAATATATAATTTTTTTGGTTTGGATATGCAACGGCTAGAAAAATATTGGATGTTTGTGCTTTGTGGATTTGATCGAGCAGACGACCAAGTGTGCTTCTATTTTTGGCGATCGAATGGCTTCACAACAAGGACGATCGATCCCCTAATCCATCGAGGCAAGCCTCGATCGACCTGTTGTAACCAGCCTAAGATACTAGGTTAGTTTGATGTAGCACATGCTTGTATATACATACCGTTACTGTCTCGAGAAAAAATAATCCGTCCCTTCTTAACCTAAAATCATGTCTCTGCATGTATAATTATATCTTTTAGGGATAATTCCATATTTACCCAATTTAAACATAAAACGTCATATATATCAAAATACAGTTTTGAATGCATTATGCACAACGCATTTAAAACACGTTTTGTAAATACGACATTATCATGTTTAAGTTGAGTAAATATAATCGCCCATATATTGGTTAATTAATATTTAAGTTTTATGAAAAAATTATTCATGCTTTATATTTGACGGTGTATTCGGTTTATCATTTTATAAAAAAAAAATTATTTACTTTTCATCTACTTCTCTATACATCAACCACCATCACCTTGATACGTCAACACAATGACACCCACAAATCTTATTTTAGTTACAAAATTGAAAGCCAAACTCGCCATCTCTCTCACTCATATCACACAGTCGGTTAACAAAAATTACCTCAGTTCGGTAAGCACCGACACCTAAACATGTTTTTTTCTTTTTCATCATAAAACAAAGACAAAAAACTTGTATTTAGTATTCACAAAAAAAAAAAAAAAAGAAAAAAAAAAAAAAACAGATGCCCTATCATCAAATCAACATCGGTGTATTTGGTTTAGTATCGTCATATTTCACATGATCATAAAATATATCAAACTAATGACATGGAGATTATGCAAAAACCTTTATTTTTTAATTATATTAGGTCGCTTCAAGAAGTGACTCAATCCCCATTTTCTCCTCACATCGATTTCTCTCCAAAGAACCTTCGCGGGTGACGCCGCCCCAGAAGGCGACTCCACACTATAAAAAAACATACCCCACAAAAATACTTTTTATATATAATTAAATACATAAACACACACACATCCAACACATTATACCGATCGCAGAACGATCGACGAAGAAAACTATGTTGTTGATCGATCACCACTTTCATGCTACAACAAAGGAAATCGATCGACCACTCAAGGATCGATTCTTTTTCTACTACTGGGGCAACCTTAGCTCAATACTAATGTACATGAAGCACATCCAACTCGTAGCTATGACAAGTCCAAAGTGTTGGATAATTTAGTCAGACTTCATGAGATTAGTTCACGCCAGAATGGGTTGGAGGTGACGGTGTGTACCCTATAAGGTCCATGAACACCTCGACTCTTGTAGTGGTTTGTATTGGTAGTGCTAGTAGAAAGATCGCCATGAAAATCGCTTGTGGTTTCCACCGATAAGTAGTGTTTCCACCGATAAGAAAATGTTTCCACTCATAAACAAAGTGTTTCCACAACTTGTGTTTTCCACCGCTTGTGGTTTCCATCAAGCAGTGTATCAACCGATAGCGCTATAAAAGTATCGCTTGTAACAAGCTTTGACCTATTCATGCCGGCAGCTATAACCGTGATTATGACCACGCTTAATTGGTCATGTAACCACTAACGGCTATAATGGGAATATTATGAGGCTATTAATGGGCCGATTAATACTCATAATTCCATTGGAATAGCTAAGAGTATTTCCTATAAATAGAGATATGTTTATGCATGAAAATACATCGAAAAACGATTAACACTTATAAGCGAAAGGGTTATTGAATTGCGCCTAATTCTATAACCGCATTCGGTCTTATCTCAAGTAGATATTCGTAACCCGCATTAGGGTCTAATAGTTTACTTTGGAAAGTGATCACACGATTCCAAGTGATATCCCAGAACCACCTAGTGGTAGTTGTTTCACCGAATTGATTATCTTACCCTGCACTCGAGCTACTACCTAATAATCAAAGTAAACTATTTTGTGATAATCAATGGTCGCCGCGAATGAACATATGGCTTCAAACTTTGCCAAGCTTGATAAGTTTGAAGGGTGGACTTTAGGAGCGGCAAGAGAAGATGCACTTCTTGTGTCAAGCATGAGTGTGGTATATGTGCTAACTACACCTATTCCCGATGACGGGATGATGCTACCAGGAGCGATCAGAGGAGGAGCAAATGGGAGAATGATGACTACATATGTAGAGGTCTTATTCTCAATGGTATGTCCGATGCTCGCTTGACATTTATCGAACTTTGAATCTTCCAAAGAACCGCGAGATTCCTTGATGCCAAATATATGGTCGAGGATGCATCAAGTAAGAAGTTTCTTGTAAGTAATTTCACAATTACAAAATGACCGATTCAAGACCACCATGGAACAATACAATGAACTTTTGGAATACTTGGAAGATTTACACAACATAATATGCACATGGATGAGGCTATTCAAGTCTCTTGTGTTATTGATAAACTTCCTCCTTCTTGAAAGATTTCAAGCATACCTAAAAACATAAGAAAGAGGAATTAACTCGTTGAGTTGGCGATCATCCGCACATCGAGGAATCTCTCAAGGTGCGTGATAATGACAAGCCAAAGGGTAGCAATGTCATTGACCATCTATTGTCAATATGGTAGAGCATAACAACCCACCTGTACAATGACAACAAAGGCAAAAGCAAATACATGACAACACAAGTGGCATCCTAACAAGAAGGCAACACCTACTTGTTGGAAATGTGGCAAACCGGTCACATTAAAAGGGACCGCAAGGGTGTTAAAGTTGGTGGTAAAGCCAATGGATCGTGCACTAATGGTTCGTGGAGTGGTGGTTCGTCCAACTCACCGAAAGGTCGAATATGGTTAATAAGTCTTTTCGATTTATTATGTTACATATGTATCTCGAATCTCATTATGTGCGGGATGATGATGTTGCGTGGTGGGTCGACTCTAGTGCAACAATTCATGTGTGCAAAGATAGAAGTCGGTTCAAGACTTATGAGTCACCGAATGATGGTTCTATTCTTCATACGGGAAATGAGTCAACACCCTTGGTGCATGGTCGTGGTTGTGTAGACCTTAAGTTTAGTTCGAAAGATTGTAACTTTGTTTAATGTTATTCATGTTCCCGATATAAGGAAAACTTGGTTTCAAGTAGTGTTTTGAATAATCATGGATATAAACAAGTTATAGAGTCCGATAAATTTGTGCTTTCTAAGCATGGTGTTTTTATTGGTTTTGGTTATTTATGTAATCAAATGTTCGGCTTAATATTTCTACCGACAAAGTTAATTCAAATTTTGCACCACCACCGACCGACCGACTCTACCCTATGGCATGCAAGACTTGGCCATGTACACTATAAAAGAATGCAAGATATGTGTAGGGATTGTTTAATCCCAAAGATTTGACATGGACACCGAAAAGTGTAAAACTTACATGTTGACCAAGATAACCAAGAAACCTTTTCAAGGTGTTAGTCGTGAGACTAAGGTCTGAGCTTATACACGCTGACTGTGTGATTTTCATGCCACTCCTTCTTTGGGAAATAAGAAGTACTTTGTGACATTTATCGATGATGCTTCTAGATTTTGTTATGTCTATCTCGTTACATACCAAGGATGAAGCATTAGATAAATTCAAAGTGTTTAAACCAAGTTGAATTACAACTGGGTCTTTGATCAAAAGATTAAGGATCGATAGGGAGGTGAGTACATGGATACTCGAGATTTCATCTGCTGGTATAATCCATGAAACGACCGCCTTTATACTCCTCAAAGAAATGGCATTTCGAAAGGAAAACAGGTGTCAAGGAGATGGTTAATTCCATGTTGTCCCATTCAGATCGAGTCAAGGGTTCTAGGGTGAAGCTATGTTAACAAATTGCTATTTATTAAATATGGTTCCCAACAAAAGGAACAATGTTACCCTTATGAACTCGACTAAAAGGAAACCCAACCTAAACTATCTCAAGGTTTGGGGTTGTAGGTTGTAAAGACTCCTCGATCCAAAGATGAAAACTTTGGGTGAAAGAGGTATCGATCGCATCTTTGTTGGATATGTCGAGCATTCCAAGGCTTTTAGGTTCTATGTTATTGAACCTAATGAATATATTTCAATTCACTCAATAATTTAATCAAGGATGCGACTTTGATGAAAATAGATTCTCATCGGTCCTACACCAAGTCGAGGATTCCCAATAGAACTCATGACATCGGTGTATCGAGGTCCCAATGATGAACCATCGGTGGTCCTCGATGAGGTTGTGGTTCAACAACCCGAACCCGTGCTCGTGAAGAGCAATAGGGTCGGACCCCAAAGTCATTTGGACCGAGTTTCAACTATACTTGGTCAAGGAACAAGAGATGAGGTCTCGACCAATATTCCTATTGTTTCATTATTGAGGATGATCCCAAGACATTTGAAGAAGCAATGAAGTCCCGTGATATTGCTCGAAAGAAGAAATCAATGATGAGATGGATTCCATCATTGGGAACAACACTGGTGTTGGTTGATTCATTCTCGTTGCAAACCTTTGGTTGCAAATGGATTTTCAAAAGGAAAATGAAGGTATGGAACTATTGAAAAATTCAAGGCTAGACTAGTTATTCAAGGCTTTAAACAAAAGTCGTGGATAGACTATTTTGATACTTATGCCTCGTGTGTACGACGATTACCATAAGACCGCCGATTGCTTTGCATCTATTCATAATCTCGTTATTCATCGATGGATGCAAGACACCTTTCTTGAATGGTGAATTGGATGAGAGGTTCACATGAACCAACCTCGTGGCTTCATCATGCCCGGCAATGAAAACAAGGTGTGTAAACCGATTAAGTCTCTATGGACTTAAGGTGCACCTAAGCAATGGCATCAAAAATTTGATGAAGTAGTTTTGTCTAGTGGTTATGTTCTTAACCAAGTCGACAAATGTTTATATAGCAAATTTGATGAATCGTAAAGGAGTCATCATTTGTCTATATGTAGATGACATGTTGATCTTTGCACCGACCAAAATCAAAGTTAACTTGACAAAGGAATTTTGTCATCAAGGTTCTCCATGAAAGACATGGGGAGGCCGATGTTATCCTTGGTATAAGGATTAAACATGAAAGTAAAAGAATTTCTATCTCTCGCCTTATTATATTGAGAAGGTGCCGAGGAAATTCAATTACTTTGATTGTACTCCGTGAGTACACCTATGGATACTGTGAGAAGTCGATGTCTAACAATGGCAAGGTCAGATCTCAACTTGATTATTCTAGGGTAATTGGCTCGCTCGATGTATGCCATGACTTGTACAAGGCCCGATATTGGTTTTGCAAGAGGAAAATTGAGCAGTATACTAGTAATCCTAGTGCTCATCACCGCAAGCAGCTCGTAGGGTACTAAAGTATTCAAGAGAACTATGGATTATAGTCTCTCATATACCGTTATCCTTCGTTGGAAGGTTACACCGATGCAAGTTGGATCAAGAACACCGATGACAATTGCCTCACCAAATGGTCGGGTATTCCTACTGGTGGAGGTGCAATTTCTTGGGCATCCAAGAAGCAAACTTGTATCACTAGTTCAACAATGGAATCAATTTGCGGCTCTGAAGCTGCCGGTAAAGAAGTCAATGGTTGAAAACTTGCTTCGAGATTCCATCAGGCTAAACCTATAGCACCTATTTCTATCCGGTGTGATAGTGCACTACATTGGCTAAGGCTTATAGCCAAATGTACAATGGTAAGTCTAGACACTTAGGTGTCGACATAGCATGATTCGTGAGATTATCATGAATGGGGTGGTATCTATAGAGTTTGTTAGATCTCAATGTAACTTAACCGATCACTTGACGGCGGTCCGCTAGAGACTTGGTTATAAAGTCTCGCTAAAGGGGTTTAAGTCAAACTTAGTCATCGAATGTTAGGACACCCAACTCCTCCGAGGAAACTTGGGAGCCGAGTTCAATGTGGAAAGTCGAACATTTAGCGGACTAGAGCACATGTATTATTTACATCCCAAAGTTGTGCTCGTAACCTCGCCGAAAGGAGGATGAAGTCTTTACTTAATGGTTAATGTTCTTGAAAAGTGCTTGTACGAGCATGAATAAAGAGGAACCACCTATGTAAATGTTGAAGTTTTGCCGCCTGTGAAGCTTTGGACTTTTAGCTTTACAACATTTATGAATTTGGATATGGACACATGGCTTGTATAGTGTCGAGTCGATAAGTGTTTGAAAACTCAGTGTGTATTTTATCTTCGTATTCAAACGGGTCAAGGGTTCAATTCTTAACATCCCGATTCTCGAATATTTGAACGTGTAATTTACTAAGATGAAAATTCAATCCTCTGGACATTTTCGCTTATGCACATGTTTGCTTGATGTTTATTTTTATGCAAAGGAAGTGAACTAAATTGGGAGGATTGTTGGAAAATTTTGTGCACTTGTGGGATTAGTTCACGCCTGTAATGGGTTAGAGGTACAAAGTGTACTCACATAAGGTCCATGAACACCGACTCAGTAGTGGTTTGTATTGGTAGTGCTAGTAGAAAGTACCGCTTGTGGTTTCCAACGATAAGTAGTGTTTCCACCGATAAGCAAGTTTCCACTCATAAATGTGTTTCCAATCGAAGCTTGTGTTTTCCACCCAAGCTTGTGGTTTCCATCGGGCGGGTCCACCGATAGCGCTATGAAAGTACTGCTTGTAACGGGCTTTGACCTATTCAAGTGGCAGTTACAACTGCATTATGACCACGTTTAATTGGTCATGTAACAACTAACGGCTATAATGGGGAATACTATAAGGCTATTAATGGGCCGATTAATACTCATAATTCCATTGGAATAGCTAAGAGTATTTCCTATAAATAGGAGATCTGTTTATGCATGAAAAATACACTGAAAAACGATTAACACTTATAAGCGAAAGGGTTATTGAATTGTGCCTAATTCTATAACTGCATTTGGTCTTATCCCAAGTAGATATTCGTAACCTGCATTGTGGTCGAATAGTTTACTTTGGAAAGTGATCACACGATTCCAAGTGATATCAGGTAACCACCTAGTGGTAGTTGTTTCTGCTGAAGTATTACTTGTTTTCTGGGAGCTACTACTCTAACACAAAGCAGCTGAATTTGGAGCTATGATATTATGCAAAAAGGTCATCATTTTATTGCACATGACAAAAAAAACCCAAAACTGGATTTGTGTCAAGATGTCAACTTTTCTTGCGATTTGAGCTTTTTTTTTTTTGCATGCGTATGTCTCAAGTGACGGGTGTTGGGGAAGAAGTGGTTGCTGGTGATGAGGCTGAAGGACGGGTGGTTGGTGGTGGAGTAAAGAGGAGAGAAAAGGGGTGTTTAGCAGGGCCGAATTTGAGCATGTGCAGGGTGCTCAACCGCACAGGCTCCCGTTTGCATATATCTCAAGTGACGGGTGCTCGGGAAGAAGTAGTTTTATATAGAGGTGTGTGATTCACTTCTATGATTTGGTTTATTTACAAAGGAAAACATTGGTTTTCTTGTTTATGAGGTAATAGTATAAAATCCTTTTCAAGGGAGTAAATAGTTCATAGGGTAATTGTGGAATAGTTAACAAAACAGTTTGTAAAACAGTTTATAGACTAATGGAAAACAATTTACTATTTGCAAAACAGTGGCAAGGTTGTAGTTTGGTTTATGATATAGTAATAAGGCAGCAAATCGGTTTGTAAAATAATTTGTGAAATGATTTGTAAAACAGCTTATAGGACAATATGAAAACAATTCATTGTTTCAAAAGTAGTAGTAAGGTCGAAATTTTTTATTTTCTGATATAGTAGTAAAACATTTTGTATGATAACCGCAAAATGGTCTGTAGGATTTATTAGCAACACAATTTATTATTTTATAAGAGGGTAGCAAGGTAGATAACTCGTATTTCAGAGGGATAAGTGAAGGGTTAGGTGTGGAGGATTAGGTGTTCCAAAGATAGTGGTTTGGATTACTCCTTGTGGTCTTAAGGTTTATGTTGGGCATAGGATCTCTGCTGGATATGGAGTTTGGCAAGATTAGAATACAACTCTGAAAGAGGGTGTTGATTGCTACAAACAATCAGTTGTTTGACTCAGTAGTGTACTTAGTACTTAATACGGAAGGTACAACATTGATTGAGTATAATGTTTGGGGTAGAAGTGATTGGATTGTGATGAAAAAGTATTCCATTTAAGAGAAAAAGTATTGTGATGAAAGTATTGTGATTCCAGTGTGTTGCGTGTAAATGTGAATGTTTATGATATGCGATGCTTATGTACACCCACAGAAAATTTTCAAACTCTTAGAAATTAAGTAGAAAATCAATCGGAACATAACTCCTATGTAACTACTCTCAGTACCGGAAAATTCACCTCTAAGTCGGACATAGGTGATTAGGCTAAGTCATACTGTCCCTGGCTGAATATATGTGATCAGTCTATATTCAACCGAGGTTCAATGAATTTTGAAATATGTTCAGTTATACTAGGAATATGTCCCTTACTTTTAAAAGTTTTTTTTGGTATGGAGCTATAGTCTGGGCCTACAATGCAACCTAGTTCGCTATAGGCTGAGCTCTGATACCAATTTGTAACACCCGCAAAAATACCGCAGCGGAAGGCATCGTCACTAGGGTGCTACTACATAATACATAGATCAAGTTATAGATAATACCCTCTAAATGAGACTTCATGAATGCTGAACCATGCCAAAATCAGATACCTGAGAAATACATGCTAAAATGGTCAACATATTGTTGGTGAGTTTATAGGTTTAATTAAATATAAAGTCAAGTGCGGAACACAAGTTTTCAGATAGTATGATAGTTATGTCATATGATAAGTAAATAAAATTGCCCTAAGCTCATGGAACCGAAGCCTTGAGTATTATGGATGTATATTTGCTCTAACAGGTGCCTTGCCAAAACACCGAGTATCACCTCAAATAATTATGCGTCCGTCCGACTAGCACTAGTGGTCAGTAGAGCTTATCCTACTATGGACGGGGAGTTTAATCCCAATAGATCTATTCACAATATTCGCACTTACAACGTAATTAACGATTCATGATGTGTGGGGATTTTATGGCAATAGTGGTAGCTTAGGCAATCCGTAATTGTTTAAGTACATGTGTCCATAAGAAAAGCGAGTATTGTATTCAAGTAACCAAACATGAATTTAAACAAAACGAGTAATGTATTTACGTAAACGAGCAACGTATTTGAGTAAAACAACTAAAGTATTTAAGTAAAAGAGGATGTCTTCTACCCCAAAATATTTCAAAACAAGAAAAATGGGGGTTTTGAACTCACCTCAAGCGAATGGTAAAAGTAGGTAAACGAGTGTTGGCACGTAAAACGATGCAAGTATCCCTAACTTCGACCTAATGAATATTAATGTTTCTTAGGTCGTGAACATGATATGGATGTCATGCATATGAAATTTTATAAGTTTCTATCACCTAACTAAGTTGCGTTTAAGTTTTAAATGATAAATAAGGTTTTACATCAAAGTTTAACGAAAATTAACATTATTTACAAACTTTCAAAAATGACATGGTGGCATAATTTGGCGGGCTGTAAAATAGTCATAACTTAGTATTTTAGGTCGGGCTCAGTGGATTTGGAAAGTAGGAAGTAAGGTCTACAAAAGTCTAGAAGTGCACCTTGGCTCAATCGGAATCAATCCCACATAAAAAATGCCCATGAAGTCGGGTGCTCAGGCTGTTTTTGGTGTTTCTGGGCAGTTTTCGGATAAGTTTACAAGGCCATAACTAATTCGTTATTAATCGGTTTGACGAGTGGTTGGACTTTTTGGAAACTAGACCATGTGGCCTAACTATGTTTCACTGATACTATTTTACATTAACGGACTCTATCTATGAGAAAAAATGACCCAAACAAGGTCACCCAGAAATCTATTTTCGACACTTGGTTTTTATTTTCAAAATTCTGGATTTAACTAGAATTTTTGTTGTAATTTCTAGTACTCGTAACTTCTTCGTTAAGGCTCGGTTAGGACGGTTCAAAATGCTATGTTTAGAGGGTCATGTTGGCTATTTTTTTCGAAACTACCACAATCCGCCATATTAAGTTTAACCTACACATAGTCGGGTCTTAACATGGTCCCACAACCACTTTTCACAATTAAGTTCGGTTTTTGGTTTTTAAGATTTAACATCGAGATTACTTCCTATTATCCTAGATTCCGATATATTGAAATATTATGATCATTTTAAGTACGGTTACCAAGATTCAAACATCAAATCAAGTTTTTTGGTTTAAATCTGTGAAAATGCATTTTTACCAAGTACATGACCCATTCGCGAACAATCATGGTTTTACACTCCCGCGGGTCCTAGACTGAACATACTAGACTAATATCATTACTTTTCAGTTTAGTGATCAAGGTTTTGACAATAATTCGAATTGTGGTGGTGTAAACTGATGGAATGCGCATATACCATACATGTGTACACTTTTTCGAAAAAATGTGGTTTTCAACATGTTACACATCTACAAGCTTATTAGATCTCAAACATGTTACACTTTCATCATTTTAAAGGACTATGGTAATAAGGATTTCATTTCAAATGGTGCACTAAT
This sequence comes from Chrysanthemum lavandulifolium, assembly GCA_022545495.1. Lineage (NCBI taxonomy): Eukaryota > Viridiplantae > Streptophyta > Magnoliopsida > Asterales > Asteraceae > Chrysanthemum > Chrysanthemum lavandulifolium. Next base: position 275,461,181 of record CM040238.1, read on the forward strand.
CGAATAAAACCATGACATCACGTTTATTGCAAAAAGGGTCCAAACAAGATTTTGCTTTACAAAAACATATTGATGATAGTAACTAATGTATGTATGATAAATAAGTGCTAGTAAAGTATATGAAATGAGTTTGTTAGATGCTTACTTAATGCCGAGTGTGATTAGTGCCAAAGAACCCGAAATACCGACTAAAAAAACCCTTATACTTCGTGAAACCTAACTTAATAACCAACCTAATGTATCAAATTACCAAAGTTCCTTGCTACTCTTTGTTGTTGTTTGGTTTTGGAGTCCTATTTACACAATAATTCTAGGTAGTTGAATAGTCAAAAAGTGGAGTCACAAGCTTATGTAGTATCATTTTGGGGAAAGTTACAAACTTGTGCATCATGTGATGCTTTGATCCGTGTAATGGGTAGCAAAAAGGGAGGGCATTTGACTTTCAAGTTGTGTAACGATGTTTTGATTTTTTTTTTCATATTTTTTTATATAGTATTACTCCCTCCGTTATATAATAAATGTCAACTTTTACTTTTTTTAGTCTTTCTTGTTCACTGATTGACTAATATTTTTATTTCACATATAATACTTGATGAAATTATATCAAACGAAAATACATTTAAAACTCAATTTATTCATATATTTTCATCAATTATTATATTACACAAATAAAAATATTTATAATAATGTTTAACAAAAAACTTAAAATTAAAGCTGACAATTATTACGACGAGATAGATGTCAGATGTATGTTGTATATATATCCTAATGCAAAGGTGGTAGCATAGTTGGGCTTGCATGCATGTATGGGACATAATGCAAAAAGGTATGCGTTTAACGGTATAATTTATGAAATAAAATGCATAGGCACATAAAATATAATTGTAAAAGCCATGTAGTACATATTTTACTTAGACTAAACATTGTTTCATGCCGGTTCATGTTTTAAATCGTTTATCGGGTTACACGATTTGATTTAACGGATATACGTAAAAGTGAGATTTTAAATACCAAAAATAAATAATTTCTAGGCTGAGGTTGAGTAAGGACCTGAAATTAGCGGGTTGTCATATTTTTGGACACAAACACGCTGCATTATTATGTTCAGTGACGTTCAGCATAATGTCAGGGATAAAGATGATCATAAAAACACGCCAAAAGAATAACGTCAGGGATAAAGATGACAATAAAAAAAAAAACAAAACAAAAACATCAAATCTGATGTGTCAAACCCATAAGCATTAAAAACGTGAAAATATTACACAAAATTGTGTGGAGTACGTTCTGCAATGGAAAGTGGTTCAATTTCAACCTCCCTTTTTTCGATGATTTTTAACACAAAATGGTTTTTTCTTTTTTAACAACTTTGATTGTAAATATTCCAATGGACAAACTTAGTGTAGCCAAACTAACTAGTGTTGAGTTCTCAAGTATCACTTAAGAAAAAAAGTAAAGAAAATGAAGAGAAACACAAAAAGTTGTTTTCTCGAGTATCGCTTGAAGAAGAAAGAAAATGAAAAGGACTAAGACTGAAAAAAGATGATTTGGTTGATTTTTAAGTAAAATATTTTTTTTCAAATTTGGCTAAAAATGTTTACTTTTTATTTTATTTATTTATTTTCACTTACTCAAAAAACTTAAGATCAAAGCATAAGTAAACCAAACAAAAGTATCCAATTTTAAACATTCATTTCCATGTGTTCCATCTTGTTACCAAACCTCAAGTCATGGTAATTACCTTAAGCTAACCAAACACCATTATGGCAATCTTTAGTAACAATTTTTCGAATACTCAAGCAAATGAAATATACAAAATCAGACAATAAAATCATATCCAACTGTATCCAGCATCATCTTTTCTTTTGATTATGTGATCTCCATCATTTCATATCGAATATTCAGTTGTGAAATGCAGTATCAAATACAGTCCTTAGATTCTTGTTCAAACTAATCCAAGTTTGAAACATAAAAACTTCGCGGACTAATATTGTTATTTTCTCATTTTGTTGTTTGCGCCGGTTTTGAACATTTCTCTAAGACTTGTCTCAAGTAGCAAATTGGGATGATACGAAGGATCAAGAAATGCAATTTTTCAAGACTTGAAATTTCTTAAATTTGCATCTATGTTGTTTAGTATCTACTTTTAACATTATATATCTTATCATTGTATGAAGTTATTAGAATACGTTGTCTTCTATAAAGTTATTGTCACGTATAACGTATTATAAAAAAACATTGTTTGTTAAAAAAAAATAATTACAACAGCGGCGGGTGCCCTGCTATGAATGAGTAAATCATGGATAACATAAAAGGATGATTAAGTTAAGTTATTTTAATGACAAGTTTCCAGAGGCGGAGGTACTGGGGGGAGGTCACGGTGGGCACGTGCCCCCCCCAAAAACTTTCCGGCGTAGTGTATTTTTTTAGAGATTTTGACGTTTTTCGTCCTTTTGCCCCTGTTAAGTAAATGAAATGAAGTCTATCTACTTGATACAATCGATCGAAAAATAAATAAATAAATAAATAAAACAAAACTTGTCGGTTAGGCTGAACGCAGCAAGACGAATCGAGCATCGATCGAGCCTTAAGGCGATCGATGTCTTATCGATCGTCTTGCTGTAGGAAGTGTCGATCGCCCAAAAATCTCACACTCTCGTTCGTGTACTCGATCGATAGTAACAAAGGTTTTTTTTTGTCCCTTTTCCTTGCTAGCCGTTGAAACCAAACAAAAAATAATAATAATAATAATAACCGCTGTAAAATTAAAGGTTTGTACCGCTTGGTTAAAAAAAAAAAAAAAAAAAAAAAAAACTATCCTATAAATACACAACTTATTTACATACTAAACTCACAAATCTTACAATTCTCTTTATCAAAATCTCACAATCCTCTCAAGCAAAATGTCTAAGAAAACACCACCAACCAAAAGTCGAAATCCTGCTTGGCACAAAACGTGCCGCGATATTTTAACACCGGATCCGACTTCCGGTTAACCGTGTCTCACCAAGAATCAATTTCCAACCCCTTCTTCGAATATCAATCCCAACAAGCTCCACAACAACAAGCTAACAATCCATTTAATATGAATCGCCCATTTGTTCCACCGCAACAAAACATCCACTACCAACAACAACAACAAAGCTACTCCGTCAAGCAACCAATCTATGTATGGGTCACACGAATTTGTGTACCGTCCAACAATGGATTCATCAACGCCTTCATTTTCAAATTATCAAGAATATTTTCCTGTTAGCGATCAATCTCGAGGGTTTTGATTTTGATGAGCAACTATACAACAATCCTAATTTTATCCGGAACCGGATCGGGTTATCCTACCAAGAGTATCACGGTTCGGTACCGGTTCGGCTCATGGATCGATCACGATCGATCAACCTTGATGAAGTAGAAGAAGAAGAATGTCGGTAAGAGACGCCACCGATCAAACCAAAGAAACGAGCTACAAAGCGGAGAAGAAACGCCGTCGAGAAGAAGGCAAGAATGATTCGCTGCCTTGGACCAAAGAAGAAGAGATCGCCAGGCAACGCTGTGTAATGTATCCGAGAATAGTGTAACCGAAACAACCAAACCGCAGAGGATTTCGCGTAAAGTCATCAATACTTGGTATGAGGTTGGTGCAGAAAAGAACGATAACTCTATCATTACAAAGTGGAAAAATAGGTACGCCCCAGAGTTGGTCATTTTGTGCCATTTACAACAATGCTTTCAAGAATTACCGGTGGTAGAACGACCTCACCGCTTATACACGAAGCCAGATGAATACCAACCAGCGCGGGTCATCCGCTTGTTTTGGAGCATTGTCGCGATTTCGAGGAGCATTCGCTGAAGGATAATGAGATGCCGCTTTTTAACCCAAGAGGATGGTCGCAAAAGCAAGGACTTCAACCGACTTTGGATGTGCAATGGATGCGCCGTCTGCGCTAATAGACCAATTGGTCGTGATACCGCAGAAGAATAAAAGAAATCTTCGTAGTTTTCTATGGAAGGTGTTGCGAGACACGGGCAAGATCAAGTCCAGGCATTCGGGCGGGAAGAAGAGTTGGCAGACCGCACTATGGTTTGAAGAAGAAAGAGCTGTAACAACGGCAAATCGAGTTGGAGCTACAAAGAACAAAGAGATGCTAGGAAGACAAAAATTCGCACTAGAGAACGAAAACTCAATTAGAGGCTCAAAAGATATATGATGCAGATCTTTGCTCTATCGCACGCCAATCGACCCATCTTTGCCCGCAATAACGCCAAACAATGCGAAACTCAAAGAGGCGATCACGACGCCACAACCTGGATTTTGAATAAGTGTTGAATGCTTTTAATAAGTTTCAGAATGTTTTAATTTTATTCAATTATTATGTAACGTTTAATTATTAATGAAATCTTATTTTGTGTTAAAATGTTTTTTTTTTTAAAAAAAAAAATGAACCAATCGCCTTATCGCAGACCTAATCGCCGGTGGTTGGAGAGAAAAGTTCGACGCGACAGAAAACGAGGATTGAATCTCTACTGGCAGCCTTAAAAACACAGTCGACTGACCATGGAAACAGAAAATGCAATCATGAAGGAGACAGAGAAAGAGAAAGGTGGTGGGGTGGTGTGGTGATGTTATTTTTTTTTTGGTCACTCAAGAAAGAGAAATGATGTTATTAATGTTTGGTCACATGTGCATTAAAAATGGAAACTAACTCATTTTTCTTTTTCTATCTTTATTTACATTTTGTTATAATGTTAAATTTTTGAGAAATGATACATATACTTAAACTTAGGCTTAAACTTAGACCTAAAACTAAGTGTCACCATCTTGATAGCTACAGAGAGGGACCCACTTATTTTACAGCCCATCAAGATGATGCCAAGTAATTTTAGGTCTAAGTTTAGGTCCATATATCATGCTCTAAATTTTTATATACAAATATAACTTCAGCCATATATTATTGGGTTTAACTTGACGTATTTAGCAGGTATCGTTTGAGGAAAAAAATTAGCGGCACTCTTGCACAGGTTCTTTTCCTTTTTCGCACGTCGAATTTTTTTTTTTTTTTTGCCTCGAAAATATTCCTACCCACCCCGCAAGTGTCTCTCAATAGAAAATTTATTCTAATTTTATAAACTTACGATTAAATGTGAAAAAAATCTTAAATTGAAATGATGAGAAATAACTATTACTACATATTAAAGATGCATCGACTTGAATTAACTAACCTTTTAGATGCAACGAAATATATTTTCTAGCTAAAAATTATATGCATATACATATACTAGATGGGTTTTAGCAAGTTAATCAAATCCTGTGTATTGTTCGTCCTCTGTGAGTTAAATTTGTTGCAAGTACTACTTTACATCGTTTTTACTTCAAAATCACTTTCGAAACTCATCGGAATGCATCTAAATGAATAAAAATGCATATAATTCAAATCTATGCCATCTCAAATATATGGTTATAGTTATTTCTACTCACCGGATCCCAACCCAATTTTATATATCAAAACTCATCTATAAATGAAGTGTGAGCAAAATTTCCCAAGTAAGAACACAAATACATACACCATGGTATCTCTACCCCAATTACTAATACTTTTAGGGATATTGCTGTTTGTGCTAACATATAGTTACAGAATCATAAAAAACTACACAAGAAAAGGTGATAGATTGTTAGCTCCGGAACCATCAGGGGCCTTCCCTTTTGTTGGTCACCTTCATCTTCTACAAAATAAAGCTCCTGTTGCAAGGATTCTTGGGAAAATAGCTGATGACTACGGACCGGTTTACTCTTTACGGCTTGGTTTTCGTCGAGCATTGGTTGTAAGCAATTGGCAGATGGTCAAGGAGTGCTTTGGAACCAATGACAAAAATTTTGTATCTAGACCGGATATAGCAGTGAGCCGGTACATGGTCTATGACCATGCTAGTTTCGGGCTTGCACCATATGGACCTTTGTGGCGAGAGATCCGAAAGCTGGTCACTGCCAACCTCTTTACAAGCCAGTGTGTTGAAAAGTTCAAGAATGTACGTAACTCAGAATTGAAGGACTCCATTAAGGAGCTCTCTATCTTGTCCACAGAAAATAAGGTAGTGGAAATGAACAAGTGGTTCGATGATATGACTTTTAAAATAAGTATAAGAATGTTAATTGGTAAAAATGAAGACCTAAAATTAGAAGAAGCCATAAAGAAAGGAATGTATCTTACTGGTGTTTTTGTTTTGTCTGATGTCATTCCATATCTGGAATGGATGGATATTGGAGGGCATTTGAAAGCCATGAAGCAATTGGCACAAGATCTTGATAGTGTCATCAGTAAGTGGCTTGATGAACATGTTGAAAAGAGAAAAGAATTTAATGGAGATAAAGAAGCCGATTTGATGGATGTGATGCTGTCAACCCTGTCAGAAGATGCTGAAATGTTTGGACATAGGCGTGAAACCATCATCAAGGCAACAACGCTGGTTAGTTGCGACTTAGTTTTGCTATCTCTATATGGAAACTTTTCATCTCTTGAAGAGAACTTATGTTTTTAATCATGTTGAACACATAATTTTTGTAGATTCTCTTGTTGACGGGTTCAGAAACCACTGCTGAGACACTGACATGGGGACTTTCTTTACTTCTGAACCATCCCCACATCCTAAAAGCTGCCCAGAAGGAGCTTGACATCCAGGTGGGAAGAGAGAAATGGGTCGAAGAATCGGATATAAAAAACCTAACGTATCTACAAGCTATAGTGAAGGAAACACTCCGACTGTACCCACCAGGTCCCTTAGGAGCACCCCGTGAGTCCATTGACGACTGTGTTGTCGGGGGATATCATGTCTCCAAAGGGACTCGTCTGATTGTCAACATATGGAAGCTACATCGTGATGCCCAAATTTGGTCAAATCCTAATGAATTTAGGCCAGAAAGGTTTCTTGAGGAAAACTCGCATATGAATTATCAGGGTCATAATCATGAATACATTCCTTTCAGCTCAGGAAGAAGAATGTGTCCTGCGGCTGCATTTGCTTTGCGTGTAGTTCACTTGACACTTGCTCGGTTACTTCAAGGGTTTGACGTGTCAACGCCAATGGGGAATCCTGTGGACATGACTGAGGGGTTAAGTCTATCGTTGCCAAAGGTCAAACCCCTTGAAGTGATCATCACTCCACGACTTTCTCCCGAGCTCTATCACAACCCTCAAAGCCATGAGTCATAAGCATATTGACATGATCAGACCACAAACACTATCTGCTATGAAGTATATCTTCACTAAATAATTGTGGACTGTTTCAATTCGATACTCTTTTACATTTTGTTGTAGCCTACATATGCAATATTTTGAGCTTAATGAACAGCCATCCAATTTCAAGATTCAATACTAACAGGCTTAATATAATTCACCCTTTGCTAAGAGCAAAGGGTGTGGTAACGCCGGAGGTGGCGTTAAGCTTACGTGGAGCTGCGTTATGCAGCGTTACCACACCGTGTGGTGGCGTTAAGGTGGGGCGTTGGAGGTGGCGTTACCATGGTAACATTGCGTTAAGCAGCTTGCAATAAAAAAATTACACTTTGGCCCCTCCAACAGCTAGTATAACGTTTGAATTTCAAAAAAAAATACAGTTTGGCCCCTCTAACGTTTATAAACGGGCAGATTTGTTTAAAAAAATCTCAAAACTTTTTTTCTCCACTATAAATACCCAATTAACACACAACTTTTTTTCACACTTCCACAACTCAATCTCGAATTCATATACTTACTCTCTAACAAAAAAAACTTGTTCTTTCACAATGAATCTGAATCAAAGTGACGAAGAACGTAACAACTAATCCGATGTAGATGACGAAACTGACTTTTACTTTATGACGTACGAATATCAACAACAATTAGAACAAGAAGCAGCTCGACCTCGCTTGAACCGTAACCCGATTTACCATGAACGTGAGGTTGCCGAAGAACGTTTGATGAACGACTATTTCAATCAAGGTTGTAAGTATCCGCACGTGAATTTTCGAAGAAGATATCATATGAGCCGAAAACTATTTCTAGAAATAGTCAAAGGTATTGAATCATATACTTCCGATCATCTTCCAAGTCATTTTCAATTCTTTAGCCAGTCACCCGATTGTACGGGTCGAATGTGTATAAGTGTTATTATGAAGTGTATGGCCATCATACGCCAATTGGCGTATGGCACCGCACCCGATGCGTTTGATGAATATTTGCAAATTGATGAGCATACTTCACGTGATTGTCTTGATAATTTTAACAAGTGCGTTATTGAATTGTTTATGTCGGAGTATCTAAGAAAACCAACCTATGATGACATTCAAAATATTTATGAAAGACATGAGCGTTATCATGGTTTTTCGGGAATGCTTGGTAGCATTGACTGCATGCATTAGGAGTGGAAAAATTGTCCAGTGGGATGGCAAGGGTAATATGGTAGGCATGATAAAAAATACCCAACAATAATGCTTGAAGTTGTTGCTTCACAAGATTTATAGATTTGGCATGCATTTTTTGGGGTGGCAGGGGCAAATAACGATATTAATGTTTTAGATAACTCTCTGTTATTCGACGACATTCTTGATGACATCGCCCCTATAGTTCCATATGTGGTAAATGGAACAATGTATGAAAAGGGATATTGCTTAGCTAACGAAATTTACCACAGTGGGCAACTTTCGTCAAATCATTCACAGTGTGCTCCAAAGACGTTAGGGTATAATACAACAACCGGCACATCAAACGGAAGTTACCAGGATAAGTATAATCATGTATTCGTGCATTATTTTGCATAACATGATTTTAAAAGATCAAAAGTTTGAACTAAGTGAGTTTACCGAAATGTGGATGAATCCGGTACCATATATGAGGCAAGAAAGGTGGGTCGACCAATGTAATGTCCAGTGTCGAAAGGCAAAAGAAATATGTGACAGAGAAACGCACGCATACTAGTCTCCAACAAAATATTATGGAGCATCTTTGGCAAAAATATCTTCAACGACAACACGAACTAGAACAAGAACAAGATGAATAACTATTTGTAATTCGTATGTTTTTATATTTCCGTAGGTTTTTCAAATTTCCGCATGTTTTCAAATTTCCGTATGTTTTTATTTATGAGGTGATGTTATGAATGAAAAATTAGTTAAAGGTTTTAAATTGTAGTTTATAAGTTCTAAAATAAAAGTGAGGCCCGTGTTATGGTGGTGTTATGATAAGGGGTATTTTTTTTTTTTAAGATTGAGATGTTAAATGACGCGACACCGACGTAACGAATGTTAATTCATAACTTGAGTTATTGCACCTTGTCCTCTTAAGTTATTCGAACATATATTTTGTAACTAGCTACCTCCTCTTTAAAGCCTTTGAAATAAGGTCCCTATATCATTAAATTTGCAAAAGCTCAAGAATGTATGCAACCAAGGGGCTGATTAGGGATAGGAAGGGCCTACCTCAGCTCAAGTTCTTCGTTAGTAATTTTTCACGATTTCACAGATTCTAAAAAATTATTTCACCTCCCATTTAACGATTTCCAAAAATTTGTTTTACTCTCACTTAAAATTTTTGTAGCTCCGCCATCAGATGCAACTAAGAAGTAAAGAGTTTTTATTAACGAACTCATAGGAGATCTATTTGAAATGATCACTCTCCTTTAATGATAACGTACTAAACTAACAACTATGAACAACTAAATTAGAGCTACTATTAAACTAATTTTCTCATTCTTTTTCTTGTCTTCTTTCTTCTTCATCCACTCATGCATAAGATTACAATTTATAGTGCAAAGAAAAATGCAAAACTGCTAAGTAACTACCCTACCCACTAGCACATGAAATATGAAAATGGTAAACATGCATGCATCCACTTAAAGTGCTTGCTTATATTTGCCAAAAGTTAAGGATACTCGGAACTATAATGCAAAAACTGAAATAAACTCTTGTTCTTTGTCATGCACGTACGTATCACAAACTCTTGTTCCGGTCTTTTTTTTTAGAAGGCAATATATTATTGAGAACCTCAAAAAAGACCTTATTACAATACTAGGCGCCCCACTCGATTAACAAGATAATTGAAATAAACATAAAATATAAATAAAAGAAACGAAAACTAGAAACCTACCAAGCTGTAACAAACTGATACAGACTCGAGTAGTACTGAATTAACACCGCGTGCCACATGTATGTATTGATCATAATGTGTCATGAAGAAAGGAACCAAACATTGAGCCATAAAATCAACCTTGTCTCGTATGTAGGCTACGTTTTGCGCGAAGCTTTTGTAGCTTTTGAACGATGAAATGCGATTAATGAAATTTTTAATTTTTAGTTGTTCGTTTAAGAAAAGAAATAGTAGTTTTCATATTTTTTAAGAAAATTCTCATTTTCCAACGCTTTAAAAGAAATGAATGGTGGTAACGCCACGTACATCACATCGCTTCACACTAGTTTTAACAAACACACTCGTAGTAGTGTAGAACATGACAGCACACTATGGGTTGAAATTGTGAGTGTAGTAGTGTACTGTCCAATAGAACATGACAGTCCCTCAACCCATTAAGTCCATAATACTTTTGAGCCACATGATCATACCTGTCACATACACATTAATATCAATCATGAGAGCAACACCATAATACTTTTGAGCCACATGATCATACCTGTCACATACACATTAATATCAATCATGAGAGCAACAAAGATAAAAGTGTTGGAAAATTTAGTGCTTGACTCATGGATTACCACACCTCAGAATGCAGAGGAGACGGAAACAGACACCCATAAGGTCCCCGAACACCTCGACTTAATAGTGGTTTGTATTGATAGTGCTGGCTTTCATCGATAAGAAGTGTTTCCATCGCTAATAAGCATGAAAGATCAATGAAAGATTACTCAGAACGGCTGACCTATTCAAGCCAAGATTATAATCGCATAACGACCACGCTTAATTGGTCATGAACCACTAATCTGCTATAATGGGGATAATTACGAGGCGATTAATGGGCCGATTAATTCTCATAATTCCATTCGACTAACAGAAAGAATCTCCTATAAATAGAGATCCGATTATGCATAAGTAATACACGTAAAAACGATTAACACTTATAAGTAAAAGGGTTATTGAATCGTGCCTAATTTATAACTACATTTTGGCCTTATCCCAAGTAGATATTCGTAGAACCCGCATTACAGGTCGAATAGTTTACTTTGGAAAGTGATCACACGATTCCAAGTGATATCCCAGAACCACCTAGTGGTATTTGTTTCACGACATTGATTATCTAACCCTGCTCCGAGTTACACACCAACAATCAAAGTAAACTATTTGTGATAATCAATGGGCACGCGAATGAACATATGGCTTCAAACTTTGTCAAGCTTGATAAGTTTGAAGGGGCGACTTTAAGAGGGCGAAGAAGATGCTTTTTTGTCAAGCATGAAAGTGGTATGTGTTAACCACTCCTATTCCCGATGACGGGATGATGCTACGGTTGAGCAGATCGGAGGAGGAGCAAATGGGAGAATGATGACTACATTTGCAGAGGTTTAATTCTCAATGGTATGTCCGATTCTCTGCTTGATATTTATCGAACTTTGAATCTTCCAAAGATCTATGGATTCCTCGATGCCAAATATATGGCCGGGATGCATCAAGTAAGAAGTTTCTTGTTAGTAATTTCACAAATTACAAAATGACCGATTCAAGACCGCTATGGAACAATACAATGAACTTCTGGAATACTGGAAGGTTTACACAACACAAGAAGGAGGAATTAACTCGGTTGAGTTGGGCGATCATCTGCGCATCGAGGAATCTCTCGAGTGCGTGATAATGACAAGCCAAAGAAAGCAATGTCATGGTGCATCTGTTGTCAATACGGTGGAGCATAACAACTCCACCTGTGTACAATGACAACAAAGGCAAACACAAATATCATGACAACACAAGGGCGATCCTAACAACAAGGCAACACCTACTTGTAGGAAATGTGGCAAGACCGGTCATATTAAAAGGGACCGCAAAGGTGTTAAAGTCAGTGGTAAAGCCAATGGATCGTGAACTAATGGTTCGGGAGTGGTGGTTCACCCAACTCACCGAAAGGATGACGATGTTGCGTGGTGGGTTGACTCGGTGCAACAGCTCATGTGTGTAAAGATAGAAGTTGGTTCAAGACTTACGAGTCACCGAATGATGGTTCTATTCTTCACATGGGAAATGAGTCAACGACCTTGGTGCATGGTCGTGGTTGTAGATCTTAGATTTAGTTCGGAAAGATTGTAACTTTGTTTGATGTTATTCATGTTCTCGATATCGTGAAGAACTTGGTTTCAAGTAGTATTTTGAATAATCATTGTTATAAATAAGTTATCGAGTCGATAAATTTGTGCTTTCTAAGCATGGTGTTTTTATTGGTTTTGGTTATTTATGTAATCAAATGTTCAGCTTAATATTTCCAATCGATATTGTTAATTCAACTTTTGCACCACCTCCGACCGACCGACTCTACCCTTTGGCATGCTAGAATCGCCATGTACATTATAAAGAATGCAAGATATGTCTAATGATGGGTTAATCCCACCTTTGACATGGACAATCGAAAAGTGTAAAACTTGCATGTTGACCAAGATAACCAAGAAACCTTTTCGTGGTGTTAGTCGTGAGACTAAGGTCTTGAGCTTATACACAAGATGACCGTGTGATTTGCATGCCACCTTCTTTGGGGAATAAGAAGTACTGTGACATTTATCGATGATGCTTCAAGGTTTTGTTATGTCTATCGCTTACATACCAAGGATGAAGCATTAGATAAATTCAAAGTATTTAAACCGAAGTTGAATTACAACTGGGTCTTTGATCAAAAGATTAAGGATCGATAGGGAGGTGAGTACATGGATACTCATTTTGATCACAGGTATAATCCATGAAACGATCGCTTTTATACTCCTCAAAGAAATGGTATTTCGAAAGGAAAACAGGTGTCAAGGAGATGATTAATTCCATGTTGTCCTATTCAGGATGAAATCAAGGATTTTGGGTGAAGCTATGTTAACAAATGCTATTTATTAAATAGGGTTCCCAACAAAAGGAACAAGGTTACCCCTTATGAACTCGGACTAAAAGGAAACCCAACTTGAACTATCTCAAGGTTCGGGGTTGTAGGGTCAGAAGACTCCCCGATCCAAAGTTGAAAACTTTGGGTGAAAGAGGCATTGATTGCATCTTTGTTGGATATGCCGAGCATTCCAAGGCTTTTAGGTTCTATGTTATCGAACCTAATGAATATGTTTCAATTAACTCCATAATTGAATCAAGGATGCAAACTTTGATGAGAATATATTCTCATCGGGCCCCTAGACCAAGTATGAGGATTCCTAATGGAACTCATAACATCGGTGTATCGTAGGTCCCGATGATGAACCATCGGTGGTCCCTCGATGAGGTCAGGTTCAACAACCCGAACCTATGCTTAGAAAGAGCAAAAGGGTCGACTCCAAAGTCATTTGGACTCGAGTTTCAACTATATTTAGTCAAGGAACAAGGATGAGGTCTCGACCAATACTCATATTGCTTCATTGTTGAGGATGATCCCAAGACATTTGAAGAAGCAATGAAGTCCCGTGATATTGCTTTCGGAAAGAAGCAATCAATGATGAGATGGATTCCATCATGGGCAACAATACTGGGTGTTGGTCGATCTACCACCGTTGCAAACCTTTGGGTTGCAAATGGATTTTCAAAAGGAAAATGAAGGTAAATGGAACTATTGAAAAGTTCAAGGCACGACTAGTCATTCGTGGCTTTAAACAAAAGTCGAATTGACTATTTTGATACTTATGCCCCAAAGGCTCGTACGCACCATTAGATTGCCGATTGCTTTGCATCAATTCACAACTCGATTATTCATCGATGGATGTGAAGACGCCTTTCTTGAATGGTGAATTGGATGTGGAGGTTTATATGAACCAACCTCGTGGCTTCATCTTGCTCGGCAATGAAAACAAGGTGTGTAAACCGATTAAGTCTCTTTATGGACTAAAGCAGGCACCTAAGCAATGGCATCAAAACTTTGATGAAGTGGTTTTGTCTAGTGGTTTTGTTCTTAACCAAGTCGACAAATGTGTATATAGCAAGTTTGATGAATGCAGTAAAGGAGTCATCATTTGTCTATATGTTGATGACATGATGATCTTTGGCACCGACCAAAATCAAGTTGACTTGACAAAGGATTTTTGTCATCAAGGTTCTCCATGAAGGACATGGGGAGGCGATGTTATCCTTGGTATAAGGATTAAACATGAAAGTAAAAGAATTTCTATCTCTCGGCCTCATTATATTGAGAAGGTGTCGAGGAAATTCAATTACTTTGATTGTACTCTGTGAGAACACCTATGGATACTTGTGAGAAGTTGATGTCTAATAATGGCAAGGTCAGATCTCAACTTGAGTATTCTAGGTAATTGGTCGCTGATGTATGCCATGACTTGTACAAGACCCGATATTGGTTTTGCGAGTGGGAAAATTGAGCGTATACTAGTAATCCTAGTGCTCATCAACGGCAAGCGCCGTAGGGTATCAAGTATTTAAAGAGAACTATGGATTATAGTCTCTCATATCGGTTACCCATCGTTGTTGGAAGGATACACCGATGCAAGTTGGATCAAGAATATCAAGACAATTCGCTCACCAGTGGTCGGGTATTCCTACTGGTGGAGGTGCAATTTCTTGGGCATCCAAGAAGCAAACTTGCATCACCAGCTCAACAATGGAATCAATTTGTGGCTTTAGCAAATTGTTGGTAAAGAAGTTTCAATGGTTGAAAACTTGCTTCGAGATCCCATTGTGGCCTAAACCTATAGCACCTATTTCTATCGGTTGTGATAGTGCAACTACATTGGCTAAGGCTTATAGCCGGATGTACAATGGTAAGTCTAGACACTTAGGTGTCGACATAGCATGATTCGTGAGCTTATCATGAATGGGGTGGTATCTATAGAGTTTGTTAGATCTCAATAGAACTTAGCCGATCACTTGACGAAGGGTTTGGCTAGAGACTTGGTTATAAAGTCTCTAAAGGGATGGGTTTAAGTCCAACTTAGTCATCGAATGCTAGGACACCCAACTCCTCCCGGGAAACTTGGGAGCCGAGTTCAATGTGGAAAGCTAAACATTCAATTGGACTGGAGCACATGTTTTATTGTACATCCCAAGGTTGTGCTAAGAACTCACGAAAGGAGGATGAAGTCTTTACTTTAATGGTCAATTTTCTTTGAAAAATGCTTGGCGGGAGCATGAATAAAGACGAACCACCTATGTGAATGTTGAAGTTTTTCCGCTTGTGAAGCTTTTGGACTTTAGCTTTTACAACATTTATGAATTTGGATATGGACACATGGCTTGTATAGTGTCGAGTCGATAAGTGTTTGAAAACTTGTGTATTTTATCTTCGTGTATTCAAATGGGTCAAGGGTTCAATTCTTAGAACACCCCGATTCTCGAATATTTGAATGTGTAATTTACTAAGATGAAAATTCAATCCTCATGACATTTTCATTTATGAACATGTTTTTTTAATTTTGTTTTCATGCAAAGGAAGTGATCTAAATTGGGAGGATTGTTGGAAAATTTAGTGCACTTGGGGATTAGTTCACACCTTGTAATGGGTTAGGAGGTACGGAGTGTACACCCATAAGGTCCCTGAACACCCTGACTCTAATAGTGGTTTGTATTGATGGTGCTCAGTTTCCACTGATAAGCAGTGTTTCCACTGAAGCAGTGTTTCCACTGCTAGTGCTATGAAAGTACTAATGAAAGTACTACTTGTAATGGGCTTTGACCTATTCAAGTGGCAGTTACAACTGCATAATGACCACGTTTAATTGGTCATGTAACCACTAACGGCTATAATGGGGATAATTATGAGGCGATTAATGGGTCGATTAATTCTCATAATTCCATTTGACTAGCTCAGAGTAACCTCCTATAAATAGGAGATCTGATTATGCATGAGTAATACACAGAAAACGATTAACACTTATAAGTAAAAATGGTTATTGAATTGTGCCTAATTCTATAACTACATTTGGTCTTATCCCAAGTAGATATTCGTGTTGCCCAGGAATTAGGGTCGAATAGTTTACTTTGGAAAGTGATCACATGATTCCAAGTAATATCCGGTAACCACCTAGTGGTATTTGTTTCTGCTGACATTGATTATCTAACCCTGTTCTGGGAGTTACACACCAACAAAAAGAGCATCAACAAATGGTCGGACACACCCATTAACCACTTGCAGACACCTTCAGTCCCAGGTACAACCTATAATCACTCAATCAAACTTTAGATCTGGTACATCATTTTCACATTGTATATGTTGTTGTCCCGCAATAAGCTAATGTTATTGTGTATGAATATTCCGAGGATTTCGTAACCATTGTTGCCAATTTATCGCTTTATATTTCTTCGATCTTCTCACTATCCATTCGAAACTTTTGAGTTGAATAACTTGTAGAATCTTATAAACACTTGCAATTTTATTGCCAAACGCATGAGCGTTTCTCTCCTTCCAAATGAAATAATCAGAATTCCAAATTACCGCTTGCCATATGTCCGATCGAGAGGTAGGAACAATAAAATTTCCACTATGAGAAAAAAATTCACCAATAGTAAACGCGTTACCAATCCCCACATTCCACCAATTAAATAGTTTGATCCACACACTCATTGCTAAATCACAAGTGACTAAACAATGAGTACATGTTTCCACACTATCATTACACGAAGCACAAAGTACCGAATCCAAGTCGATGCCTCTTTTGTCGAGTTCCATACGAACCGAAAGCCTACCTTTCCGCGCTCTTCACACAAAAATGTTGACCTTCTTCGGAACTAACTTGTTCCAAAGCGTTTCTTGACCGCCACTTACTACTTAAAGAATCTTCTCCTCGATCACGCCCGTTAACGTTTTGACTATGAAATCGCCTTCTACATCAACCGCCCACCTCCATGTATCCTTACAAGTATTAGAAACAAAAACATTCCGCAATACCTCGATTAAATCATCATATTCCTACATACCCTGCCGCTAATGTTTCTACTCTAATCCGAAACCACCCATTATCTACCCAAGTTCCCTTGTCCATTACGCTACCCTCTTTACTTTTATCCAAACGAAACAATCTAAGAAATCTATCGCGAAGCCTCCTAAATATCCAAAACCCCCACCCACCGTCCTAAATATCCACCACCATTTACCCAACAACGCCAAGTTTTTTGCCCTAAGAGATCCCACATTTAACACCCCAACACCAAAAGAAGCAAGAATTGAATTTCATTTCGTTACCCTCCTCATTCCCATCCCAAAAAATTCAAATATCGTTTATCCGTGAAAGTTTTTTACCCTCCTCATTCCCATCCCAAAAAATGTTTTTCTATAGCTCTCAAGATTTTTTAGAACACTCGTAGGCACACTAGATATCAAGAACTAATACAATGGCAAGCTACCGAGAACCGATTTTACCAATGTTAGACGACCCACAAACGACATCGTTTTCGTTTTCCAATCGGCCAAACGATATTTGAATTTGTCAACTACAGGTTTCCATGCGCTCACTCGACTCATGTTTTCCCCTATTGGTAAGCCCAAGTAAGTGAAGGGGAATTCACCAATATCACAACCCATCCAATTAGCCATAGTTCCTAATTCCTTGTCACTAACCCCCAAACCGTATAATTTGCTTTTGTTGAAGTTCACCCGTAACCCCGATACTTCTTCAAAACATCTAAGTATACACATAAGAGATCTAGCATTCACCGTATTCCAATCTCCGAAAAACTGGTATCATTCACGTATTGTAGATGAGAAACCATGACTTGATCCAAACCAACCTTAACACCCCTAAAGATGTCATTTTCCACCGCTTTATTTATGATAGCGTTTAGACCCTCCGCCGCCAAAATAAATAAATAAAATAAAATAAATTAAAAAGTGCTAGGGGGTCACCTTGCCTAACCCCCCCTTTCAACCCCGAATTCTTCTCACGGATAACCAATAACAAGAATGAACATTGAAGATGATTTAATACACGCTTCCACCCATCTTCGCCATTTATTCCCGAACCCATCCTTTTCATGATATTCATCAAGAAACCCCAATTAATACTATCGTAGGCCTTCTCGAAATCCACTTTGAAGATTAAATTTTTCTCCTTTGTTTGCTTCAAATATATCATTGTCTCATTTTCTATTATAACCTCATCAAGATTGTATCTGCCTTTTATAAACGCGTTTTGTACATCACCTACCACGTACCCCACCACACATTTTATCCTTTTCGCCAAAATCTTTGTAATAATTTAATAATAACACCCGATAATACTGATGGGACGGTAATCCCCCAGGCCGATAAGATCTTTCACTTTAGGGATTATAGTGATAAACTAAGCATTACAACCCCTTGAAACTTCCATAGATTCCCATAACCATGTGATCGCCCCAGCTAAATCCGTCTTGATGATGTCCCAAACTTTTCTAATGAATTTGACGTTGAAACCTGTTAATACAAATAAGCCGTAAAAACGTTTATTTATATTTTACGATCTTCTAATGTTTTGTCGATAACAAACGTAAAATCAATTTAACGAAACAAATAAAATACGTAAATAGTTTGAGCCAATAGTTTACTAACACACTTACGTTTTCATACAAAACACTAAACAAGCAATAGTGCTTACATTTTATAGAAATGCATATGTATAACAACTAGTGTTTACATAATAGGTATATATATACATACATAGTATATATTGTAATGGGTAAGAATCTAAGTACTTGACCCATTAACTAGATATATTAAATATAGTTGGGTAAAACCCAAAGTCCATGACCCATACCCATGGAGCATGATCCATAACCCATGACCCATTGCATGACATCATGCATGAAGTCATGTTGGGTAATATCCATAACCCATGGAGCTAACCCATTGACTATATGCATTGCATCTTCTAGATACATTGTATCTATTTGGATACCCATGGTCCAAAGTCTATGACCTATGACCCATGACCCATAACCCATTTAGGGGGAGCGTCCTACGGATCCCCAGGAATACATTGGACGGATCCCTTAATCAAGGGATCAGTTGGACAGTAGTGAATTTTTGTCTATAAATAGTGAAACATTTCTTCATTGTAACTCACCCCTTTCACACACATTCTCTCTTAGTGTTGTAAACTCTCTAACCTCATATCCAAAGGATCTTTCTATGTAGTTTTGTGTTTGTGTGATTCTCTAGGTTCCTCTTAAAGGCGAGATCATCACCTCTTGAAGTCGAGCAAGCTCAAGTCCATGAGTTGCCAAGCTTCGTCATCATCAAGACTACTGATGTTATCTTGTTGATAGTTATTTCTTCTCTCATTAGAAGTGTTGTGTTGAAGACATAGGTGAAAGATGTCTAAAGGGTCAAGTCGAAGGCATTAGTGAAAGATGTCGAAGGCATTAGTGAAAGATGCCGAAGGTCCGTGTCTAAGGCATTAGTGAAGGGTGCCAAAGGTCCATGATGAAGGCATTAGTGAAAGGTGTCAAAAGATCATGTTAAGGGCATTAGTGAAAGATGCCAAGGGTGTACAATCGATATGGTGCATCGATGTACAAATATAGATAGGTTGTGTCCAAGGATATTGATATCCTTGATGATGTTGTAATAAGGAGTGGGTCTCCTTTGGGATAGGTGTTGTGTAGTGTTGGGTAGTAGTTCCTCCTTTGTAATGGAACTCGGTATCTAGCCTTGTATCGGATAAAGTGTAGGCGACGTTGTGATAGGTTTGGTTCTACCTCGTGGAAGAACCCGGTCTCTAGCCTTGTACCGGATAAAGAGTAGGCGACATTTTGAAGGCTTCTCCGCCACAAGGAGCTTGTGTTGTGTAGTGATAACGAACTCTCGAGTAGGTGACTCGGGGAGTGGAGTAGGGTAAGGAAGGTGTCCTTGTAGCCGAACTGTGGAAAACTAGAAGGGGGGTTGAATAGTTTTACCAATTAAAACTTCATTTTAAAACATTTAGATCAACTTATATTAATCTATTTGGTTGTTTGTGTTGGACGTTGATAGATAGATATATAAACGTGTAATGAAAGATGAAAGTAAGAAGCACATCACCACGACACAAGTATTTATAGTTGTTCGGCTACAAGGACACCTTCCTTGCCCTACTCCACTCCCCGATTCACCTACTCGAGAGTTCGTAATCACTACACGATACCAACTCCTTATGGCGGAGAAGCCTTCACAACGTCGCCTACTCTTTTTCCGGTACTAGGCTAACCACCGGGTTCTTTCACATCAAGGTGAACCACACCTACCACAACGTCGCCTACCCTTTAATAGGTACTAGGCTAAGTACCTAGTTCCATTATAATGGAGGAACTACTACCCAACACAACACAACACCTAATTCAAAAGGAGAGCCACTCCTTATTACAACATCATCAAGGATATCACCATCCTTGGAAACAAACTAATATTATATGTATAACGATGCACCTCATCGATTATACGACCTTGGCATTCTTCACTAATGCCACTTGATTTGATTCTTAGGCATTCTACACAAATGCCTTTGACACAACGCTTGGCACCATTCACTTATGCCTTCGTCTTGACACCTTTACCATTCTTCACCAATGCTATTGACACGGACGTTAAGCACCTTTCACTAATGCTTTCGTCTTGACTCTTTCGGCATCCTTCACTAATGCCTTCAACATAACACTTCTACGGAAGAAGAAAGAACTATCAACAAGAGAACCTCAGTTGTCTTGATGATGATGAAGCATGGCAACTCATGGACTTGAGCTTGCTCGACTTCAAGAAGTGGTGATCTAGCCTTTAAGAGGAACCTAGAGAATCACACAAAGACAAAAGACAAACTACATAGAAAGATCCCTTAGGATCAGTGGTTAGAGAGTTACAATACTTGGGGAAAGTATGTGTGAGAGTGGTGAGCCAAAAGGAAGAAATGGCTCACTATTTATAGAGGAGGAATGCTTACTGTTCCCCGGATCCCACGGATCCCTCCCACAAGGGATCCGTCTAGCGTAAAGCTAGGGATCCGTGGGACGCTCCTCTTTGCCCATGGGTATTTTGGTTATGGGTTATGGGTTGATCCATGGGTTTCTTCTTAGATACAATGTATCTTATGAGTGCAATGTACCTAGTCAAATGGGTATGGGTCAATACCATGGGTTATGGATATTTTCCATGGGTTGTAGTTTTTACCCATTTATATAATATATACTAGTTGTGTATATATTTTGCCCAATATGTAAACACTAGTTGTTGTACATATGTATTACTAAATCATAAAATCACTTATACTTGTTTTAGTGTTTTATGTGAAAACGTAAGTGTGTTAGAAAAACTATTGGCTCAAACTAATTACGTATTTTATTTATTTCGTTAAAATGATTCTACGTTTGTTATCGACAAAACATTAGAAGATCGTAAAATATAAATAAACGTTTTTACGGTTTATTTGTATTAACAATCTCCCTTTTGTTGATGACAAAACATAAAATTATTTTAAGGAAAACTAAAATTGTAAAAGTTCGAATTGAGTTTTTACTCTTTCTCCCCTTTTGTCGAAACAAAAAGAGCGTCGAAGAAACTAACACATTCTTTTAAGAAAAATGTGTAAAAAGAAAAAAAATGTAAAGAGAGCAAGTGACGGGAATGGTTCTCGTCTTAATTCCCCCTTGACGAGTCCATCCCTTGTGAGGGCGTCAAGTACATAAAAGTAAGTAAGCTAATGTATTGCAATTATGTTTGCAAATGGTTCGTCCTTGTGACGAAAATGCTCCCCCTTGAAGATTGCAACGTTGCAATAGGGTGTCATGAAGTATAATCCAAGTAAGGATTATGTTGCAAATGGTTTTGCAATATGGTTTGACACAAAGCTCCCCCTAGCTTTATGGTGTCAATATATTCATGTGTATTTTGAAAATCTACAAAATAAAGGTTAGAAAACAAGAGTATAGTGCATAATTTCCTGCAAATAAGACTCAAGTTAGTAGAATAATGTTCTTCTGTACCACGGTTCCCTCTAAGGAGGGATCCGTCTAGGCCTATTCTGGGGATCCGTCTGTCTAGTGGCAGATTATTCAGCAAAGGTGATATACCAAGCAATGCTAAATATGAAAGTGTACAAATAATAAACATATACTCAAATAGATAGAGTTTTTTATTTGACACTTGTAGTTAGAAAAAATTAATACACGATTCTAGTAGTTTCAAAAATAATTACACATTCATTGTGTTTTTTTCTCTTTCTATTTTCCTTTCTTTGCACATTAAAAATAAATGTAGTGGTCAAGTACAAGGTTTGTGTATATATGTTTTCAAGTACAAGGTTTGTGTAAATATGTTTTTGAACTACCATGGTTAGACAAAAAACTCCAAATAGATATGGCAACTAGATTATCATTCAATAAAACAAAGAGATAATCAACAAATCTCTTAAAACTAAGAGAATGATCAAGCCATGTAATACATTTTCTTCTTAATGCTAATGAGGAGCCTAAACTTACGAAGCAACCACGTGCTTAACATAAATGGGTTTCCTAAACGTTCTAAGTTTGAGCTTGTGACTTTGAGGCTCATGGTTGTTTAGGTTTGTTTACCTCTTTGAAACGTTCGAGGAGGTGATAAAACATGAAACGTTGCTCTTCACGTAGTTCATGTATCAACCTATCAACATGTTGACAATGATAGCAATCCTTGTCATGGTTTTGAGCTTCTTGAAGCGGAAGTTCAAGTGAAGTGGGTTGAGGATCCTCAACTAAAGGAGGAATTGGTGGAGGCTCATTAATGTTTGAGGGTGGAGGTAGAGAAGTGTCAACTTCCATGTGGTCGGGTGGTTGACTTTTATGTCTCCTCATAATCCAAAATGGACTATTGGAAGGAAATGGAAAAATTGACATTGGTGCAAGTGTTGATTCAACACTTTGGTTTTGTTGTACAACCTTGTCTAGTGAATTTGTTGGTAATGGTGGAGGATGAGATGGCCAAGGGGTTAAGTCCTCTAAGTTGTGAGAATGTGGAGATGATTGTGAGGTGTTAAATGATGTGGCTCTAGGCACCAATGTTGTTGGTTGTGTTGAAAGGGGTGTGTTTGATTTAGTAGAGTTTGGTGATGATATCCTTGTGGGAACAATCCTCTTGGGAATTAGTTTGATTGGTTTATTTGGTGTAGGGGAAATCCTAGCATTGATAGACTTTACCGGAGATGATTCGGTTGAGGAAACTTCGTGTATGATCCTAGCAAGTTTCTTGCGTGGTTCTTGGGTGGATGAGTTAGCACTAGGAGCTTTTCTCATGATGGAATGACTAAAGAAGATGTTTGTAATTGCTGAGAATTATGTTGTGTTTGATGACTAAGGAGTTCTAGCAAGATGACTTTATAAAGGAAAGGATTTGGCAAGTGCATTTAAGACTTAATCCACTAAGATTCCTAGAAATGTGATGATTAACATGCACAAGATTTGAATTCAGAGTTTCACTGATCTAGGGACTTAATAAAGATGAGGCGGAGTGTTCAAGTTTAGCAAGATGAGCTTGAAATGATTGTTTGGCTTGGTGACATAATCATCACCGGATCCCACTTCCTCCTCGGAGGATCCGTCTAGGATAATCCTAGGGATCCGCCTCGTAGCTTATGAAAGGAGAAAATGATGTTTCTAAGATCTAAAGCCTATATCATCTTGAGTGTTTCAGTCCCCCTAAGTGTCTTAAGTGAGGATGTACATGAATGAACAAGAGCAATGAGTGATATAGCTAATGATTGCCTTTTATGGAAGGAAAATGAGACTTTGTGATCACCAATGGATGATCAAGGATAACACTAAGAGTTTTGATGGTGTCAAGTCATAATAAATGATCCTAGAGATCAGATGTTAGCTTGAGATGGAGTTTGAAAAATCCTCAAAAATCAAAAGAATAAAAAAAAACTAATTTTTGACCCGTTTTGAGATAAAAATGACTAGAAACAGTTTCCTAAAATTGTTCAATATGTCCACCTAAGTGTTTTGAAAAATGAAAAACAATTTGTGAGTATTGAAGTGGAAATATGGTGAGTTTTGATGTGTTGATAAATCAAAAAGAATCTTGGACTAAGTCCTAAGTGAGCCATGGGTGAGTGTCAAGCTATCAAATGTTAGAAGAAGACTTAGTTGGCTCTAAGGTCTTATGTTAGGCTTATGTGAGGTGATCTAGTAAACTATTTTGATGCATGGGATCTTGTATTGTCGATCTGTTGTCACGGATCCCACGGTTCCTCGAGGAGGGATCCGCCTAGGCTAATCCTAGGGATCCGGCATTTGCGGATCAGAATCATCACAGAATCAAGTGCAGATTTTGCACCTAGCAATATACACTAATAACCATTAAACCAAACAAAGATATAAACATGTCATCACATAAAACATCTCATCGATAATGGTAGAAAGAACAATATCCAAGTTAACACAAACAAAAGTGCTAAAACATAATCATTCATACACAAATCAAGTGTCTCAAGACAATCATAATCCTATAGTCTCTTTCGTCAATCCTTTCTTTTCCTCTTTCCCGACTTTGTGAAGTGATAGGCTAGGTTTTGAATCATACCCCTTAATTGTTTGAATTCCGCGGTCTCGTTTGGAATAGTTGGAAGTTGTTCATAGTAATCAAAGGGTTCCAATTCGATGTTAGCTATGGGGTCGATGTCTTCATCTTCTTCATCTTCTTCCACTTCACCATCCGAGGAATCCGATAGAGCTTTAGGTTTTCTTCCATTGACCGTGAACCGTTTAGGGGGTTGTTTGGTAAGAGGTACCATGACGTGATCGGCAAAGAAATGATCATCGTTGATAGGAGATGGTTGCAATGCACTAACATACTTACAAAGTCGTGTTAGGAGCATACCATATGGAAGTACCATGTTGGAAACTTTGAATACTCCGGCCATTCTCTTCACCATGTAATAGGCGAGATTAAATGGCTTTTGGTGGATAAGACAATAGATCATTTGCACGAGACATGCATTTGGATGATCCTTGTTACCAACTAGGCTAATGACGTTTTCCCTAAGAATTTCTTCCCATTTTCTAAACATGGGGTGCATTTCAAAAGTTCCATTTGAAAGGGATCACGGTGAATGAGCTTCTTGTTTCGTTGAGACGGGATTGGTCGGCTCTTACTTTGAAAATGGTGTCTCGGGACGGTTTCGGGTTCATCAAGAGGAGTATGGTATATTGGGTTGTGATCAAGAGCAAAGGATTGACAAGATATCGCCCAATCTTGAGTACATACAAATTCCTTCACAAGGAATGCGAAGAATTTGAGCGAATGTGTTGAGAGGTAGCGTGAAGTTTTGTTTGTTGATAAGGAAGGCGATTGAAATGCTTTCATCGGCGTTTCGAATGATCCTAATGCTTTTGTAAAATTCAAAAATGAAAACCGGACAAATTTGTTCATCTATGTCAAGAAGACAATCAAAGTTGATTGCCGAGAAGATTTGGCGAATGTCGGTATTTTCAAGGAAACATTCCTTGACTACACAACCTTCGTGGATAAGTCTTTTGAAGATTTCGTTCGGTTTTTGATAATCCATTTTTACGATAGTAATGGGTGAGATAATGGACGGTATCATGATGGTCTTGTTGAGTGGCTTTAGGCATGGTTGGTCCTAGAAACACAAATATTCCAATTAGGTGAAATTAGTTGAGATGGGTTTATGGTTTTGATTTGTATTAACAATGTTGTGAACACAATGTAATCCTACTTATGTTAAAAGCCCCTTTTAATGATTAATTTTGAAAACCTTAATTGAATTAACTGATTAGAAATTGTGAAACCATAAACCCTAGGATGAGGATGATGAAAAATAGAACAAGTTAGTGTAATTACTTACAATGGTGTTCTAGAGAAGAATACTTGAGTGTATGGAGTCCAATGAGGATGAAATCGATACTTGAGTCATTTTATGTTATGTGAGGAGAGGAAGAATGATCGGTGATGGTTTTGAATGCGATAGTCATGTTACGTCCCACCTTCCCCGGATCCTTGTATTTGGGATCCGGCTAGTACAACTAGAGGATCCGGCTCACGTGGACGAGAGAAAGGGTTGTTTGGCTTTATTTTTGTAGTAGGCTATAAACTAGCTTACGGAACAAAAATAGTTTAAAAGTTTCAAATAATAATAAAAAAAATGTTTTGTTCGACGGTATTTGATAAGTCAATTATCAAAGATCCATTTGTGACGATGGCGTTAGTTTGACGAAATCAAGAGGAATACTATTCCCGATGATGAGTAAGTCGGGAAAGTGACGAAAGAGATACTTTAAAGAGACTAGCAATTATTAAACAAGAAGAACTATAATATCAATATACTCATGTAAGCTAACTAATGAAAAAGTAAACATACCTCTATGCTTCTTGGTTTGGCATTATACAAAAAATACTTCATGAGCTCTTAAAGTAATCATTTGTACTTAGAGTAAGTAGGTTGTGATTACTTTTAGATCCTTTCTTGAAGGTTGACTTCATTATTCTTTGAATAGAAATGAAGGTTTTGGAGAGATCCTAGCATGAAGATTTCTTGAAACAAATATGTTAGAATGATCTATCAATGTCCAACATGAAAGAAAATGTTTTTAAATATTTCCTTCTTTGTAGTTTTCAAACATACACGGATCGTATCAAGTTTTTAAAGTACAACATACTTTAAGAAACTTGGTAACGAAGCTCTGATGCCAATTGTGGAAAACTAGAAGGGGGGTTGAATGGTTTTACCAATTAAAACTTCATTTTAAAACATTTAGATCAACTTATGTTAATCTATTTGGTTGTTTGTGTTGGACGTTGATAGATAGATATATAAACGTGTAATGAAAGATAGAAAGTAAGAAGCACATCACCACGACACAAGTATTTATAGTGGTTCGGCTACAAGGACACCTTCCTTGCCCTACTCCACTCCCCGAGTCACCTACTCGAGAGTTCGTAATCACTACACGACACCAACTCCTTATGGCGGAGAAGCCTTCACAACGTCGCCTACTCTTTTTCCGATACTAGGCTAACCACCGGGTTCTTTCACACCAAGGTGAACCACACCTACCACAACGTCGCCTACCCTTTAATAGGTACTAGGCTAAGTGCCTAGTTCCATTATAATGGAGGAACTACTACCCAACACAACACAACACCTCATTCAAAAGGAGACCCATGCCTTATTACAACATCATCAAGGATATCACCATCCTTGGAAACAAACTAATATTATATGTATAACGATGCACCTCATCGATTATACGACCTTGGCATTCTTCACTAATGCCACTTGATTTGATTCATAGGCATTCTACAAAAATGCCTTTGACACAACGCTTGGCACCGTTCACTTATGCCTTCGTCTTGACACCTTTAGCATTCTTCACCAATGCTATTGACACGGACGTTAAGCACCTTTCACTAATGCTTTCGTCTTGACTCTTTCGGCATCCTTCACTAATGCCTTCAACACAACACTTCTACGGAGGCAGAAAGAACTATCAACAAGAGAACCTCAGTTGTCTTGATAATGACGAAGCATGGCAACTCATGGACTTGAGCTTGCTCGACTTCAAGAAGTGGTGATCTCGCCTTTAAGAGGAACCTAGAGAATCACACAAAGACAAAAGACAAACTACATAGAAAGATCCCTTAGGATCAGTGGTTAGAGAGTTACAATACTTGGGGAAAGTATGTGTGAGAGTGGTGAGCCAAAAGGAAGAAATGTCTCACTATTTATAGAGGAGGAAGGCTTACTATTCCCCGGATCCCACGGATCCCTCCCACAAGGGATCCGTCTAGCGTAAAGCTAGGGATCCGTGGGACGCTCATCTTTGCCCATGGGTATTTTGGTTATGGGTCATGGGTCATGGGATATGGGTTGATCCATGGGTTTTTTTTTAGATACAATGTATCTTATGAGTGCAATGTACCTAGTCAAATGGGTATGGGTCAATACCATAGGTTTTGGATATTTTCCATGGGTTGTAGTTTTTACCCATTTATATAATATATACTAGTTGTGTATATATTTTGCCCAATATGTAAACACTAGTTGCTGTACATATGTATTACTAAGTCATAAATTCACTTATACTTGTTTTAGTGTTTTATGTGAAAACGTAAGTGTGTTAGAAAAACTATTGGCTCAAACTAATTACGTATTTTATTTATTTCGTTAAAATCATTTTACGTTTATTATCGACAAAACATTAGAAGATCGTAAAATATAAATAAACGTTTTTACGGTTTATTTGTATTAACACGAACCACTATAAATACTCGTATCGTGGTTTTGTACTTCAAACTCTTTATCTTTGCATTGTTTATTTATATGCTTATCTATCAACATCCAACACACACATTCAATAGATTGACATAAGTCGATCTAAATATTTTAAAACGAAGTTTTAATCAGTAAAACTATTGAACCCTCCTTTTAGTTTTCCACAAAACAGTTAGGACCTGGATCTTTTTCCCCATCACACCCGCGAATTTCCACCCATACTTTTTTTTTCGTCGAAAGCTCTTTCAAAGCTACGTGCTTCCTCCAATCAAATTTTTTCTATCCTATTACAGCAAAAGCACGGTCTCATCCTCGTTCCTTTAAAAAAAACAAGGTTTTTGTTAATACAAATATCATCCAAAAAACGTTATTTATATTTTACGATCTTCGCTAAATTTTATTGATGACAATAATAAACTTTATTTACGCAAAATATAAACATTGTCAAGTCTTTTTATATACCTACAAGTTTTTATTTAAACATCACTAAAAGATTTTAATACATACGTGGTACACTATTAATTTTAAAATGTACAAGTCTCTTATGTATGTTATGTTGTACACACTTCTAAAAATGCTTTTTATAACAAATCCAACTAGAAATATTATGTTAACATAAGTAACAAAACATTTTTTGTTAATAACATGTCACTTCCTTATACACATTTTTGTAACTAGTTACTTAAATTAATTTTGCAAATAAACTTTGTTATACATTTTAATCAAAATGAAAAAGTATTATCTCATCACTCTTAGATCATCCTATACTAGCATAATCTGAGATATGAAATCATTGTAGGATCCTAGAATGTATTTTGAAAAGATTTAAACAAGATTTGCAAGATTTACAAAGATTTTCAAGATCCTTTGTCAGGGACCCACGGAACTAAAAAATAACACAGGCGGAACCAATTTTTTGGTTCCAGCTGATCCGTGGGTCACTGACTCTGCTGGCTATAAATAGCAGCCCAAACTCTTGTGTTTTCTCATCACTTGCATACATAAACTTACATACTCTCTCTCTAGTTGATATTCATCATCTAACACTTTCATTTTTGTTTTAGTAAGCTTCTCATTAGCAAGAAGATCAAAGCATTAGTAAAGACTTACTAGCTTCAAGTTATTGTTTCAAGTTAGCTCTTTGTCATAACATTGTGTATTTTATTCATTCATATATCATTGTTTGTACCAAACCATCATAAACCCCTGTAGTGATCGGTTAGTATTTTAGTCCTCAAAATACGTAGTGTGTCGGGAGTGGTTGTACCCTTGTAAAAGAACTCGACATCTAGCTTCGTGTCGGAAATATTGTGTAAGTGACGTGTAAAGGTTTTCTTTGCCGGTTAAAGGAGCTTGTAGTGAAAGGATACTCTCGAGTTGGATACTCGTGGAGTGGAGTAGGGCACGAAAAATGAGTCCTTGTAATCTGAACCACTATAAATCCTTATGTTGTGGTTTGATCGTTTCTCTCTTTACTTATTTACTATTGCATCTTGTTATTATTTACAACTCGAATTCACATAAATGTTTTAAAGAAAAAGAAATTAAAAATGGTAAAACTATTCAACCTCTTTCTAGTTTTTCACAATTGGCAGCAGAGCTTCGTTACTCAAGATTTTCTAAAATATATTATATTTTAAAACTTGAAACGATCCATGGATTCTAAAAACTTTAAAGAAGGGCAATCTATGTAAAGACCACCACTCTTTGAACCCAATGGATTTATCTATTAGAAAAATCGCTTTGAAACTTATGTGAAATCAAAAGACATAGACCTTTGGTATATAGTTATTGAAGGTGATCACAACGCCACAATAAAAGATATTACTAATTATGAGCAAAAGAAATTGAATGGTAAAAATAATAAAGCAAAAATGATGCTTTATAATGATCTACCTAAAGAGGAGTATGAAAGAGTCTTTATGTGTAAAACCGCTAAAGATATTTGAGAATCGTGTTAATAATCACTCATCAAGGGAATTCACAAGTCAAGGATAAAATACGTACCTTACGTAAACAATAATGAATTTGTAATGTTAGTTTTCTTGATTTCATATATGTTCGTAAATATCTCTTTATATATATGTTATGTAATTTTATTATTTTTCGACAGAATATTCAACTTATATACATATAAATTTGATTTGTGCTAACTGTTTGCGAAAGTGATTTCAACTTGTTAAAAATATGGCCCTCCAATAAAAAAACCAAAACACGAACCACATAAAACTAAAAACCGAAAAACAAGCCAGAATTTTGGTGTGGGTTTGGTTTTAGAAAAATTAAAAACCCAACATTTGGTTAGAAGTTTGGTTTTAGCCAAAAGCGCTCATGCTCACCCCTACTAAATTTATGATCTAATAGCCCGCTTAGGTCCAACCCGGTATCATTAACAGCTTGGTTAAGCATGGTTTAAAGCCCGGTCCTAAAATTATCTTATCCCGTACAGTTAGCTTTTACTCTGAGTTAGGGGTGTTCATCGGTTCGGTTATCGGTTTGTTCGGTTCGGTTTGTTCGGTTAATTTTTTTTTTTGGGTATAACCGAAAACCGAACCGAACCGAATTAATTAATCAATCGAACCGAAAACCGAACCCCCAATAACCGAAAACCGAACCGAATAACCTAAATTTAATAATTTATTCATTTATTTATATATATTTTTGAAAAAAAATTATTTTCAAGCTTAAAAATATTATATATATATTATAAAAGAGTTTTAATATATTTTTTAATATAAATATATAAAAATATATATATATTTATTGAATTTCGGTTTTCGGTTCGGTTTTCGGTTGGGATGGCTAAAACCATAACCGAACCGCAAACCGAACTTTTATTTCGGTTCGGTTCGGTTTTGGCGATTTCGGTTCGGTTACGAGTTTGGTTCGGTTATTTTCGGTTCGGTTCGGTTTCGGTTTTCGGTTTATTCGGATATTACCCAACCCATGAACACCCCTACTCTGAGTTGTTACATTCTTTTGACATGAAATGTAATGGTAAATTTGTAAGTTTCTTATGATTGATAAAACCAGGCCTTTTTTTCATTTTATATTCTATCTAGAGTTAGATTTTATAGACTCAGTCCTTATAATCAAATCCGGTTATATTCCAATCCGTATCATCAAACCACATCTCAAAACCCTTTTAGGGTGTGTTTAGTTGTTGGAAAATGAGAAGTTTCCCAAAAAAAAAATTCTAAGAAACACACAGAAAACAGAAAAAGGGCTTAAAATGAGTATTTTTTAAAATATTTCTCCTGAAACAGAAAACCTGTTTTCTTCTATTATAACTATGAGTTAGATCATTTAAATATAGAGTTCTCTAGTTTAAAGATGTTTTCTAAAATGAAGCTCATTAAAACTGATTTGCTTAATCGGATGGGTGATTATTATTTTAGCGTCGCTTTAACTTGTGCTATAGAGAAAGAATAACTTACTAATGTTAAAGATGAGTATGTATGTAAGCATTTTTTTTATAGAAGATTGTAGGATCCTTGATTAAAAGGTAATATGTTTATTTATTTATCACTTTAATGAATTCTTCGTTTTCATTCACTTTTTAACTATATTATATTACAGTTCAAAAAAATTTGTACACCCGATCATATTTGGTTCTGGTTATGTCCCTGATTATGACAAATGAAATGATCAATAAACTAAATTAAAAGTGAGAGTTAGTGCATGACATATGTTGTATAACTGTGTGAGTAGGAGAATTAGTAAAAACATTATGTAGGAGGATATAGCAATGACTATCGAGAACGAAGAAAAGTAAAGGTTAGAGGTGTTCATCGGTTCGGTTCTTGGGTTAATCGGTTTATTCGGTTCGATTTGTTCGGTTAATTTTTTTTTTGGCATAACCGAAAACCAAATTTATATATTTTTTAAATATAATTAAATAGATTTTTGAAAAAAAAAAATATTTCAAACATAAAAATGTTTTTATATTAAGATTAAATTTAATGGTCTTTTGTATATATAGATATATAAAATATATATATTAAATATATAAAGTGTTTATATATATATATATATATATATATATATATATATATATATATATATATATATATATATATATATATATATATTTTTTTTAGTTCGGTTTCGGTTCGAGATAGTTAAAACCATATCTAAACCGAAACCGAATTTTAGTTTAGTTCGGTTCGGTTCGGTTTTGACAAATTCGGTTCAGTTATAAGTTCGGTTCGGTTTTTTTCAGTTCGGTTCGGGTTCGTTTTCGGTTTATTCAGTTATTTAAAATTACTTCTCTAATGGGCTGGGCTTGGAAGTTATTTAGTTGGGCCATAAACTAAAACTAAGTAGGTCAATAGTAACATGATTAATACTACTCCGTATAAGAACATAACCGCGACAGAACATGTCTAAACTTTTCCATAACCTTAATCGATTCATACAATCATACCTGTTATTTTTTTCATACGTTCTACAGAACCCTAAAATAACTCGAAGATGACGTTAGGATCGAACGAGGATTGCTTAACAGAACTTGAATATTATTTATTGATATCGGGTGTATCGAATCAGGTATGTAAGAAACTTGCTAAATCACATTGTTTTCCTGGTAAGAGAGTCTTAGCAGAATTTATAATGTTTTTAGCTAGAAAATGTGATACTATTGATGATTTCGATCGTAACTTGAAACAAAACTATGGTGGTAATATGCCTGATTATTTAGTACGTACATTGTTTAGCATTGTAGTAGTACATGCAAGTTATAAGTCCAAATTTGAGAAAAATAATGGTAGTAAAAATGCTAATGAAATTAGGCCGAGTTGTTCGAGTTTAAAGATTGGAGACGGTGAAGATAGATGTGATGGACGAATGGGACTTCTTGTTCCTGCGGAAGGTAGGAGTAGATTGGATGGAGTTGAGTTGTATAAAGTGTATAGAGGATTTGTTACACGCGTGTTGGATAAATGCTGTTGTGTTCAGCTTCATGATTTTAAAGACATAGAAGGTATAGTTCATGTCTCACAACTGTCTAGACGAGAAGTTGTTAATGCTAATGAGGTTGTTAAATGTGATCTAGAGGTTTTTGTTAAAGTTATATCCATCTCGGGTCAGATAGTTTCGTTTTCTATGAGGGATGTTGATCAGATTACAGGTCAGGATGGTGGAGATGATGAGTCTTTAAGGACGAATCCTTTCAGTGGCCGATCAAATAATGCTCGGTATATGACAAGGATAGGGCCTTCTGGTATAAGGATTACGGATGATGAAGATGTTGGAGTATCTTCACGTACACAATTGAAGAGAATGAGTTCACCTGAGATATGGGAGGGGAAACAGCTGAAAGCTTTGATGAAACTGCAGAGGGAGTGCTTTATCAAAAGACGAATCCGCTGAGAAAGAGGTTGAGGTTGAGTTGAGTGAAGACGAGCTAGCTTTTTTGCAAGGAAAAATATTCGATGGACATGTCACCTGTTAAGATCTTAAAACATCCTGAAGGGTAGTTGAGCCGTGCAGCAGCAATGCCTGTAAAGATGATTCCGAGATGGAATGGAGATGAGAGTGAATGATTTTTGATCTTTTGTTTAGAAATTTTATTCGAGTTGTTTACTTTTCCGTATAATCATATTTAGTATTAATGAAAGTCTTCTTGTGCGAAACTGTGAAATAAAAATGTAAAATAGATCGTCCTTCAAATTAATACCACGCAATCATAAGTAGTAGTTACAATTGAAAAGAACGTCAATGGGATTAGACTCGTTAGAATGTGTTTCATGGTTTCACGGCATACAGGGTGAACAAAAAGAAGAAAAACTACATTACAAAATCAACAATTTCTACAAATCAGAATTATCGGAGGGGTATATCTCTATATATGTACATAGTTGTGCAACCTCAATTAGCGTGTGAGACGTATACAGGCTACCGTTCTTACGTGGTAGTTGGTCGAAGGTGGATATTAGACTTGTTCATTTGGGTTTGACTTTAAGCTCAAGTCAACTCTTTCTGCACCTGTCCATCAGATGTTGATTGGTCTTTTTCGTAACTTCATATATTAACGGTACATTATAAATCATGAGAGACATCTACCATTAAGCTAATACGCTTGGCAGTGTCTGAACGCAACAATTCTCCTTTAAATAGGACCTGAGACAAAACGAGTCGTAAATTGGTAAATGATGATGCAAATGACTCAGTTCATATGCATAACTTTGGTGAATGAACAATTCTAAGAACAAGAAATATTATCTCTAACAGGTCAAATTAAAACAACTTTCTTGAAGGAAACGTGCTTGAAGACGTAAATGGTGAGTTTTAATGAAGAAAAAATTCCTTTATAATTTGTTCCAAATATTTTCTGTAATAATATAAATTTTGAAATCATGTTTGACAGACGAATAATTTTATAATAATTGTAATCATACAAGGAAAATTTTGCAAACCGCCACAACTCATTCTGAACTGCACCAAAATAGTTAGCTGCTTTGACCCGTTACCCAACCCACACTAAGACAGGTTATACTGTACAATGCATATTAAAGTGCGGTGTACAACCTATCGGGTTTTGCTGGTAAAGCTTCTTTGAGGAAAGAAGATCACCTCTGTGGGCAATTCAGGTGTGAACCAGCGCAATAATACTCCAAGATGTACAACCACGTGAATCAGCTTAAAAAGAAATGGTGTCGTCACCTGCAAACAAAAAATATATATTACAATGGTCCGTGGCTGATTCTTTTCTTTTGGTCATACAAACGGAGTGTTTGGATGTGCAATTTGAATATACCAAGACAAACGAAAGACCTTTTGAGAATTTACCTAATGAAAGGAAGTATCAGCGTTTTTCACTAATGCATTGCTGCAATAGTTCCCAGTCATGATGATGCCTAGTGAAAGAAAGGAAGATGGTAACTATTCATGCCATGATAACACAAACAAACAACGCTTTTGAGAATTTACCTAGCATGAAACTGATTATACTAATTTGTAAAAGGGGGATAAGAAATAAAAGTTATGAAGGAAATTATAAAGCTAAAGCATAAATAATGACCAGACGGGCTGCCAAGCACAAGCAAACGCAATGCCACCACAAGTTGCAGAGAGAATGACGGCAACCAAATCAGATATCAATCTGCCAAAAAGTTACAATGATAGACATTAGCTACCGAACTAAGGATATTTTTTGCCCAAAAAAGTAACAAGAGACACAACGGATGAATTGGTGCCTCATTGGGTGGAGGTTAAAGCCACACCTTAGTACAAAAATATAATTTTAAAAAAAAATACACAAAAACACATTGGCAATAGCCTTCTTTTATGAATACATAGATATAGCACACTACTACACTAGCATACATACATTAAACCACTAGACATCAAAGGGAGGAGGAGCAGGAGCATCATCAGCGGGCAGTTGAGTCATGTTCGAAAGCACCCAACGTGTGGCCTCTACAACTTTTCCATAAGCCAATTTGAGCTTGGCTTTTAACATGTTGTAGTACTTGAAAAGAGTTACAATCAGGCATATCGCGGCAAAAGGGTACCACGTGAATTTCTGTGGAATGAAGACTGAAACAGCCGAGCAAGGAGCTAGGATACCGGTGAAATAAAACACCGTATAGAAAACAACAATTTCCCAGCTATCTTGTTCAATGACACGAGTGGTAGAAAATGCCCAGAGCGCTACAACAAGGTTAATCAGGAAAGCTCCAATAGAGATTCTGAAGAGCAGCTCGTTGTCGCCAGTGTGTTCGACCAACTGTGATATTGTCTGCAACAATGATACACACGCCCCCGCGTATATAGCATATTGCTTTTCCTTCAATAACCTAATGATAAACAAACCAATCAACTAGTAATTCAAGTACTAGTGTACTACAACTTAATTATGCGTAAAGTGCATGCGAAATTAATGTACCAGCTCAATATTAGCTCAAAAACATGTGATCGAACAGCAACATAAATGATTGAAGATCTAATTCAGTGATTAACATATGAATCTAACATAGATCCAGCTCAATATTACTTTCTACAAAGAAGAGGGGTTGAAGAGACAAAGGTGATAGCAGCGGATTTAGGGTCAGATAGGATACGTTGAAGGTTAGAAGTCAGATATTAAGGTCAAAGTCAACCAGTGTGAACAAACCCTAAACAGATCATCTAACCCTAAACCCGCCGCCGTCTTCAACCCCTCTTCTTTGTAGAAAATAATCATATGATGCGATTTATAGGCATAAATAAACAGACAACATCATATGTATTTATGATGTCATCATATGATGTGAAAAAAAAAAACAAAAAACAAACTCTAGCTAGATCTGATAGATAGGGTCACGTTATTAATACCCCCATTTGGTTATTGATACCCCCTTTTTTTTTTTTTTTTTTTTTATTTTTATAATTTGTTTATATCAAAGCTATAAACGCGAAAATGCGGAATCAGAATATAAAGTTTAATAAAGTAAACGCTTAAAAGCTGTCGAATACTGAATAAACCGACAAAAACGCAATATCTTGAAAATGCGGGGACGAAATGGGAAGAGAGTAGAGGCATGCTGGGTGACCGTAGAATAGTATGACCCGATAGATATCATAGATCCAGAATCACAAACATATATATACGCTCAATAAATAAACACGTGGCTTGTCAGAATAGAGATATTAGAAAGGGTTATCATATTCATACGGGGCTATGCCCCTACCCCTGCCACCTTCCTGCGAATATTCCCTTCGTCTCCCTACTTTTTCCAAGACAACACGCTTGTCGGTTCGTTCAGTATTTACGCTTTTTTAAGCTGTTTATTAAACTTTATATTTACTGATTCCCGATTTTCGCGCTTATAATTTTTGATATAAACAAAATTATAAAAATAAAAAAAAATAAATAAATAAAAAATGTAGCCCACCGTATGAATAAAAACATAGCCACCGTATTAATAACTGCCCCCTTAGAAAGTGGTTATAATGTTACTCCGTATATGTTTTAAAAAGTAGCCAACTTAGCTACACCAATATGCCATTTTAAGGCTTAAAACATCAAATTTTATGCACCATTAACACCATAAATCATTTTCACTCTAAAATACTTAAGAACTAAACATCAATCAACTTTATATATATATATGCACAATAAATAAACACGTGGCTTGTCAGAATATAATAGAGATAGGGTCCTACTATTGAAACCCTCCCTATGGATGTGACTCATGGGAATATTCCTTTGTCTCTTATTTTTCCAAAGATAACGCAGCTTTTTGTCGGTTCGTTCGTATTTACGGCGGTTTAAGCGTTTGAACATATTAAACTTTATATTTACTGCTTCGCGTTTTCGCGTTTATAAACTTTTGATATAAACAAAATTATAAAATAAAAAAAATATAAAAAAAAAAAACAAAAAAACTATGAGGGGTCCTAATAAAAAACTAGGGGGGGTCCTAATAACTCAACCCGTCCTAATAACTCAGCCCTAGAGATAATTAGAAAGTTGTTAGATGTTTTAGTAAGTGGATTTGGACCATAATATATAAATGTTTATGTACTGTTTTACTAGTGATTTTTTTTTTTGGAACAAAGATGGATACGAATTGATTTGCAATAAATCTAAGATGTATTTCCTAAAAATTAGAATTGTTGAGGTATTTGGCTAAGTTTATGAATGAAACTAATAGGCACAACACAAAATTGTTTTAGAATAGATTCTAACATATTTAAATAATTCAAATCACATATGTCTATTGGGATTTTTTTTTTTTTTTTTTTTTTTTTATATATTTTATCTATCTATCATCATCATCTATGTTCACGTCTAAAGAAGTGAATAAGCAATTAACGTATGTTTACAAAGTATTGTAAAATTAGTATAGATATAGATATTTTAAATGAATACTAAAAAAAAAAGACATGTAAGTAATGTTAATATTGTGGGAGGGAATTTGGTCTAGCACATGCGTGGCTAGGCAGACACATGTTCTTATATCGACAGAAAAAAAAAAGACGCTAGAGAGGACATATGTTCTTATAGACAGACAAACACCCTTTTGGAAAGCATTAGGTGCAGGTTTTTTTGGGGTGGTTCGGCTGAGGAGCGGAAAATTTCATGGGTAGCTTGGAAGCAAATCCTGGCGGATCGTTCCATGGGTGGCCTTGGCATTGGTAGTCTCTCGGCAAGCAATCTTGGTCTTCTCGGAAAGTGGTGGTGGAGGTTTCACATCGAACCAATGCTCTCTGGCGTCAAGTTATATCTTCTATTCATGGCTCGTCGGTGGGTTTAATTCCAATAGGGAATCTATCAAAGGTTCGGTCTTTGGATTAACATCCTTAAAGGTGGTTGGAAGATCAACGATAGTGGTGTTCCATTCATTAGCTCTTTTAAGCGTAAGGTTATATCGAGTTCCTCCAATAGGATTTGGAAAGACATATGGTTGGGATCTCAAAGTCTTGATCGGGCTTTTCCAAGGTTGTTCGCTTTAGCTTTAGATAAAGATTGTTACGTGCGACAATGGGTGTCGCTAGTTTGGAGAATCGCGATCTTTGGAGGAGAGATTTGTTCTCGGGCGAGAAATGCGTGAGCTCGAAAACTTTGATAGTGTGATCATGGGCTTATCTTTGAAAGATGGAGTTGATGGATGGACGTGGTCTTTGGACGCTAGTGGTTCATTCTCGTTTCCATTTTAAGATCACGTATTGACTTGTTGAATTGTCACAATCGACCGCCACTTTATGGAACAAGTTGATTCCAAAAAGGTGAATATTTTCTTCGGAGATTGATTCGTAATCGCTTGCCACCAAAACAAACACGGTTGACAAAGGTATCGACCTTCACACGATATATGTTCCTTTTGTGATGATTATTGTGAATCTTCGCACCACATTTTGTTGAGAGCAAGATGGTGAAACCAATTTGGGACTCTATAAGTAGATGGTGTAATGTCCACATTTCTTTGGCCGATCCCATGAATTATTGGAGTTATCGGGTTTGGTTGGTCTAGCCTCGGTGTTCACAAAACTTTTGACGCTATTATTCAGATACGTCATGGGTGATATGGAAACATCGCAACGAAAAGATTTTTAAAACAAAGTCTTGAGCACTAACGTTGTGGTGACGGAGATCAAAGCTATATCTCGACTTTGGATTCATAGCGTAAGTCGCGGAATATCGCTAACCGGAATGATTGGGTGTTAAATCCTTGGTGTAGTCCCCTCTTTCTTGATCGCTTGGTTTTCATATCTCGGTGTTGGTTTTTTCTATGGTGGTGTGTTTTGTTTGCTTCTTTCTTGTATGTTTGTCTAGCTTCTTGCTAGCTGTTTTGTGTTTTTAATAAAATTTCGCTGTTCGAAAAAAAATAAATTAAAAATAGTACCTCATGCTATTCTGAAATGATTGAACTTTTTCTTATCTTGTCTTTTTGAGAGAGTTTAATGATGCGTCGACCTTTTTAAAAGAGTTTAGGCAACCCTCAAATCTTTTATCGATATTTACACGGAGGTTTCTTATTCATCCACATCAAATTAATGTGTTTTGACAATAATACCTCTAGCCTTTCTCTTACCCAAATTATTTTAGTACCATTTATTCCTTGACAAAATAGCTTCACCGGAAATGATGCATAAAAAAGGAAGAAGCATAATTTACATAACACGAGCAAACGTAAATCCCACCACTGCTACTTTTGTCGACAGCGAACGAAAGAAAACACTTAATGTATAGAAAAAACCCATCAATTGATCTTTATGTTTCTTGCTTGCCAAGTGACGACGTATATGCCCCTTCGGTCCAATGACCGAAAGGCTCAACACTCTATCCGAAGAGTCCCATATTTTACTGAATGACCGAAAGGCTCAACATTCTATCCGAAGAGACCAATACATTACCGAAAGGGCCCAATATTATACCGGAGCAGCTCAAGTCTATACCATAGGGTGCTTCGGTAACCATCCATCCGAAAGGCGCGCTGACCTAACAGTACTTTTGGCATCTAGCCTGGACACGCTTTGTCTCATTCCCCGAGTGTCGACAGACCACGAGGCGATGTCGAGACGATGTCGTCACCGACAACATCAACGGTCCCATGAAGTACAGCAGACTGGGGACCGAGATAGTGACACCGGTAGTATAAATCGCATACGATGTTTGGGAATAAGGTATCATTTTCTCCCACACACATTTATACTATACCTTTCGGTAAAACACATACTTACTCTTACGCCGGAGTCGGGTCCTGGGATAACACCCGGGGCGAGACTAACGAGTTGTTCATCTTAGCAGGTATCTAGAAGGCTTATTCCTAAGGCTGAAAGATAACTGCAACAACCTACAAAAAAATACTTCGACATTGGCGCCATCCGTGGGACCCGCATTCAATCTGCTAGAGCTATAGGATGACGGGTTCGACACCTCAAAACTTCTGGAGGAGGAGAAAAAAGTTCCACACCATTGACAAGAGAACAGTTGGAAGGGTATGTGACTGCACTCAAGTCTATGGTAAAAGAGCACAACAGCCGAAGGGATACCGTTGAACCGATACGATTGGATTTTGAGGACGAAACGACTCTTGATAAGGGCGAACCGATGGATAAGAAGAAGGAAATAGTTACTGGGAGTAAAGTCAAGGATGAAGACCTCGCGAAACCCTTCAAGGAAGTCTTGAAATGTCCTTTCAGTAGACGAATCATCGAGTTCTCCGCTCCGGAACACAAGATGCCTACCCACATCAAGTTGTACGATGGGTCGACAGATCCTCAAGACCATCTCAACAGGTTCACCGGTGCCGCGGGACACGGGGAATGGCCGATGCCAGTATGGTGTCGCATGTTCCAACAAACCTTAGACGGAAAGGCCAGGGGATGGTTTGACGGGCTCCCTCCGACGAGCATAGACGAATGGGCAGCTTTCAGAGATCAGTTCGAAACTCGTTTCTCCTTACACAAGGCCTGCGTCAAGGACCCCACCGAAATTGCCAAAATAGTCAGAAAAGCTAACGAAACGCTACCTAAATTCAAAGAAAGGTGGACCACCGAGACGGGATTCATACAGGGAGCTCCGGAGATCACGAGGATCTCCTCATTCATGAACGGGTGCAAATGTCCCGAGCTGGCCAAGCGGTTCGCCGATCGATCCCTAAGACTGTGGAGGAGATGATGATTAGGGTCGATGACTTTGTAAGGTCGGAGGAAGCTTTTGCCCACACCGAATTGCCTCGGGGAACACTATGATACAACCGAAGAGCCTCAACTGGGCCCTTCCGAAAGGACGAAAGGGTCGTCAGGGGTCACTACGGAGGAGATAGGAAGAATGAAGGGCGACATACGTATTCAGGAAGAGATCGGGGAGGCTCGCACCGTCACGGTGACAGGTCGGCTCCTTACTTGCCCCATCGCGGTGACCACCCGAACCGGGGCAACCCCCGCCTAACCTTAGACTCGCTTATAAAGCCACCAAAAGAAATCTTGGCTCAGAACACCAGCTGCGTTTACCTCCTCCGAAGCCAATGCGTGATCCCCCTCGCAAGGAGAATCAAGATA
This sequence comes from Chrysanthemum lavandulifolium, assembly GCA_022545495.1. Classification (NCBI taxonomy): domain Eukaryota; kingdom Viridiplantae; phylum Streptophyta; class Magnoliopsida; order Asterales; family Asteraceae; genus Chrysanthemum; species Chrysanthemum lavandulifolium. The sequence continues at coordinate 275,503,029 of CM040238.1, forward strand.
AGTATTGTGATTATCATGGAGAAAAAGGGCACTACACGAATGACTGATATCAGCTCAAAAGACAGTTAGAGCTAGCATTGGAGTCAGGGAAGCTGAATCATCTGGTCAAGGATCTCAGGCAGAAGGGAAGGAGAGAACCCCCAAAGAATGAAGCAGGATCCAAGGACAAAGTCATCAACATGATCCGAACCTGGCCCGAACGAAGGAAGAGGAAGTCATCGAAACAAGAAGAAAGGTGGATGAATGTACCCATAACCTTCCCTCCTCTCCCCGACGGAGACGTGTCGGATGATCCTCTCATAGTTGAAGCCACAATGGAAGGGTACCTAGTAAGGAGAGTCTTTGTAGATGAAGGAGCTTCGGTGGAGGTAATGTTCGAACACTGCTTCAACAACTTGCCTCATGAGATAAGGGCTCGAATGAAACAAACGCAGACAGATCTGCTTAGGTTTTCCGGACAGGTGACTCGCTCGTTGGGAAAAATCGAGTTAGATGTGTCATTCGGAGATGAAGGGTTGTACAGGAAGGTCAGGATGAAGTTCACAATTATTCGGGCACCGTCACCATATAATGTTATCTTAGGAAGGACCGGATTGAAGATCCTGCGAGCCGTACCTTCTACGGTCCATTCCATGATGAAGTTCCCAACCCCTCAAGGAATTGCCACGTTGGTCACTCGTTCCGTCATCATTTCGGAATGTAGGAGATTGGAAAGATTGCAGACCATTGTTCCGGAGCAAGATAAGGAGGAAACATACACAGGAGAGGTGGGTTTAACGGAGGAAGTGGCGATCAACCCAGCCTTCCCCGAGCAAGCGGTGATGATAGGAGGTGCGCTGTCCGTGGAGGGCAAAAGACGCCTCAGAGAACTGTTGCAAAGGAACCTCGTTATATTCACATAGGAGCCAGCGGATATGACGGGAGTCCCCAGAGGGATCATTGAACACACTCTGAATGCCAACCCTTCGATAGACCCGGTATGTCAAAAGCGCCGAATGTTGGCGGCGGATCGGAGCCAGGCGGTCACAAAGGAAGTAGAGGAATGGGTCAAGGCTGGCATTGTCAGGCCGGTGAAGTACCCTACCTGGATATCCAACCCTGTTATGGTGAAGAAGTGTGATGGAAGCTGGCGTATGTGTATTGACTTCAAGAACATCAATTCCGCCTGTCCTAAAGACTATTACCCCTTACCGGAAATCGACTGGAAAATCGAGTCGGTCATGGGGTACAAGTACAAATGTTTCTTAGACGCTTACAAAGGATATCACCAGGTACAGATGGCAAGGGAAGACGAAGAAAAAACAGCGTTTTACACTGAACAAGGAACTTACTGTTACACCAAAATGCCGTTCGGCCTGAAAAATGCAGGAGCCACCTACCAACGAATGATAGATTCGGCCTTCCAGTCACAGATAGGAAGGAACCTTGAAGAATATGTGGATGACATGGTCATCAAGAGCAAGGAAGAGCAGGGAATGCTAGCGGACATAGCCGAAACATTCGACAACCTTCGGAAGATCAACATGAAGTTGAATCCGAAAAAGTGCTCCTTCGGGATGGAGGAAGGAAAGTTCCTAGGATATATGGTAACTTCAGAAGGAATTCGGGCAAATCCAAAAAAGACGAAGGCAATAATGGACATGCAATCACCTAGGACCCTGAAGGAGATGCAAAGCCTCAGCGGAAAATTGGCGGCACTCAATCGTTTCTTGGCTCGTTCGGCTGAAAGGTCCTTGCCATTCTTTGAAACACTCAAGAACATCACTAAGGAGAATAAGGAGGAGTATCGGTGGACGGAAGAGGCGGAATCGGCATTCCAAGAAATGAAGAAGTTGATATCGGATCTTCCCTCACTAACAACACCAACAGCGAAGGAAACACTATACGTGTACCTTGCGGCCGCAGAGGAAGCAATCAGCGCGGTTCTCCTCACAGAAAGAAAGGGAAGACAATTACCGGTCCGTTATGTAAGCCGGACGCTCAATGAAGCCGAAAGGAACTATGCCCCGATCGAGAAGTTAGCACTATGTCTACTACACATGTCAAGAAGGCTCCGGAGGTACTTTGAAGCACACCCTATAAAGGTAATCACGGACCAACCTATAAAGCAGATCCTCAACAAGCCGGAAGCATCCGGGAAGTTGGCCAAGTACTCGGTGGAGTTGGGTGCTTACAACATCACCTACGAGCCCCGGAACGCAATCAAAGGACAAGTGTTAGCGGACTTCCTGTCAGAAGCTCCCATCGGAGAAAGCAACGACAAGTACTTCGAACAGTCTGTGATAAAGAAGAAAGAAGATGAGAAATGGCTTTTGTACACGGACGGAGCATCCAACAACAAGGGTTCCGGAGCGGGTCTTGTACTAATCAGTCCAGAGGGAATGGAGTTCACTTATGCCATCCGGCTTGAGTTCGACAGCACTAATAACGAAGCAGAATACGAGGCCCTGCTGGCGGGGCTAAGGATGGCGAGAGTATGCAGGTCCGTAGCCTTGAGGTCCGGGTGGACTCTAAGCTGGTGGCTAATCAGATAAATGGGGATTATGTGGCAAGTCACGAAAGTATGATCAAGTACCTAGCAAAGGCAAAGGAATACATAGCTAGTTTTGAAAACTTCACCATCCGGAACATCCCTAGGGGTCAAAATCAGAAAGCCGATGTTCTTAGTAAACTGGCCACGGTTGCTTTTGATCACTTGATGAAGGAGGTGCTAGTGGAGGTGTTAAGAGAAAGGTCAACGGAAGGAAGGGAAGTTAACAACGTCGTTGAAGAGGAAGGGGACAACTAGATGACCCCTATCATCCGATGCCTAGAAGAGGGTATCTGGCCGGACTATCCAAACGAAGCTCGTACCCTAAGAATGAAAATCACCAAGATGTCATGGAAGATGGAGTACTCTACAAGAAAGCCTACTTGGTACCCATGATGAGGTGCGTGGATCCTTTACAAGCAAACCACGTTATAAGGGAGATACACATGGGAGCTTGCGAATGCATTCTACCCTCGCTCGGTCGTGGCGAAGGCCATGCGACAAGGATACTCTTGGCCTCGATGCACCGGGATGCTAGAAACGAAATAATTAAGTGTGACTCCTGCCAGATCCATTCCCCAGTGCCGAAGCTTCCAAAAATCAAGCTAACGCCCATCATGGCTCCATGGCCCTTTTACCAATGAGGTATGGACATAGTGGGTCCCCTACCTTCATCAGCCGGAAAGGTCAAGTTCCTCCTGGTTGCCATCGACTATTTCACTAAGTGGACGGAGGCCAAACCGCTAGCAAGGATCACCGACAAGGATGTCACCAGGTTTGTATGGGACAACATAGTGTCCGCTTGGTCTCCCGCCATCATCGTCACGGATAATGCTAAACAATTCATAGACAACCCCTTCAAGAGTCGGTGTGAAAAACTCAACATCAAGCAAATCAAACACGGTGGCCCACCCACAGCCAACGGACCGGTAGAAAGGGCAAACAAAAGCTTGATGGAGGGAATCAAGACAAGATTAGGCCGTGCAAAGGCAGGATGGGTGGAAGAATTACCGAATGTTCTCTGGGCACTCCGGACGTCCATCAAGACAAGTAACGGAGAGACGCCTTTCAACCTCACCTATGGTAGTGAAGCGGTAATACCGGCTGAAATAGGCATGCCGACTTACGAGTGGTGGCGGATAAGGAAGGTCTCGAGAGAAGATCCCGTCGAGCGGAGGAACAAAACGAAGAAGACATCCGCCTCAATCTCGACCTACTACAAGAACGGAGGGAAGAAGCCGCTGTGATGGAGGCCCGGTACAAAACGAAATTGGAAAAGTACTATAACCGGAAAGCACGGCTGGTTTCCTTCAAGCCAGGGGAATTCGTGTACCGAAAGAATGAAGCCAGTAGAGTCGAAGATCTAGGCAAGCTGGGACCAAAATGGGAAGGTCCTTACCGGATCAAGGAGGCGGGCCTCAACGGATCCTACAAGTTAGAGACCTTGGACGAAGAGGAAGTTCCCCGGAAATGGCATGCAGTGAATTTGAAGAAGTGTTTTCTTTAAAAATATTTGCAAGAAAGATGTAAGCCTACGGGCATGAATCATTTTGTTTTCACTATCAGTAAGCAATGATATATTCCCCTACCTATGACGGAGGAGGAAAATTTTCCATGACTACATCTCATGCAAAAGGGAAGGGTATGAACCGGCGGAGATTAGCTACCTCTGCCCGTACATCCGAAAAGCTTCCAACTAAAATAAATTTACCCCCGTAAGTGCAACGACACTAGGGAAGGCCACATACCATTCGGTAGGCAACTGCATACCCCCGAATAATGCTAAGACATTAAGGGATGAGCCGAGGCATATGTGCCCAAACGGCACGCAGATACCCCGGAGGCGTGATGAAGCCAGGGATGAGCCACCAGGTAGATTTACCACCAGGCGAAAACATTACCCCAAAAAATGCTAAGTCATTAGGGAAGGCCGGAGTACATTTACTCATGGACGCAATTCAATGCCGAAAGTGCCAAGTCACTAGCAAAATACAAAATGCATACACAAGCATACGCGGATAGATAACCAAAATTGGTTGTCCGAATATACGGACAACCTGCATAATATTACGAAAGTGCAAGGATAAATTGTTTAATTACATAACAAACGGGGTCATCCGAATATACGGACGAACTAAATGGTGTTACGACAGTAAACTGTTTAATTACAATCCAAGGACACGCAGGCCCATCACAATACAAACATAAGTCTTAACAATTCAAAAGTTTACAAGACAAGATTAAAAACTAAGAGCCTCCGGAAGCACCTGCACCGGGAGTGGATCCTGATCCTTCGGTAAAAATGTTCATTAAATCCGCGAGAGGAAGGTGATAAGAACGTTTGATCTTCTCAATATAGGGAAAAGACCTCTCGAACATCTCATCATAGGCAGCAGTGAATCCTTGAACCGCTTGCATGTCAAAGTCTTTTTGCTCAGCGAGGATCCTGCCGATATCCTCTTCGTCACGACCTTCCTTAAGGCCATCCAAATAACCGGAATCTATGGCGGCGTTAAAGACACTCCCCCAAGCTTGCTGGTATTCGTCACTCCCATGTAGTCACCGGATAACCGCTAGAAGCAGTTCCTTTACATAATTAAACCTTAAGATCTCCTCATGACCCGCACTTACGGCGAACTTCTCAACATCAGCCCTTAAAACCGCAGCTTCCTTCTCGGAATCATCTAACTCCTCAGTCTTCTTCTTCAGAGCCTCCTCCAACAATCCCACCTTTTCTCTCTCTCTCTCTCGTCTTTAGCCTTTAATTCACTCATTTCTTTCTCCAAAGAAGCTGGGCGAGAACTCATCTCCTCTTCCTTCCGCCACAATCACTATGAGATTCTTGAAGGGTTTGGTTATCTTGAACAAGTTTTTGATTAGCATCCACTTGAACCCGAAGATTGTTTTGAGCTTCGGAGAGTCGAGAGTCGACGCTACTACAGGTAGAATGGGCCTTGTAGAGCGCTGCGTAATGGTGGTTTAAACGCTCGAACCTCTTAAAAACATCGGCAATAGCTACAGATCCATGGCACAATTCAAACCACCCCATGTACAAAGCTCGATCGTCAGGAAAATCCTCTTGTTCCGCCAAGATGAAAGGTGGGGCAAGATTGCTCATCATATCCCGACACTGAACAACATCGTTCAAGGTAGTGTTAACCGACAAACTCCAACGAGGAATGAACGGCTCGCCAGAGCCCCTTCGGCCAAACCCACCTGAAAAAGGAAGTCAGACTTACAAAGTTAAGAAAAAGAAAACCCCGAAATAAGCAAAGCAGCCGTAAGATACCTCCGACGAAGGTGCCAGCCTGGGCGACACCTTGAATGCCCGCCACCGTCTCACTCGTTCCAGCTTCTAAAAATAAAAATATAAAAAAATTGAAATGAAATGATGAAACGAAGTGATAATGTAAGATACATCACAAGCTTAAAAAGCATACCTTGACCGGAGGGATAAGGAGTGGTTCCAGAAACGACGGGAGGATCCTCCAAAGTGGCCTCCGGGCCACGAGGACCAGCATCCTGATCACCCCCGCCGCCACCCACACTTCCTTGCTCGGTTTCATCCGCAACGTCTTCGGGCATCACCGTATTTATGGGCGACACCGAGCGAGTCCGTTGAGAATCATCCTGGCTCGACGATAGATCAACGGAAGGAGTATTGGGTCTTCTCCTTTTCAGCAAAGACGAGGCTCCGGTCGTCCGTTTCTCTTGTTGTTTCCTCTTCTTCTCCTTCGCCTTCAAGACGGCCGGATTGGCCTTTTCCACAATCTGCTGCACCTGCTCGGCTCCGAACTCGCTCCCTCTTCCAAAGGAGGAGTTCACTTGGGGTATCTCCTCTCCCTCAGCAAGGCCCCGACCCTTCCCCAATCTTGACCCTTGATCGGACCTCAGGCGCAAATAACGAGACATGGTAACAGCTGCACAAAGTCGAAAACATGGGTAAAAAAAAATAAGTAAAAAAAAAAAAAAAGAAAAGTTTTGCGTTACCATTCTTCTCGATATCCTAAACTCCTGGACGAAAGCCGAATGCTTCCAGACCTTCGTCAACCCAACTTCATACAAAAGACCCGAATGAATAGGTCTCAACTCCACTACCCCTCACACAACTTCGCTACATCGACTTCCAAATAACCCCGAAGGATCATCATCCGTGTATTTAGAATCCGGATGCCTCCAGGCATAGCATCGGGATAGCCCTCCGGTCTATCAAAAAAAATTGTCTTTCCAATTTTTCAAACTCGAACACGCTTCCTTAAATATACGCCCGGAGAGTTCCCTCCGGTCCGACTAGCGAAGGAAAACCAAAGGTCCTGTTTGTTCAACTTATAGAAAACTCGAAATAGATTCACGGTGGGCTCAATTTCAAGGCTCGGAATATATTTCAAACATAACAAGTCTGCTCGACCCGATGGGCACAAGTTGTGATATGTGAACCTTGAAGTACCTTATCACCCTAAGAAGAAAGGTAGAAAACGGAACTCGCACTCCGAAACGTAGCACGCTTCATACAACTCAATGGCATCCTTCGGCAGCTTATCCATAGTAATATCTATCAGAGGTAAACGAGGATGGAGGTCCATAGGAATCCCATAATCGTTAATGAGGCCTTCCAGCTCCCCTTCGGAAAGCACGGAGGAGTATATATGCATGTCCGACTTGGGAACAAGGTCGGAAGCCGGATGATCCGAACCGGAGGCCGGATGTTCCGAACCGGAGGCCGGATGCTCTGAATTTGAAGGCATAGAATACCGAAGAGGTAACGCAAACAGAAAAGAAATAAAATAAAAGTGACGCACCTGAGTTTCGCCGGAATATTCGAAAGCAAATAGTAAAAGTAAAGCTAAGAGTAAAGTAAAATCAACAAATGAAGGTAAAAGGGTTTATATAGGCAAAGGAGGTGGGGACACAAAACGTCGCGTCGTGTCAGAAGGAGGTGAATCTGAACCGTCAACGGATACCATTTGCCACGTGGCGCGATCCCACGAAAAACGGTATATATTATTTCAACTTGTTTTCACCCAATGGGCTTGGGCCCATTGTCCACAACGAAGCCCATAAAGCCAGAACTCGCCCAGTCACTCCGAATGAAACTAATGGACAACTACATCAAGTATCACGTTACTTGTCAAAAACAAATAACATGATACTGGGGGGGACATGACGACGTATATGCCCCTTCGGTCCAATGACCGAAAGGCTCAACACTCTATCCGAAGAGTCCCATATTTTACTGAATGACCGAAAGGCTCAACACTCTATCCGAAGAATCCAATACATTACCGAAAGGGCCCAATATTATACCGGAGCAGCTCAAGTCTATACCATAGGGTGCTTCGGTAACCATCCATCCGAAGGCGCTACCGACCGACAAGATTTTTGGCATCTAGCATGGATACGCTTTGTCTCATTCCCCTGAATGTCGACACGACCACGAGGCGATGTCGAGAGCGTGTCGTACGACAACATCAACGGTCCCATGAAGTACGACAGACTCAGGGACAAGATAGTGACACCAGGTAGTATAAATACGCATACAGTATTTGGGAATAAGGTATCATTTTCTCACACACACATTTATACTATACCTATCGGTAAAAACACATACTTACTCTTACGGAGTCGGGTCCCGGATAACACCGTCGACTAACGCGTTGCTCATCTGGGTATAACACCCTGGTCGAAAGATAACGCAGACTAACAAGTTGAAAGACGGCGTTCCTCCATCATCCACCTCATCCAGTTCCATACATTGGAGCTTTTGGTATCTAATTCCATAGTGGGCGCCAATATCGAATCATGGTCAACAAGACAATGCTAAAATACGAGTATGAGATAAAATGCCTAACTAATGCTTAATAGAACAATCTACGTAAAAAATACTTTTCGAGATACATGCAAAGAGGTCACACTTTATGGTGACTGATTCTATATCTTGAAGAAAGTGTAAAAATATTTCTTGATGTTGATATTGTGATAGGCTCAAAGAACTATCACTGTAACATTCAAACTCTTTTTTTTGTTAAATAAGGCGCTGTCGAGAAACAACAATGGCAGTAGATGGAGTGCATGTAAAAGTGGGGGGGGGGGGGCTATGTCATCAGATATTGAAGAGAAGGTGAGATGGGTTTTGACGTGGTGTGGCCCGTTGAGAAGAATGGGTTAAAAGAAAGTCAAGGGTAAATTTGTCTCAACACATTAATTTTCTGTGAATAAAAAGATACCGTGGAAATATCAATTCCCTTTATCTATCCTTTCATTCCAGATTACCGCCATCTTTTGGGTTACCATAGCATGTGGGATTATTAGCTTGACACCCCCGTCTGTATGCATGAGCAAGATAGTTATAAATGAAATAAATGTTAAAGTTGTAAAATTTGAATTAAAATAAAATAAACCCACTAAAATATAAAAACTAAAACTCATAAAAATATATCAAAATGGATGTTGAATTAAAGAGATAAAATTTTAGAAAATATGGTGAAATTAGATTATAAAAAAATAAGTAGATAAAAAGATATTTTAATTTGAAAATAAAGATGAATTTTAATGAGAAGTCGACATACGTCATTTTATAATCGGAGCCCTTATCTTAATTTTTAGTGACAGGAGTTAAACGGGTTTGTTAGAAGTTGAGGCCGGAGTTTGTTAAGAAGTGACACGTGTCATCTCACGATTCGAGTCCTTTATCTTAATTTTTGGTTAAGAGTTAGGCTGGAATTTTAAGCCTTCTAAGTCATGTTTGGCAACACCGTTTTGAAAGCGTTTAGGAGCGATAAGTCGATGTTGATGAAGTGGTAAGGTTTTTAATCTTGTTTGGCAACAAAGCAGCAAGAGTTTGTATATTGTCTAACTGCTTCCACTTAAAATGCTTGATGAGGAAGCATTTTCAATCATTTACTAGCGTTTAGTTTCTTAAATTACCTTAATACCCTCTAATAAATACAAGTATGTACCTGTTGATGCAATTCACTTTTTGTAATATTGATGCCTCATAATATTCAATTCACGTATGTACCTGTTGATGCAATTCACTTTTTGTAATATTGATGCCTCATAATATTCAATTCACGTATGTACCTGTTGATGCAATTCACTTTTTGTAATATTGATGCCTCATAATATTCAATTCACAAAGTACGTACATGTGGCCCATTTCACTTTTTGTATAATATTGATGCCTCTTAATATTATATTTTAAATTGTATAAATATGGATTGGATTTGTGTTATTAATTATTATTATGTGTTTATTGATTGCATGCGTATTTTTAAGCACCCGATGCATCTATTCTATATTTAATGGAACATCTAATAAGATGAAACAAATTTGTTATAATATTGGCACATCGATATAAAACACACGTCGCAGATAAGTTGTAACTAAAGTATCATAGTGTTTTTGTAATATCAAATATGTAAAAGTAATGAGTTCCTTATAAATAATAACTTTACTATGGAAAACACATCGCAAATAAGTTATAACTAGCGTCAAATATGTAAAAGTAATGAGTACCTTATAAATAATAACTTTATTATTTGTTTAATCACTTTTTTTGTTTAATATGTATATGCCTTTTTTTGTAATTTTACACTCTATAATTACAACCACAATTACGTTACAAAACACATTTTTCAAACAAACAACTATCGCATCGCTACTATTTTCATTGCTACTACTTATCGCTATCACATCAAGCATTGTCGCCAAACATATACTAATTTTAGAAGGCTTAAATGCATTATAAAGTTGTATAGATATAGATATTAATCATCATGATCGTTTACATGGGTCAACCGAATGTGGGATTTTATTTATTTCTTGCAACGACTCTGTTCCGAATGGTTTAGAGGTTTTAGATTGCTAGTAAATTGTCAACAAACCAAAATAAAACCTGAGAAGTGACTTGTAACATATTTATTCGAAAGACCACATACGAGGAAGAAGCTAGTGATTTAACTTTGATTAGTTTTTAGTGGTTACGTCTTCTCACTTTCCTTCAAAATACTGTTCAAAATGAAAATTAGAAAGTATCGATAGGATATCGACTAACGAATACTCATTGCCGATAAAATCGATTACCGGAAATATATATGACATTGGTAACGGTGAGAGAGGAAGCAAAGTGGGCAAAGAATGGTAAAAGATGGTCTGAGGGAAAACCGGTCATGAACTCATGGGTGGGGTACTGGGCCACTGGGGTACATGCTTGTGCCACCTGATTTACTTTTTGAAATAAAAAAAGGAAAAAATTACATGTTTTGTCTATGTGGTTTCTTCCGATTTCAGTTTAGTCCAAGTGCTTTAATTACACCGTAGACGCTTATTTTGAAACTTTGACTCATTTAGTCCCTATTTTGGATGGGCGTTAGTTTCTCCGTTAAGTTTTGCACCGTTAGTCCTCCGTTAATACCTTTTGCACCGTTAGTCCTAGTTTTTCAAATAATGGTTTCACCGCTAGTCCTTCGTTAATAATAGTTTTCGTTCGTTTTTACGCTTTGTCCGCTTTTACCGGTTTCGTTCATTTTTATCCGTTTCCCATTTTTTACGTTTTATCCGCTTTTTACGCTTTTATCCGCCTTCTTTTGTTTTTATATGTTTCTTGGTTTTGTCGCTTTAACTGCTTTTGTTTGTTTTTTATCCGCTTTTGACTTTTTTTACATTTTTGTTCGTTTTTATCCGTTTTCGTTCGGTTTTTATCCGTTTTTGCCTGCTATTTTAACGTTTTTAATCCGTTTTTGCACGTTTTTTTTCGTTTTTATATGTTTTCGTCCGTTTTTTTGCGTTTTTGTCTGTTTTTCACGTTTTTATTCGTTTTCATGCATTTTTTATCTGTTTTTGCCCATTTTTAACGTTTTTATCCATTTCATTCGTTTTTTATCCGTTTTCGCATGATTTTTACGTTTTTATATGTTTTCGTTTAATCTTTTTATGTTTTCGCCCGTTTTTTACGTCTTTTGTTCCTTTTTTATCCATTTTCGCCCGCTTTTTACGTTTTTATCCGTTTTCATTTGTTTCTATCCGTTTTCGTTCGTTTTTTATCAATTTTCGCCATTTTTTTACGTTTTTATCCGGTTTTATTCGTTTTTTATCCGGATAAAAACAGATACAAAACGAATAAAAACGGATAAAAACGTACAAAAACATAAAAAAAAAGGGAGAAAACGGATAAAAAATGAACAAAAACGGATAAAAACAAACAAAACGTAAAAGGTGTGAAAACGTAAAACTGACAAAACGGATAAAAACATAAAAATAGATTTAAAACATATAATAATTATTATTATTATTATTATTATTATTATTATTATTATTATTATTATTATTATTTTTAATTATAAATCACACTTTTATTAAAAACTCATAGGATTACAAAAGATTATTGGGAGCCTCGAAACCAATCGAGCCCCACACCTTTCTGAATGGTAAAACCAATCCTATTAAACATATGAACTGCGACGCGCCCAATGTCCCGGGTCATAGAGAATCTTCGAATACGCTTAAGTAAGGTGATCGCATCTTTCTCAAGTTCTCCAAAAGAAGAAAAGAGAACGGGAGAAACCCATATCCAATATCCGCGATTTGGCATCGTACTTGACCCGCTTCTGTTGTGGCAAGATCACCGATCGCCGCCGGTATAAAATCAATCAACCGGATTGCGCCAAAGGCGACGAACCCGTAAGATCAACACATACGTCGGCGCCCACTATCCCAAGAGTAGAGTAATATGTCACCGGCCGCAAGGATCCGCCCCATCTCCAAAAAGCCCAATATCCACCTCCTCGCGAGCGGAAATCCCGACCGAGCATATATCAACAAGAACATCGCGCACAAGATTGTGACGATGTTTAATGCCAACAATACCCGCACACGAAACAATGTGATCCAAGTAAATATCTCCGGAAAAACCTTAGAGCAGGTAACACGGCACACGAACGGTGAAAAGGGAACACCCAATGATAACACAAGACACAACGATAAGTCTCCGGCGTTCATAGTTTGTCCCAATCCGGATATAGGAGCCACCCTAAGTCAATCAAGTATGATCCTCCTTATTGAGCTCCATAGCGCCACTGTCGAGGGATAGATGGAACGTAGATTCAACAGTTTGGGTAACCCGATCAAGTATATATCCGCCAATTTCTTCATAAGTTTGGGGCGCCGACCCGCTAAGGTTACTCAAAAGGTCAATATCCATGTTCGCATTAAAAGTACAAAGAGCATCATCAAAGGAGGGGCCAAGAGTCACAATACCAAAGACTATGGAGCAATTTAGTCTCAGACTAGCGATTGAAGTCTCAAGCAAGAAAAGCATAGTTCAAAACATCACCAGCAGAATATAAACCAAGCCCCCAAAAGCGAAGGGTAAGGTGGCGAGTCTCCACCGCCAATCACCAAACCGGCCCAGAGGCGGTGACAATACGCTCCAAGGAAGAACGGCGTCGATCAAAGGAAACCCGAGCACACTCAAAGACCCGAGGAGAACATGTACGCATAGAAAAATATAACTTAGAAATACCAGCACATGTACGGAGAAGCAACAACTCGCATTGAGGGTCATTGAGTTTGGCAACTGCCTCCATAAGTTCAATAGTTTTAGCATATTATTATTATTATTATTATTATTTAGTATACCATATTTCAAAGTGTTTATTAGCTTTACTTATGCAGCCTTTGTGGTAATTATTTTTTTCACCATGTCATTTACCTTTCAAACACTCAAAACTATACTTTTAAAAACACAATAAGCATATAAAGTATGAACACTTTAGCACTTGCTCCCTGGTATTTACATTCATGTATAAGTGAATATACAAAAAACATAAACCAAGTGTTATGATGAAATACCAGCTGGACTTTGGTCTAATGGTATCAAGGTAGCCCAACAACCAAATGGTCATGACTCATCGAATTTGATGTTTTGATGTAAAATTGGAGATGGTCATGGCTCATGAGTCCAGTCGCCAATTAAACATTACTAACTACTACTCAATATCCTAGAAATTACAATTAGTCATATAAGCATTTCGTCTATGTTACTTCCCACTATCATGATTTCCACATACCCTTGGCCATTTAACTGTAGATAATTCTTGAAACATCTTCAAAACATATGGTATTTAGCTATGCTAAAGATTGACAATGGCATAAAGGCAATTATTGAAAAGATTTTTAACCCTTCTTTAATTAATCTTCAATCATTTTGCCATTAACTATAATGTCCTTTGCTTTGTGTACTAGAGGTGTTATAGTATGATGGTACTATATATTTCAATCTTTAGTTGCTTCTGCTTATCAACAGAAATAATAAACAATTGTATATGTGTCTTTTAGTTTATGTCATGAATTATGTGAAATTATTTATTTATTTGGGCCTTTTTTTCTCTATAGGCACAGGGACACATGCCATCTTCATATGAGGAAATGTAGCAGCTCAGAAAGTAAACGATCTCAAAGTTCGGTTAGGGAAGGTAGTGAAGCAAGACGTGCAAAAAACGAGCAATGGAACAGGCTAACGGGTATACAACCAATTTTGTCCCCTCTAACATGCCTTCAAACATTTCGGAAGTACCACCTAGGATCGGAAGCACACAATCCTGGCACACAAAGCTATATCCAACACCAATTGTCAAATAACCAACAATGTCTGGTAGTCTTCACTCATTGCTTTAATAATAGAAGATATATACACTTTTCCACAACCACTGAAGGGAAGTAGAGACTTACCTGCAAAATAAGGGTACCAATTGCCTGTAGAGAGTGCTAATACTATTCTTTTCCATAAAAAAAACTTGAAAACCTGTGTATACCAAGAAAACGAACGACGTTTTGAGAATTTACCTAATGAAAGGAAGTATCAGCGTTTTTCACCAATGCATTGCTGCTATAGTTCCCAGTCATGATGATGCCTAGTGAAAGAAAAGAAGATGGTAACTATTCATGCCATGATAACACAAACGAACAATGCTTTTGAGAATTTACCTAGCGTGAAACTGATTATACTAATTTGTAAAAGGGGGATAAGAAACAAAAGTTATGAAGGAAATTATAAAGCTAAAGCATAAATAATGACCAGACGGGCTGCCAAGCACAAGCAAACGCAATGCCACCACAAGTTGCAGAGAGAATGACGGCAACCAAATCACATATCAATCTGCCAAAAAGTTACAATGATAGACTAAGGATATTTTTTGTCCAAAAAAGTAACAAGAGACACAAAGGATGAATTGGTAGCACACAGGGTGCTAGTAACAGGAAGCTGTGAATTTATTAAGAATCTATTGATAGTACATAAGAGTTAACATACAAAAAAAGCAATGAGAATGTATTGAATGCTTTAGTACAAAAATACAGCAGGCCACTAGACGACATCAAGGGGAGGAGGAGCAGGAGCATCATCAGCGGGCAGTTGAGTCATGTTCGAAAGCACCCAACGTGTGGCATCCTTTTCTATAAGCCAATTTGAGGATGGCTTTAAACATGTTGTAGCACTTAAAAAGAGTTATAATCATGCATATCGCGGCAAAAGGGTACCACGTGTATTTCTGTGGAATGAAGACTGAAACAGCCGAGTAAGGAGCTAGGATAGCGGTAAAATAAAACACGGTTTTGAAAACAAGAATTTCCCAGCTATCTTGTTGAGTGACACGAGTGACCGAAAATGCCCAGAGCGCTGCAATAAAGTTCACCACAAAAGCTCCAATAGAGATTCCGAAGAGCAGATTGTTGTAGCCAGTGTGTTCAACCAACTGAGCTATTATTTGCAGCAAAGATAGACACGCCCCCGCGTATATAGCATACTGCTTTTCCTTCAGTAACCTAATAATAAACAAATCGAACAGTAACATAAATGATTGAAGATATAATTCAGTGATTAACATATGAATCGGTTGAAACAACTTATTTATATATCATCATAGATCCAGCTCAATATTCTTTATATCTCTGATGACTTTCTACAAAGTTAAACAAATCATCTGACTTCTAACCTTAGACAGATGTCATCTAACCATAAATCTCCGCCAAAACCACTGAGACTAGCTCCGGCAAGTATCAGTAAACAAACAACATCATATGATATGTATTTATGATGTTATCAAAATGTATACGAATTTTGCTTGCACTAGGAGTTACACATAATATTTCCTAAAACATGCTTCTAGCTAGAGAGTTAGTTGTGTGTTTTTTTTCCTTTTTCAAACGGTGCTACTAATACCTACTTCTAGCTAGATACTGTTAGTTGTGCTAGTATCAAATACCCGGCCCACATTTTTAGTATTATATAACACATATGCAAAAGCTCATATATTTTATGATTTATATTTTCAGTTTCATAATTTTATAAATAAAACATTAGAGACGGAAAATTTTAAAATATATAAAATAAACAAAGACACTACTATTACATATGTTTATGGTTACCTATTTTTCAATTTAACTCCCTAGCTAGATCTGATGGTCATCATCATATATCCAGTATCACAAACATATATATACACTCAATAAAAAAACACGTGGTTGTCAGAATAGAGATATTAGAAAATCGTTATACTCCCTCCGTCTCAAAATTATTGTTTATGACAAGAATCACAAAGTTTAATAAAATTGGGATCCCTATAAATCTCAACCACTCAAATGGAATATTCCTCAATTATATTCTCTTTTTACTAAATATGAAAGTGGATAATTAATTTGAGATCCATAAAAAAAATATACGACAATAAATATGGATTTTATGAAAGATGTTTTAAAAAGTAATTCAACTTAGCTACACCAGTATTCCATTTTAAGGCTTAAAACATCAAATTTTATGCACCATAAATCATTTTCACTCTAAAATACTTAAGAACTAAACATCAATCATTTTTATATATATATATGCGCAATAAACAAGGAAAAAAATAGTACCTCATTGTTTCCTTCAAATATAAAACTTTTTCTTATCGGGTTTTTGAGAGTTTAAAAACAACTACGTAGTATGTTTTTCTTAGAGAGATTTTAAAAACAACTATATAGTAGTATACATATTGAACCTTGATTTGATGTATTCAAAGTGGGTCATTATTTTTACGTAATAAAGTCAATGTCATGGGAATAAGCTGCTCTTCATTGCTCAACGAGTTCAGTTTGTTCCTGTTTCTATAAACTCCACCAATACAATTCAACGGCTGCGATTATTTCCTCATGAAAATGATGAAAATGAATGATCGAGATCTATATTTGCACAAGTGGTATTTTTTTATTATTATATATATATATATATATATATTTTTAGCAAAACAAGTGGTATGTTGACTATTATCGTTTAAAAAAACAATGTTGTTGTCGTCTTGTTGAGAGTTAAACTTTGGGGATATGAACTTTTAGATGTTTAAAGAAAGCCAAACCTTAATCCCTAAAAGTTATGAATGAGTAGCTTATTTTACATACCAAATTTTTTTAAGAAAATAATTACACCATCGCTGACGAAATTTAATTATCTTTCTATGACGCAAGACTTTGATATACTTTCAAAAACGAAAAAAAATCATTTTTTCACGCTTTTTCGCTTTTATTCGAACCTGAATTTGATGAAATATCATATATGATTTAACAATTTGAAGATCATACGTGATATTAATAAAATCACATATGATATGTAATATCATATATGATACTAGTTAAATCATATATGATAAATCACATATCATATACATATCATATATGATTTAACACTAATATCACATGTGGTATTCAAATTAGCGTTAAATCATCTATGATTTTTTCATACAAATTTCAGAAACGTAAAAAAACAAAAAAAAAAACTTTAAAAAAAACCTGAAAAACAAAAAAAAAATTAAAAAAAATTAAAAAAAATTGTCGAAAGTATATCAAAGTGCCTATCTATAGAAAGATAATTAAATGCTCGTCGTAATGGTATATTTTTTTCGCTTGACGATTAACGGTTTAAAAGATATTTATATTTGACAAAAAAAGAATGAAAGTGGGTTTTTTTAATTGTTGGGATTAATTTCATCTATTAGATCTAATAAAATGAAAGGTGAAGATTGATCTCTTAGTTTGTAAAGAAATTTTTGTCCTCAAATGATCTTAAATCAAAAATTATATGTTTCCACTTTGTGATTTATTCAAAATCACACCCATCGTCTTTATCCGATTTAATTATATCATTGATACCTAATCTAGAATCAAGCAATTGCTAGTCGTGACTAACAAATCGAGGGATTCATTAATCAACGAGAGGGCTCGGTTTTGAATCCGAGCCATATCATTGGTCGATTGAGTTTTTAAGTGAGAAAAAGTCGGGTCAGGTTTGGGGTTTTTTTTTAAAGTTCCCCAAACATAGATGTGTCGAAAACGCGAAGAGAAAAACCTTGGAGGAACTAGATGTGATTTTTGAAACTTTGGTGTCATCAAAGTGTTAGACATATCAAAAACATGTTTCCAAATATGAGAGGCACGTTCTGGAAGATTTTAAAAATGATAGTTATCTTTACCCATATCTTTTTTATATTTGAATTACGTTATCTATTTAGGCACGGATACGAAACCCTAATTCTAAGCCTATATATACTCACCCAATAAGGGTGCTCATCGTTCATTAGTCTTCTAGCATTTGTGCCTTCGTTTTCTTATCGCGGGTTTCTGTTGTAGATTTCATGATCATCAGAATCATTAAAAACATTCTAAATATATTTAAGATATTGATATGAAAGGTTTCATTTATTTTTTAATTAGAAAAGACCCGTGAAATTCACGGGTATCTTTAAATAACGTCGAAAAAAGTAGTAAATGTCATTGCGTATTATAAAGTTATAAGTTAGAAAGAACCGTCTCGTTAAACAAACGTAAAATATACAATTGGTAATAATCAAACATATGTTATATGAAACACAATAGTCGAAAAATCCAAAAAAAGAAAATAAATATGTTCAATCTTTTATTTCTACCAACGCCAGATAAATGTACATGTATGATGCTTATATTACTACTAGATCACGTTTTAATATTCATAACGTTTACCTATGATCTACGTAAGCACTAACGGGCAGTGTACCCGGTCGTGAGTCGTCTAGAAATGGTAAAGTCGAGGTCATCCCAAGCTATGAGTAGGTTTTAATCTAAGTCTTAAGTGTCACTAAAACGGTTTTAAGAATTGTTTGATTAATTAAACAAAACGAAATTAAATTAAAATACAAAAACAATCAGTGGGAGAAGAATGTGTTAGCCTAGTTACTAGTAGTGTGTCTATTCTCGCTCTATGTAGTGGGCCTTAAGTATGTCTATTCTCGCTCTATGTAGTGGGCCTCAAGTAGTTAGGCACAAATGGTCAATGCTACATGACCTATAAGCCATGGACTCGAACCTCCTTTGGTCAATTCGGCCGACAGTCCACTCTTAGTCATTATGCGCCAACTATCTTCTAGACCTATCTTAATGGTTTTAACACTAAATGTGACAACCCGCACTTTTCCAGATATTCGCCTTTTGAGAAAATTCGTCTATTTTTCATTTACGAACTTTCCTAAGTGCTTTTGACGTGAAAGAGAGAAAGTTATCCCTCGAAACGTAGAAACTAGACACAACGCTTACCGGCACGACCGTAACCTCGTTAAACCATTTGAATTAATTACTATATCTATTTGCGAGAAAGCAATTGAATAAATACTCATTTTTATTGAAAAAATGATTTCGTGAACAATGGCGCAAGTTTCGTAATTTTTCGAGTCCGTTGGTACGCCAAATAAGTCCCGAACCGCTTTGACGAAAAGTATTACTAGTTGTCCCTTTTAGTCCCTCCATTTATTTTCATTTTAAACCTTAAACATTTCATTTCTATACACCTTTAGACCCTCCCTCCATATATAAACCCATTTTCTCTTATTTTATTCATTTACACACATAAAAACACACACCCCCTCTCTTCTTTCTACCCTCACCGCCGACACCTTCTTCGCCGGCAACTACCGCCGCCGTTTGGCCACCACCCTTGCCGGAAAATTTTCCGATGAACCCCTTTCTTAACCGAATCAATAGATCAGTTTATCCCCGTCATTTCTGGAGATTTTGAGCCCTCGGCTCCCACCATAGCACCACTCACGCGCCACCACCGCCGCTGTCACCACACCCGAAGATCCACCATCCTTCCCCACCATTAAACTTTGACAGTAAACAACCCACGCGCCCCAAAACCATTCACGCCCTCTAGATCTTGAGTTTAAGATGCGAGTTCTAGGGTTTTATAACCCACCTTTCTTCCCTCTCAGCCGCCACTCTTCTGGCAGCCCCTCTCCATCAGACGCCGCCACCACAGCAGTAGCCGCCGCCTCAGCCTCCATCTCTTCGTCTTTGTCTCTCTTCTCTCTCGAGTGTGGTGGGTAAGCCAACACTCACAACGTGTCTTATGTCATTTTTCTCAATTAAAATCCGATTATAAGTGTCGTGGCTGTTTTCGTGGAATCTGAAATGGTTTAACAAAATTATTGTGGATTAAAAATGTTTTAAGAATAACTAAAACAGTTTTGTATTTTGATTTCTTGTGGCATGGGGTCTCGTGTGGTATCAAGGTTTTTGAAGTTATTGTATGTTATTGCTCTGGTTGATATGTCTCGGATTGGTCAGCCGTAGGGGTCGGGTATATGACCCGTGAGGCGGTCTTGAGTCTGGTTATTTGAGTCAGGTCATTCGAGTCTCAGTTGGTTATGTTTAACTGTTGAGTCGCGAGATTTGGTTTTGGACTTGAATTTGTTGCTCGTTAAAATGTTTGATTGTGATAACCGAAGATGATGGTAAGAAGTTTAATTGAAACTGGAAAAATGATAACAATAACTAAAACGATAACAATAGTTAAGGGAATATATTGCAACACTTGAGGCATTGATTTATTGGACTCGTTTACGAGCATTATTGTTGGATCGATATACTTTAATCAAACTAACTTAACTAGCTTGTTAAGGTTTAATAACCTCGGATAAATCCTAAGTTATTAACAATAGAAACACTGAGCAATCTTTATCAAGTACGCGGAATTTACTTAACAAAGCTAAGAAGAATAACTTTATTATAAACTCTAAATCTGCTTATTATGCGATACTCTAATACAACTCTAAGATAATCGAACTTTTCTAAAACACTAATTTGTAAACTCTAAAACTCTTTTTCAAATCGTGCATCTAATGCCAATCTAGGAGTCCTTTTATAGGCTCAAGGATATCCTAGTCGGTTTACAATTGATAACCTTGTACGACAAGTAATCTAAACATGGAATACAATACTTTCCATAAACGAATATAACAGCTTTGTTTGTTCTAGCAAGATTTTGACTTCCTCTTGCAAGATTTTTTGACTTTGTCTTTAGCATGATTTTGACTCTTTGACTTCTTCCAAGATTTCTGCGACATACAAGATTTTCATATCTTCAAGACTTTGATATCTTCAAGACTTTCATATCCCAACAATCCTCCCCTAACTTGAATTCTACTTGCTTGACTTCAAGTTCCTTTGTGAATATATCTTTAATGACTTCATCTTTAAAAATGGATTGTTCTTTAGTCTTTAGATAGTATCTCTGTAATATCCGTGCTTGTCAAAGTATCTCTTAAAATTGTTTTCTTCACAAGAAGATCCAAGAATCTCCATCTTTTAGCAACACAAAGAACATATGACGGTTTGTACAAGAATTCAGTTTAAGTTGCATACTATTCTCATCACATCTAAGTGAATCATTGAAAATTTAATGGATTTAGAACTCTTTACCAAAGCCATTATCTCGGAGTAGCCAAATGTTTTGGTGTGTAAGACCATGATACATTGATAACCATATGATTTTTAGCAAACCACTAGCTATCAATGTATTTGTTTTGTCTTTACCAAAAGTCGTACCCTTCTGGACTAGTTAGTTCTTTTATCTAATGGTGAACTAATTAACAATAATGGTTTTTCCACAGCCTTTACCACAAGCCATTTTCTTGTGGGCTAGTCAACTCTTCACATTACTGATATGGTGAGTTGATTACCATCCAACTTATTAGCAAGTTGTCAACTAAAAATGGATTTGATATATCTTTACCAGAGCCGTTTGCTCATGGATTAGTCAATCCTTTTGTAACCATGGTGGATTGATAACCTATTGATGTTATTGATGAGTGTCTAAATACTCATCATTTTTATACTGTTAATGCCAAAACATCCGAAACACTCAAAATGCTTCAAAATGATAAAATATCACAAACAAGTGTTTTATATGTTTTAAATGCAAAACATCAAAATCGATGAAAACGTATTAAGTTTGCATAATTGGCGCTTTAGTCCCCAAGTTACAAAAGTTGTCAAAATCGGTCCCCTCGTAATTCAAAAACTTGTAAAATATCATTTTAGGTCCTTGAGATTCAAAAGTTGTCAATATAAACCTTTTAAAATTTAAAAATCACAAAATGACAACTTTAGTCCCTCAAGTTTGGAAAATGTCAAAAAATAGTCCTTGGTAAGTTTAAAAAAAGTGAAAACTATCAAAAATAAACCTTGTACTATTAATAAATGGCAAAATAGGTCCTTATGATAAACTTTTGGAAAATTACAAGTTTAGTCCCTAGAGTTACAAATTTGGCAATTTTGGTCCTTGGATTTAACAAAAATAGAAAAATCAATATTGGTCCTTGTACTAATCAATATTTACAGGTTTAGTCCTTATGATAGCCTTGGAAAAGCTACAGTTTCAACCCTTCATGTTTTGTGGAATTACATTTTTAGTCCTTGTGGTTATTTAAGCTTAAAACCAAACGGATCAAATAACACAACCAGGTCCAAATCCAATCCTATAACCCGGCTAGCCCAATACATGACCCGGCCCACTTTTTAAAAAATAAAAACGCGCCTACTATTCACCTCCTTCTTCCTTTCCACCTGTTACCAGTGAATCCCCTCCATCTGCCCTCACCACCTTACCTCTTCACCTCCACCTCACCATAACCACCTGTTACCCACACCCTTTCCACCCCCACATCAAACCAAAACCCCATTAATGCGTAAAACCCACCCAAGACTTTTTGGCGCCAAAAGTGAAGATCAATGGATGTGATCACTTGGCCTATCCAATGGTGGGAAATGATCGAAAAGAGACGAGGATGCTTTTGAAAGTCTATAAAGAAGAAAAGAAGCGTGGAGTAAGAGAGAGTAGTGTAATTTAGTGTAGTTATGTCGTTTTTAGCTTAATTTTAATTTCCAGTATATTTCTTAGCTTTCAAGTACCTTTTTAAGCAATCTCAGTGTATTATGAACCTTTCTCAATAATCAATTTCAAGCTTTTAGTTTAAATTTCAGTTTTTGCAATTTCAATGTTCAAAATTTTCATGTTAAGATCAAATGCTATTGTTAGTTGTTGCTAAGAACTGAACAAGCTCCCATAAGCTCATAAAGCTTTTGAAAGTTTTAAGCTAAAAATCGGTTTATAGTTAAAATAGAAAAATTCTCAAAATTATCAATAAATTAGTAAAAAATAAAAATCACATGGAAACATAATCAAGACAGATGCGAGCTAATTTTGGAAAGATTGTTGGTTTAGAGCTTATTGGTAAGCTATAGGAATGTTCTTGATCCTCAGTTCCATGTACTGTGCAATAACTCAATGTGTAAGCCTTTTGCTCAATCTTGGTACTTCACTTATCTATGTTGTTAATGTTGTTATTCTATGTTTCTTTAGTCTTAATAAATGATAAAATAAGGTCTGTGATCCATGACAATGTCTTAATCTCTGTTTTGTTTTGAAAATCACTAAATCAATCTCATAAAAGACTGTTTGGATAAGCTCAGTTAACTGAGCTTAAGGCCAGTTGAATTGTTGTCTGCACTTGTTTCAAATCTCTTTAGTACATACTAGTTCATTTCAGTTATACAAACCAGTCCTTGTTTTAGAAAAGTCAAAATCATCTTTCATTCTCTCTTATTTGTTAACTGTTAATAATATAGATTATATAATCATGCAAACTAGTTTAAAAGTTGTTTAACTAGCTTAAATTAGTCTTATTACATCTTTATATAACATATTTAGTCATCTAGGATCATCACAAGTTCATAAAAGTCAAAAGCTAGTGTAATAAAAGTCAACTTTTCAAAATAATTGCTTTGAATAAACTTAGGAATTTTAGTGTAAGCTCAATATTAGGATTTAACTTAAATGCTTTTGGGAGAGTAAAATATAGTTGCTTAAGAAAATTAGAAAAATAATAGGTTGCTTTGTAACAGCTTATATAGTGCTTATTCAGTAGCTTATTTTGAGACCCCCTTTCTGAAACCTCCCCTGTGCAGACCTGCACATTCAAAACAGTGGGTTTCTCCACCACTTTGGTGGGTCCCACAGGCCACATCAGTGGACCCCACTGGTGGATCTTGGTTCCTTTCCACTCACCACCCAGATGACTAGCCATTTCAGTAAAAGTCTTGAGCTTAATCAGTGTGGACCCCACCCTTAGTTCAGCCACAAATCTGTCCCATTTTCTGAAATAAGCTAATTTTTGATTTGCTTAATCTTGGCTTAAACTGTTTTTCAGATGTTTAGGATGGTTGGAATAGGTTAGTAATTAGTTAATATAGCATTCCTTAGCTTCTGTGATTATTTGGTGGTCATTTGTAGCTTTTAGCTTATTTTGATTTGCTTATTTATAAGCATTTACACCACAGTCCCATATCCTCCACATAAGCATATGTTTTTCTATTTTTTATAGACTTAGAATAATATTTTAGCATTTTCCTGAATTTTTCAGATTTTTCCTTCACTGTTTGCTATTTTTCTTTATTTTAAATAGTTTTTAATCCTTTTTAAATAGCTTTTAATACTAAAAATCGAAAAAGCTTAAAAAATATGTTTTCAATTTTCCTAGATTAAGATAAATATAAATAGTCTAAAAGTATTTTTCCATAATTTTCTTAGTTTAAATAGTATTTTTAGCATTTTAATAAGTTTTAAATAGTTTTAAATTAATAATAAATATATATAAAGTGTGAAAAATATATTTTAGTTTTAAAATAAGTTTTATAATATTTTAGACTTTTCTAAGTTATAATTTCATTTTTCTAGGTTAATTTTGTATTTTCTTGTATTTTAGTGCATTTTAAATACTTAATAAATAGTTTTTAATTAATAATAATTAAATAAATAGTTGTAAAAATAATTTTATTTTTCTAGTAATTTTCTTTTATTATTAGGATTGTAAAAATATCATTTTCACATTTGTAGCTCTTTTATTTCTTTAAAACTTACTTTTTATTTTATACGTAGACGTAATTTTATTTTAAACGTAAGTTTTAAGTTTTAGGTTTTAAACGTTCATCGCCTTTAAAAATAGTGATAGCGTTTATTTAATAGATTTTAACTTTTTAATCTTTTTAATTTGCATTTAAGTCGCTTTAATTTGTAGATTTTCTCTTTAGGTATAATTTTCTATCGAAATCCTTACTGATCACTATCATTAGTGATCATTCTATCATCTGAGTTGTTTAAACACCAATTCATCCTCCGTGGGACTTAACGACCCGGGAATCCCCTGTATTCCTCTGATCTAAATTGAATTTGTGTTTTAAGCAGTTTTAAGTCTATTTGACTTGACTGTTTAGCACCAATCAAATTTTGGCGCCGCTGCCGGGGAGGCTGAAAGCGTGTTTTAAGCATTTCCAGACCCATACTTGTGCATATACCATCGCTTGTAAACAGTCAGAAAGTTTTCAAAACCAAAAGTTCATTAACACTTTTCCTAAAGTGTTAACAACACCAAAACATTTTTATTCAAGTTTTCAACAAACACAAAAACCAAAAATATTTTCATTCTTTGTTTTATGGCATGTTTTTCAAAATCCAAAAATATTCATCTTTAACCTCCTACCCTTTTGATTCTTTATCCCTTAACCCTCTATACATTTGATTCTAAACTTCTATTCTCATGGAATCTCTCGAGAACGACTCGGACGGTTGAAAAGCTTCGACTTTATCACAAATGTCTACAATTCGTGTTGTTCGAAGATCCATTAATTTCGCAGGAAATGGAAAGAAAACCGAGGTGACAAAGGACCGGTACTTTCATCCGATAATGGAGGTGCTAACACGTCCAACCTACGGTTATCCAAAAACCTAACCCTCAATTGCTCCTAAGCCGCCTAGAATTGATCATAAACTTTCACGATTTACGGTTAAAAGCAAACATGCGTAATTCATCCGGTGACTAGCAAGAATGACTTGCCTAATCTTCACGCTTCTCAAGAACCGAACCGAGACTATAACGGAAGTAGTGGAAATTGCTAGCTCGTGAGCACACCACTTGTCCCACCTCCGGATTTTTCAAAATGTTCTTTGAATCTTAATAGTCATTCGATCACCATGTTGGTTTTGTTGATTCTTTGAATGAACCGATTCCTTCTAATCATTCTCAAATAGAATCGCTTATTCCTTGTGTCGGTTGTGGTGAGCCTCTTTATGGTTCACCATGTCGGCTGTGTACGTGTGTACAAAGTGTGGTAATGATATTCTTAACGGAGTTGTTTGTTTTGTGGTTCGAGGAATTCATTTGATTATGATCCTAATCCGAACTCATTTAACGACCCTCAAATTTTTCTACTTACCCACCACACTCGACATATCTTCATATAATCAACAATACTGCTGTGAATTTTGTGGAGGTCCTCACCAAGGATTTGAATGTCAATCCGAAACACGATTGTCTATGAACAGCTTTTCCGTGATGCTCGAACTTTGGTATGACCAATATCCATATGATTCACCAATCCGGCCTCAGCAGTTTATCATTGAGAACTGTGGAGGTCCACATTTCACTCGATTGTCAAACAGGAATCCATTTCCTTGTAACAATTACGACTATCTATATCACGACCAATCTCCACAAGACAAATGACTCAAACTCCTCAAGAAGCCCAACAAGACACTTATCTAGAGCTTCGGAGTCGGTGAAAAGAACCGAGGAGTTGAGTAAGACAAAGATTTCATAATGTTCCCGCTTTTTCTTGTGTGATTCAAAATTCACATGAGAAATCCATGGAAGAATTGCTAGTCAAGAGCAGTCGCTAAAAATAATTCCCAAATTGCCTTTGAAAAAGCTATTAAGGAATCAATTGCACAAGAAAAAGCACCAAATCTAGCTTGCAATTTCGCTTTATTCTCGATGATAGTGATGATGATGATACACTGAAGATTCATCGATTCATCGATGGATATCCCAAGATTGAGATTCATTCTCAAGCAACCGCTATCACACCCAAGCTCCCACTCACCTCTCGAACATGGGGACGAGCATCTTGACACTGCTCACGAAAAGGAATCGGACGAATTCATAAAGTCTAGTGTCGAGGACCTTGTCCCAATCCCGAGAGAGTCACGTGGAACTTTGAGCATTTGTGTGATATCCCTTCCCTCTTGAGTGTTCAAAAGATCATTTTGAGACTTTCTCCGATTTTAGTGATGATTGTAAATCTTATGGAGACATTGAGAATGTTGAGGCATCACTTTCACATTGTGATGTTGATCCTCTTTTTGAGGAGTTTACTGATGAACTCACTCACATCATTCCACTTTCATCGGAAAGTGATGATGATCTCTTTGATTTCAAAACCAACCGAGGAGAAATTGAAAGTCTCCTTTATAATGATCGTTCACTCACTTCTCACCCTAACAATCCAATAGAGAATGTTAATCACCTTGTTCCCGAAGCATTCAAAGCTACTTTCACCAATCCTCTATTTGAATTCGACTCAATTCACTTTAATTTCGAGAATCTACTCTTTGATACTCAGATCGAGGATAGTGATGAGCCCACAATGGAACAAGGGTTCACAAATTCACTTCATGTGAATGATTCTCTTTACGAGGAGTTCTCCTTTGAACTCACTCATATCATATCTCTACCAGAGTATGATAACTTCCATTTTGATCTAGACATAAATGATTTTTGTGTTCCGGAGGGAAATGTTCTCAACCATGAGAACTTGCTTGATATCAAAATCCCATCCCTCCCGCCCAGATTATGTCTTGATCAAATGAGCTTAAATGATGAGATTCATGACCCAGAAATCATGAATTCTCCTATGGATGAAGATGAGTTAGTCATGATTTTCATCATGGTTTTCTTTCTTTTCTTCACCTATCCCGTAGCTTCTCCTGTTCTTCACTCCTTCGGGAATGAAGACATTATCTTTGACCCCGGCATTTTCATTAATCATTTTTGAGCCGGTTCTCTGTATATCTCATCGGTGTGGAACTTTCACGTATTTCAATGTTTATACAAACATCTTGAATGAAAGTCCGATGGAAATTATCTCTTCCACTTACTTCCCATGAACAATTAATTCGGGGTCGAGTCAAGCTAGCGACTGGTAATCAAAATCGTGAGCTAAACATGGGTTTTCACCGTGTACCACCTAGTGTGGGGAGATGCCCACATGTTGTATATAGACCTTAAAAAACAATGAAAATTGTAAATATTCAAAATGTAATAATTGTTGTGTTTCTACACTTAGTTAGTAAATGTTATCTTTTACGTTCTAAGTTTCGCATTACAGCGGTACTTTGAATATTGAGGACAATATTCATTTCTAAGTGTGGGGGAAATTCGCTAATTTGATCATAAATGTACCCTTTAGTCCCTTTTTCCCCAAAATGGCCAAATTTTAAAAATTTTTATTTAGTGGAAGTACTATGTACTAAACACAACAAATGGTAATCACCCACCATGTCTAACCCACATAAGGATTGGCTAATCCAGAGCAAACGGCTCTTGGTAAAGATATCTCAAATCCGCTTATGGCTTGCAATTTGCCTAAAATTGTATGGTGTTCACCACCATATCCTAAAAAGTGAAAAGTTGGCAGCCCGCAAGTTTATGGCTTGTGGTAAAGGCGCTTGAAAATCCATAATTGGTAATCGACTCACCAAAGATATTTATCTAAGAGTTGGCTAGTCCGTAAGGGTACGGCTTCGGTAAAGACAAATCAAATCCGTTGAAAGTCGGTGGTTTGCTCAAAATCACATGGTTATCTGTGTACCATGGTTCTTACTTGAACCGAAACATTTGGCTACTCCAAGTAATGGCTTTTGGTAAAGAGATAAAATCCATTAACTTTTCATAAATCATTGCTAGGGACTAGCAATATCTTAGTGTGGGATTGATGAGTGTCTAAATACTCATCATTTTATATATCGTTAATGCCAAAACATCCGAAAACACTCAAAATGCTTCAAAATGATAAAATATCACAAACAAGTGTTTTATATGTTTTAAATGCAAAACATCAAAATCGATGA
The DNA here is from genome assembly GCA_022545495.1 of Chrysanthemum lavandulifolium. NCBI lineage: Eukaryota > Viridiplantae > Streptophyta > Magnoliopsida > Asterales > Asteraceae > Chrysanthemum > Chrysanthemum lavandulifolium. Next base: position 275,531,858 of record CM040238.1, read on the forward strand.
AAACGATTAGTTTGCATAATTGGCGCTTTAGTCCCCAAGTTACAAAAGTTGTCAAAATCACCCCTCGTAATTCAAAAACTTGTAAAATATCATTTTAGGTCCTTGAGATTCAAAAGTTGTCAATATAAACCTTTAAAATTTAAAATCACAAAATGACAACTTTAGTCCTCAAGTTCGGAAAATGTCAAAAATAGTCCTTGGTAAGTTTAAAAAGTGAAAACTATCAAAAATAAACCTTGTACTATTAATAAATGGCAAAATAGGTCCTTATGATAAACTTTTGGAAAATTACAAGTTTAGTCCCTAGAGTTACAAATTTGGCAATTTGGTCCTCGATTTAACAAAATAGAAAATCAATATTGGTCCTTGTACTAATCAATATTTACAGTGTTTAGTCCTTATGATAGCCTTGAAAAGCTACGCTTCAACCCTTCATGTTTTGTGGAATTACATTTTTAGTCCTTGTGGTTATTTAAGCTTAAAACCAAACGGATCAAATAACACAACCAGGTCCAAATCCAATCCTATAACCCGGCTAGCCCAATACATGACCCGGCCCACTTTTTAAAAAATAAAAACGCGCCTACTATTCACCTCCTTCTTCCTTTCCACCTGTTACCAGTGAATCCCCTCCATCTGCCCTCACCACCTTACCTCTTCACCTCCACCTCACCATAACCACCTGTTACCCACACCCTTTCCACCTCCACATCAAACCAAAACCCCATTAATGCAGAAAACCCACCCAAGACTTTTTTTGGCGCCAAAAAGTGAAGATCAATGGATGTGATCACTTTGGCCTATCCAATGGTGGGAAATGATCAGAAAGAGATGAGGATGCTTTTGAAAGTCTATAAAGAAGAAAAGAAGCAGTGGAGTAAGAGAGAGTAGTGTAATTTAGTGTAGTTATGTCGTTTTTAGCTTAATTTTAATTTCCAGTATATTTCTTAGCTTTCAAGTACTTTTTTAAGCAATCTCAGTGTATTATGAACCTTTCTCAATAATCAATTTCAAGCTTTTAGTTTAAATTTCAGTTTTTGCAATTTCAATGTTCAAAATTTTCATGTTAAGATCAAATGCTATTGTTAGTTGTTGCTAAGAACTGAACAAGCTCCCATAAGCTCTGTTAAAGCTTTTGAAAGTTTTAAGAAGCTAAAAAAATCAGTTTATAGTTAAAATAGAAAAATTCTCAAAAATTATCAATAAATTAGTAAAAAAATAAAAATCCTGTGGAAACATAATCAAGACAGATGCAGAGCTAATTTTGGAAAGATTGTTGGTTTAGAGCTTATTGGTAAGCTATAGGAATGTTCTTGATCCTCAGTTCCATGTACTGTGCAATAACTCAATGTGTAAGCCTTTTGCTCAATCTTGGTACTTCACTTATCTATGTTGTTAATGTTGTTATTCTATGTTTCTTTAGTCTTAATAAATGATAAAATAAGGTCTGTGATCCATGACAATGTCTTAATCTCTGTTTTGTTTTGAAAATCACTAAATCAATCTCATAAAAGATCGCTTGGATAAGCTCGCTAATCGAGCTTAAGGCCGATTGAATTGTTGTCTCACTTGTTTCAAATCTCTTTAGTACATACTAGTTCATTTCAGTTATACAAATCAGTCCTTGTTTTAGAAAAGTCAAAATCATCTTTCATTCTCTCTTATTTGTTAACTGTTAATAATATAGATTATATAATCATGCAAACTAGTTTAAAAGTTGTTTAACTAGCTTAAATTAGTCTTATTACATCTTTATATAACATATTTAGTCATCTAGGATCATCACAAGTTCATAAAAGTCAAAAAGCTAGTGTAATAAAAAAGTCAACTTTTCAAAATACCTGTTTTTGAATAAACTTAGGAATTTTAGTGTAAGCTCAATATTAGGATTTAACTTAAATGCTTTTGGGAGAGTAAAATATAGTTGCTTAAGAAAATTAGAAAATAATAGGTTGCTTTGTAACAGCTTATATAGTGCTTATTCAAGAGCTTATTTTGAGACCCCTTCGAAACCTCCCCGTGCACTGCACATTCAAAATGATGGGTTTCTCCACCACTTTGGTGGGTCCCACAGCCACATCAAGGACCCCACTGGTGGATCTTGGTTCCTTTCCACTCACCACCCGATGACTAGCCATTTCAAGAAAGTCTTGAGCTTAATCTGTGGACCCCACCCTTAGTTCACCACAAATCATCCCATTTTCCTCAAATAAGCTAATTTTTGATTTGCTTAATCTTGGCTTAAACTGTTTTTCAGATGTTTAGGATGGTTGGAATAGGTTAGTAATTAGTTAATATAGCATTCCTTAGCTTCTGTGATTATTTGGTGGTCATTTGTAGCTTTTAGCTTATTTTGATTTGCTTATTTATAAGCATTTACACCACAGTCCCATATCCTCCACATAAGCATATGTTTTTCTATTTTTTATAGACTTAGAATAATATTTTAGCATTTTCCTGAATTTTTCAGATTTTTCCTTCACTGTTTGCTATTTTTCTTTATTTTAAATAGTTTTTAATCCTTTTTAAATAGCTTTTAATACTAAAAAATCAGAAAAAGCTTAAAAAAATATGTTTTCAATTTTCCTAGATTAAGATAAATATAAATAGTCTAAAAAGTATTTTTCCATAATTTTCTTAGTTTAAATAGTATTTTTTAGCATTTTAATAAGTTTTAAATAGTTTTAAATTAATAATAAATATATATAAAGTGTGAAAAATATATTTTTAGTTTTAAAATAAGTTTTATAATATTTTAGACTTTTCTAAGTTATAATTTCATTTTTCTAGGTTAAATTTGTATTTTCTTGTATTTTAGTGCATTTTAAATACTTAATAAATAGTTTTTAATTAATAATAATTAAATAAATAGTTGTAAAAATAATTTTATTTTTCTAGTAATTTTCTTTTATTATTAGGATTGTAAAAATATCATTTTCACATTTGTAGCTCTTTTATTTCTTTAAAACTTACTTTTTATTTTATACGTAGACGTAATTTTATTTTAAACGTAAGTTTTAAGTTTTAGGTTTTAAACGCTCATCGCTTTTAAAAATAGTGATAGCGTTTATTTAATAGATTTTAACTTTTAATCTTTTTAATTTGCATTTAAGTCGCTTTAATTTGTAGATTTTCTCTTTAGGTATAATTTTCTATCGAAATCCCATCGATCACTATCATTAGTGATCATTCTATCATCTGAGTTGTTTAAACACCAATTCATCCTCCGGGGACTTAACGACCGGAACTCTCGTATTCCTCCGATCTAAATTGAATTTGTGTTTTAAGCGCTTTAAGTCTATTTGACTTGACCGCTTAGCACCAATCGCTTATCATCACTAAAACCATTTATTCAACCTTTATTTCAAAAATATTTAATACTTAGCAAAAGATATTTCTAAAATTGCTCAACTCGTTTATTCAAAGAACAAGATTTTGATGAAAGTATCGTCGACTAGCAAGATTTTGAATAAAAGTAATCGATATATCAAAAAGTATTTATTCTTCATACCGCTTAAAGATCATTCTCAAAGAATGGTAGTCCAAATCTATAAGCAAATTGATCACCATGCAAGCGCTTCATCACCTCTTTTACTTCCAATCCATGCTCTAGCATTCTTCCTATTAGATCAATCAGAAGAGGATATCTTCTTCTCAAACATGTGAATCATTGTTCCATTTTCTAGCTCCAAAACATGAACCCAGATTCTTCAAAGAATCTCCAAGAAACTATTTCCAGCCTTTCTTGATCCTTCCAAATATCATCGCTTTCTTCATCGCTTCCCACATGGTTATAAGATCCCCATGTAAAACCAATCCAATCCCTTCTAATGGATTATCTTCAAAATAAGCCTTCACAACATCATATAAGTAGAATAGATCTACTCTGCCTATAATATGCAAAGAAATCCCATAGTCTTTTGAAAACTTTGAAACTTTCATCTTCTTTGTGAAAACCATATAATCTCCTTTCTTAGATTTCTCAACTTTGAAAACACTAATCTTTGATCTGTTCATCTTCATGTCATTATCTTCATCTCAGATAATCAAAATCTACCATTCGAGATAATTCTTCAATTCATCACTAGTCTCGATCTTAATTCAACCTTCTCTTTCTTTGAAAACCGAACATCTCAGAATTTCGCTTTTCTTTTTCTCTTTAAGCTTTTCTTCCTTTCACCTTCAAATTCAAAAAGCTTCATCTCTAAAATCTTTAATGCCCGCAACATCTTTCTTATAAGCTTCTCTCTCAAAGATCATATAATCTCCTCATATCCACATAATTTAGCTTCAGAATCCTTTAAATCCTCCGCTTTTTAGATATGCCATCATTGCATTCCTTTCTTTAGCTAAATTAGGTCTTCTTTGCATATATCTAATGTGTAGGAGACTCTAATGATTCAAGAGCTTCAAAGATTCAATTCCTCATGTAATTTCGAAATGCTTCTATTCGAGCTTCTTGAGCTTCTTGTTCTTCTCTATATTTAGCATTTAACTCTTCTTGAACTTTTCTCGTCAGCAGCCTTCATTCCTTGCAACTTCAAATGCTCTAAGTTCGCTAAAGTAAGTTTCTTCTTCTTAGTTTCAACCGTAATAGCTTTCCTTTGTCTTTGGATCAATTGCGTGTTGATCGGCTCTGGTTGTTCTTCTTCTTGTACATCTCTAAAAGTAACTCCTCCTCTTGGATGTGATAAATCTAACATTGTAGCAACTAATTCATCATCACCGCAGAATGAATAGGTTTGAATCTAGGTTCCTCCTCTTCTATAATGCTTGTCAAGGACCGACTTTTCTTCAAAATTCAATACCCTTGGAGTTATTGAGTTATTACTCGCCTAGATGTATCAAGATTTGATGTTCAAGATTTTGATCATCGCACTTTGAACTTGCACTTCTTCTTCTTGTTCTTCCGAAATAATCTTTTTCGCAAAGATTTACGCATTCTTTCTTCTTTGTAATATCTTCTTCGATTCTTTATCCTTCATAACATCTTCTTTCAAATTATCCTTTTCTCGAATTCCTCCCAAGTTGATGTAAGATGGTTTAGAACCTTCTTCGCTTCAATTCCTTTCAAGTGCTTTACGACGCTTGTTTTCCTCTTTAACCCATAAGTTGAAACCTTGAATATAGGGTTTAATAAAATTCCTTAACCAAATATACCCACGCTCAACTTAAGCGCTTTAGCTTGACGCTCAATGCCTTGTTTAACCGAGCTAACTCCCTTGTTAAAGCATAGTTATCCAAAGTCAATCCTTCACGAGGTATAGTAGAGCATCACCTTGAACTTGTGAATGTTCCTCCGAACCGTAAATAAATGGTCGAGGAGATGGAGTAGGTGTTCTCTCAATCTCGCTTGAACCTCGTGACTTGGAGAAACATCACCCTCAGAAAGATGCAAGACCTTCACGAGAAGCAAGATTACAGATGCAAGACTTGTGAGGCAAAGACTTTGTGAAGCAATACCTTGTGTAAGTAGTATCTTCACTTTCTTCATCCTCTTCAAGACGTCATACTTGAACAACTTCCATCATGGAAGTAGTTAAGGAATATCTCCACCTCTCGAACAAATCACCGCGCCTAGCCATGAATGTATAGATTTTGGCTTGTTGCACAATAACAGGTAGCAAAGCAGTAGGTTTAGGAATATCAGCCAATTGCTTATTTAAGAAAACCTGTATAAATCTTGGGTACATCAACCAAGGTGCTCCAGATGATATATGTGATAGCATCCCATCCAAAATAAGCCTTGAAAAATTAAATACGCTGTCTATAGCTAAGCCAACCACTGCAGATGCTATATTTGACCCAAACTGCTCCCAAGAAGTACTTTTAGAACTTATGCAATGGAGCAATACATGAATCAAAAACTTCCATTTAGGACAGAATAATGCTTTCTTGAAAGTTTGTTCACCAAAGAACCTTCATAACCAAGATTGCTAAAAGTATCCCAAATCGCTTGTTTATCAAATCTAATAGCCCCATCTTCATCACCAAATAATAAATCATCACGAATAGAGGCTTCGTAATCTTGATAGTCCTTCCAAAGAACTGCTGATCTAATATAATATTCATCCTCCTCCATATTGTCTCTAGCATTAGCCCAAAATTTTGAATCCATGGTTCAATTATATCCGCTCAACTAAAAGAGCATAACTAATAGGCGACCCGAAAGATAATCAATGATATCATAAAACGCCACATTTGCCTCGCCTTATCCAAATTAGCCACCATATTGTGCTTCAAATGCTTAAACGATTCACCATTGTTGAAAGAGTGAGCACAATAGAAAGATTGTATCGAATAATAAAGAGATGGTAATTGGAAGATAAGTATGGAAAGATGTGAAGTAATAATAGAGGGAAAATCGAAAGAAGTTATTTATAGGTAGATTTGAAAATCACACCTAAATAACAAAGTTACCGTTATTACCAATTACCCATCAATATTACCGTTGAACAAGATTTAATACGACAAACAAGATTTTCCACATAAGCAAGATTTTCCCAAGCAAGATTTCCCTAGCAAGACTTTCTTAAAATACAAGACTTTGCCAAATGCCTTCATAGAAACTAAGTATAAACCAACATCCTCTCCTCACAATACACAGGACTATATCTAACACCTTATAGTCCTCCCTTAAACATAGCTTAGTAGTTAATCATTCCAATGCTCACGACCAAGTGATTGAATCGTGACACATCAAAACCTTTGTGAGTAGATCACCACATTGTCATCCGTGTGAACTTTAACCACATTAATGAGCCTATGCTCATAGCAATCTCGATAAAGTGATGCCTAATCAATATGCTTTGTCTTGAATGATACATGTGATTCTTCACGATACAAATAGTACTCTCATTATCAATATTGATAGGAGTATTCTTAAAATTGAACCCATAATCCAAGAGTTGATTTTGCATCCATAAACTTGACCACAACAACTTGCGCAGCCTACATATTCAGCCTTCAAGAGATGATGTTGTCGCAATTGTCTCGCTTCTTGCATTGCCGTGAGACTAACCTTCTTCCAAGATATTGGCATCCACCGCTTGTAGATCTTCTATCATAATTGTCTCCCATAGTCACTATCTCAAAAGCTTCTAAGTGAAAAGGTGACTCTTTAGGATACCACAACCCCAACTTAGGTTGTTGTTTCAAATAATGTAAAATTCTTTTACCGCATTCGTGAGAGATCTTTGGTGAGACTTGATATCTTGCACATAGACAAACCGCAAACATGATATCGTGCCTTGATGCAAGAAGATACATAAGAGAGCCAATCATAGATCTCAGATAACTTGACTTCAACAGTCATCCATCTTCATCCTTTCCCAATGAATTGATAGATTTAATTGGTGTAGTAATGACCTTCATACCATCAAAATTAAACTTCTTAAGTATGTCTCAGAACATACTTGTCTTGACTAATGAAAATTCCTTCCTTGGATTGCTTAACTCAAGTCCTAAAAAGAATGTTAACTCTCCCATTGAACTCATTTGAAACTCCTTCGCATCACCGCTCAAACTCCTTAACCATGGACTGTTTGGTAGCCCCAAAGATAATATCATCAACATACACTTGAACTAACATGATATCCTTCTTGTCTCTCTCGATAAACAAAGTCTTGTCGATAGCCCCCCTTCTGTATCCATGTTTTAATAAGAATGTAGAGAGCCTCTCATACCAAGCTCGAGGTGCCTGAGGAAGACCATATAGAGCCTTAACCACCTTATAGACTTTGTTTGAATGCTTAGGATCTTCAAAACCTGGAGGTTGTTTCACATACACCTCTTCTGTAATAGTGCCATAAAGAAAAGCACTCTTAACATCCATCTGATATACCTGAAAACCCATATAAGAAGCAAAAGCAAGAAAGATTCTAATTGCTTCAATCTTGCCACAGGAGCAAATACTTCATCATAATCTACCCTTCCTCCTGCCTATAACCCCGAGCAACTAACCTTGCCTTGTTCTTTATAACATTGCCTCTTTCATCTCGCTTAACTCTAAAACCCATCCGGTTCCAATAACTCTCTTCCCATCCGAAGATCACATAAAACCCAAACCTCTTGAAGTTTAAATTGAAGAAGTTCTTCCTGATAGCTTCAACCCAACTTTCTTTAGTCAAAGCTTGAGCAATATTCTTGGGTTCCTCTTGAGAGATGAAACATGTAAATAAGGTGTTTGATGGTCCTTATGATTTAGCTTGTGTTGTTTATACACAAAGCTAAGTAAAGCATTATGAGGTTTTGTAAACCCTTAGCTTTGTGTCTTGTCATAACTCCGTATGTGAAGGACCAATGATTTGATCGGTTGGATGATTCTTATGAATTGTAAGATTGAGACCGTGGAACTTCATATGTATCATCTAAGTTAGTATAATCAAGACCTTCATTGAATTTGTGAAAATACCTTCATCTTCAAGCTCATCATCGCTTCTTCTAACTCGTGCATGGTAGGATCATCCAAATCATCTAAAGCATCACACAAAAGAAGATTTTGGTTGAAAGTATCGTCCAAAGTATCGTAAGAGTACTGCAGCCTTGTTCTTCTTCTTTGCCTCTTCATAAGCTCTCCTTTGTTCATCGGTGTAAGAATGTGCTAATACATCTTGAAGAAGCATCCGATTAAGTTCCTCTTGAATAGATTGATCCTCCGCAGATAATGAGGATTTTGATGCAACAAGATTTTGCTTTGGAGAATCAAGATTTGTTTTGGACTTGTAGGATCTTTATCAGAACAGGATCAGTCTAATATGAACATCATGAACAACATATTGAATATCTTCTTCAGTGCAAAGGTTGATTTTCTTCTCTAACAGAACATAATTCATTGAAGGAGATAAAATCTCAAGATCAAACATCCAATCGTGACCTTTTCCTTTCTCATTGTCTTGATCTTCTAGAAACTCAACATGAAGACAATCTTGAATCTTCTTAGTAACTCGTTGTAGACTCTAAAGCCTTTATCGTTAGTACAATATCCCAAGAAGTAACCTTCTTCGACTTGCCATCAAACTTCCCAAATTATCAATAGTGTTCAAAATAGTAAGAGGGAATCCAAAAGGCTTCATAAACGAATGTTGGGTTTATTGCCCATTAGCAATTCATAGGGTGTCTTCATCTCGAGGTTTGGTGACAGAGACCTCATATACATAGCATGCAAGACTTACAACTTCGCGCCTAAAATTGAATAGGAAGATGAGAATCGCTAACATAGTCCTTGCCGCTCAATCAAGGTTCTGCTTTTCTTCTCTCGCAACACCATTTTGTTGTGGTGTTCTAGCAATACTAAACTCCTCTTTATGCCTTTATTAGCACAAAAGTCATCCATAGGCTTATTCTTGAATTCGGCCCATTGTCACATCTAATACCTCTAACCTTGAGTCTTAATTGGTTTTCAAGTGCTATAATTAGAGTCCGAATAGCATCAAAAGTATCATCTTTAAAGCCCAAAAGAAAACCCAACCGAATCTACTACTATCATCAAGAATAACCAAGCAAGATTTCTTCTTATTTAAACTTGCCACAGAGACAGTCCAAATAAATCCATATGTAATAGCTCCAATGGTTCTCTAATATTTCTTTCATCGAGCTTCTTGCAGGAAGCTTTGTGTTGTTTACCCTTCTTGCATGCCAAACATGATTGATCATTCCTGTAAGTCTTTGAAGGTAAACCTCTAACTAAATTTCCTTTAACCAGTTTGTTGATGTTCTTGAAATTCACATGGCCCAATCTTCTATGCCATTGATGTGCCTCTTCAGATGTTGCTTTAGCCACCAAACATGTGGCTCTACCATAGGAATGTAGACTCTTCATGTCTAAACTATACACATCATTTGTCCTTGGTACTCTAAGTACTACCAAGTTATCATCAACGTGTTTGAAGTCAAGAAAGAATGAGACATTCGTGTCGTTGAATAACACAGATGCTTTTATCACAGATTTGAGATAATCGATGAAGTTGAACTTAAGCTCCTTCACATATCCGACATTCTCAAAATCGATTCTCCCAGCCTTTAATTGTTCCTTTCCCAAGAATTCTTCCTCCATTGGGATCATTCCCAAATGCAACTTTACCTCCACTAATATTTCTAAAATCGACAGATCTCTTTATCGTCATCATACTTCCAGAGCAACCACTATCCACAATAAGATGATCTTTAAGCTCCTCTTCCGGATTGCCCCGCACACAAAGAAAAGAGTTAGAACTTTTAGGAACCCAAGCCATTATCGACTTAGGTTCCCTCGAGAAGTTACAAACTCAAATTCTTCGAGTATGTAATTCTCACTATCTCTTATATTATGATCCAAAATTATCGTATTTTTAGCATGTGGATTTTCAAAACTCTTTTTTTTTCAACATAAATCTCTTTCACCGATTGTTAGTATTTTCTTTTGTCACAAAAACATCCGATTTACTTTTTGTTGAACGATCAGATATCTCTCAAAAGATCGCCCCTTTTAATCCATTCGCTTTTAACATGTGGTTCTTGTGATCTAGATCCCCTATATGAATTATGATACTTTCTAGGTTGATAGTGAGATCTCCTAGAATTTCTATCCCAAGTATGTTTCAGACCTTGTCTCGAAAGCAAGACTTTGGAAAGTACCGAGATACCAAGGTCTTCTCCGATGCGGTATCTATGATCCGTGTGAAGTTTCGTGATTAACCCTATTAGAATTAGTCCACACCGGTTTGTGCTCTAGATCTCCGATTGTTAGACTTATTCCTTGAAACTTGCTTAGATATTCGAGTGTTTGTCACAATCTTTGATTAAGTGAGTAGGACTATAACACACAAAACAGCTTTTGACCCATATGACCAAAGTGATTTCTTCTATGTCTATGCCCAAAATTATTTTGCCTTCTGATGACCGATAAAACTGCTTTGACCATGATTATCCCAAAAGGTTTAGCAAGACTGCTTTGAAAAGGTTTTATGTATGTATCGCTTGTTGAGCAAGACTTTGGTTTAAAGGTACCGCTGATTTTGAACATTATTTTCAACAGCTTTTGGGTTTCTCGCACCTAGATTGAGCAAGTAGCTTCTTCCTAAACTCTAGATTGTCTACACCATAATGAGAAACATCGTGCCTAGAGGGTGATGACTAATGGATGAGGAACAAGATGATAACCATTGTCTTTCTTATATTCGGAGGTGGTTCACTTATCGAGCCCTCATTGCTAGATGAATCTAGATAGTTAATAAGCTCATCATCACTAGTAGTTATGTCATCAAAACACCATCATCCCGATCACTAGGTTGGTTTTCATCTACATTACTAAAGTCCATTCCAAATCCTAAGCCCTGCTCTAATGTAAGCCCTTCTCTGCTTTTTCAACATAAGCAATACGGGACAAGCTTTACTCTCCCCAAGCAAAGAAACTTAGCTAACAAATCATCTCGCTCCTTAGTTAATTTCTCAATTTCAGCAATTTTATAGTTTAGTTTCCATTCACCGAGTTTTAACCGATAATCCTGTTGTTCATACTTTTCACCAAGCCATTTCATTATTTTCATGTGTTATGATTTTAGCTTCTATAGACTCTAAAGTAATTTGATATCCCGCTACCTCGCACTCTAGCCCTAATACAATTATCTCTTTCAATCACATAATCATAAGTAATTTTTGATAAAAATCATAACAGTTTGAGCATACCTCGTAGATAGGAGATCGAGTTGGTGAAGTAGCCACCATAGCAAGAAGAACAGATCATCTTCACTTTCTTTGCTCCAATCAAATCCTCCAAAGCCATCATCGATTCCAAAGCAAAGATGTTCAGATTCTTCATCAAAAGCAAAGGCTCAAATCAATGCTTCCATAGTGTCTTCAATCGCATCTTCCATCGCTACCATACAAGAAGTCACCTGTTCATCATCAAACTCTTCACTCCACCCACTTCGATAAATTCTCTTGAGCAACCAAAGCCTTTGTGTCGCCATCGGAATTTCCTTGAGCTCAAGTTTAGGCTTCTCGGATGTTCTGCTTGCTTGATACTTAGCAAACCCGCACTCCCTGCAAAGTGACCGCCTTTTGACAATCAAGCATTCAATTTTAGATTTGTCAAAAGTTATTCCTTGTTTTGGTTTGAAATCAATATTTTTGCCTGCTTCTTCATATACTTTTGATCCTTGCGTTGATCAAAGCAACTTGCCACCGATGTCAATTTCTTCAAGTGCATCATCTTCAACTGTGCTAGATCCTCTTCATAAGTGATGTGTAAGCTTGCTTGTTGTGCAAAGAAGGAGCACACAACTTCATCCGAGTTCAAAGCGGTAGATGGTGGGCCTCACGAGCATATGATGGGGATTGTACACAAGCGGATTTTGAGAAACAAGATTTGAGGAGAAGCAAGATTTTGGAAGTAACGCTCTTCTTTCGATGATAGAAAAGCAACACCGTGAGATTTTGAATTTGGTTGACCACTCATCTCATGTTCATACACCTTCAATTGATGATAGAGATCATCAAAGTCCATAGTATCCAATCCTTGTTGTCCTCCCGATCATAGTAGCAATCACATGCCATGAAGATGGCAAACTCCTTAGAAACTTCAAATTAGCATCCTCAATGATACTTGAGCCTTGTATAATTCCAAGATGTTGAGGAGATTCGAATCTATCATATGCAAGATCAAGACTCTCTTTCTCCCACTGTGAATGTTTCAAATTGTTGTTTCAAAGAAGTTTCAGCATCTTTTTAGAGGCTTCATTCCTCTAACTGGTCTTGAGAGCAGCCCGTGAGTCGCTTAGCATCTTTAGCATCATGAAACTTAAGAAGATGACCATCTGAATGGCGCATAAGAGAATGTTTAGAGCCTTCTCTTGATTCCTTATAGTTGCTTGTGGTAAGACCGCTTTGCGTCAGAGGTTGTCCAGAACAACAATGGGTTCTCAAACTACTTCATTCCCATTCACAATTACATTCCACAAAGCATGGTCTCAGAATGGCAATATACTGCCTCATCTTCATGCACCGTAGATCATATTCTCCTTCTTGATTATTGGAATTCGAGTGAGGTGATTGAGGGTGGTGGAACAATTTCAATGACATCTTGAATATTTTAGAAGTAGGGTTTCTTCCTAGTCGAGTTTCCACACAAGCTCGATACCACTTGTTGGATCGATATACTTTAATCAAACTAACTTAACTAGCTTGTTAAGGTTTAATAACCTCGGATAAATCCTAAGTTATTAACAATAGAAACACCGAGCAATCTTTATCAAGTACGCGGAATTTACTTAACAAAGCTAAGAAGAATAACTTTATTATAAACTCTAAATCGCTTATTATGCGATACTCTAATACAACTCTAAGATAATCGAACTTTTCTCTAAAACACTAATTCGTAAACTCTAAAACTCTTTTTCGAAATCGTACATCTAATGCCAATCTAGGAGTCCTTTTATAGGCTCAAGGATATCCTAGTCGGTTTACAATTGATAACCTTGTACGACAAGTAATCTAAACATGGAATACAATACTTTCCATAAACGAATATAACAGCTTTGTTTGTTCTAGCAAGATTTTAACTTCCTCTTGCAAGACTTTGACTTTGTCTTTAGCAAGATTGACTCTTTGACTTCTTCCAAGATTTTTTGCGACATTACAAGATTTCATATCTTCAAGATTTTGATATCTTCAAGACTTTCATATCCCAACAATTATGACATTATTATATTGTTGGACAAGGATTGACGATTGATTTATGGTATTAGTTATTTGGACATTATGGACCCTTTGGTACACGCGACGGAAGGGTATGTTAGACTCATAAGAATTTAACATATCTGGACCCGAACTATACAAACGGTCGATAAAACTAAACAACTAATATATACGCTAATGATACGCTCAATTGTAGATTATAAATTGTAACATTTGACAAATTGAGAAACTTAACGATAAATTTTATATTATTCAAGAGTCATTATGACTGGGAATGCTATATAAATGGAAGCTATTATGTCAAATTTATAGAAACATTCTAAGTTATATTTTAAATGTCAAATCTCTTTATCGTTATAAAACCCGAGAATTCTAATCAAGTGTTCTTTAAAGTGGTAAACCATTTCATCGCTTGAATTGCCAATTTCAAACTTATAATTGTTTATAAAACATATTTGTTTTATACAATTTATTTGGGATTATTGGGTAAATACCGAACTTATCAATTAACCTAATTATTGAAGTAATTAGGTGTCTTTATTGTCTTGGCGCCTTTTTGGTCATGATCTTCTAGATTCGAGTCTTGGTCAACTCTTGACTACTCCTCATAATATATAGGGATATATATATGTCTTGGTATGAGCTATGTTTGGTGTGAGTTACCTCTTTGGTGTGAGTTACATTTTAGTATACTTGTGGTGTGAGTTGTATGACGAGTCATGATTCTTTACCGCCACACGAAACGCTAAAACTAAACTTTTGAGATATTGACACTGGACTTTTGAAATTAATGATTCGAGTATTCCACGAAAACTAAGACATGTTGTCTTTCGGATATTACATTATTTTACTCTTTGAGACGTATTTTGAGATAATACGTATACTATTAGGTCGTGACGATGTAGTACCGTTGTACTTGTACTCTTTGGATATCGATGTGCTTGCTCCTTGATGCCAGTCTTGTTAATTGTGATTCTTGCGTTACTCATATCGAGGTGAGTTTCATAACCATATTTTTATCTTTGTTTTTACTAAATTGGGGTGAGAAAACGTGCTACTCTTTTGGACCTTTAAACTTTATTGATTTGCTTATGCGTTGATCGGTTTAGGTAGATGTGTGTAGTTATCGCATGATACTAGGGTAGCATTGTGATGTTATAACGTGATACCTAGCAAGCTGAATGGTTATTTTCCGATCTAGGCTGTGGTAGTTCGACCACCGCTACAACCGTATAGCTAGCAGTCGCTTGGGATCCCACTTGTGATTTGATATGTGATTATACGTTATTGTGAATCTATCTTAGTCTCGCATAGCAAATAAACTCTTACAGTCCACTATTGAATTTGAACTTAAACCTATGAAGTCACCAAATTTTATGTCACCTTTTAGCATGTTTTTCTCGTGTTGAAACGATAGTATACTTTGAGGCGCTTGGGCAATGGCATGGCATGGTCATAAACGACTGATATTTGTACTGGGGACCACTTTATTATGGGCCTATTTCCGCATTAAATGTTATTAAACTTTGATTTCATTGAACAAATGAGCTTTCATAAAAGAAATCGTTATTCTATGCTTGTGTTGTGATACCGATTAGTAGCACCTAAAACTTGTATGCTTCCGCTTAAACCCGATTTTTCGGTGTTACACTAAACCTCAAGCTTGGTCCACGTGGGTTCCCGCACTTAAGCAATTCAACTAGCATAGGTAGTCCTTTGTGTTAATACTAACAAACCATAAAAACGCTTATTTATATTTTACGATCTTCTAATGTTTTGTCTATAACAAACGAAATCATTTTAACAAATAAATAAAATACGTAAAAGCTTTAAGCCAATAGTTTACTAACACACTTTTACTAAACATATCAAAACCATCAAAACATGTTTAGTTAAATAAGTTATATAAAACCAAAGATATTTTTATAAACACTTACAAGTAATATTGTTTATTTACATCTTATAAAAATGTATATGTTGTAATGGGTAAGTAATGAGTAAAAACCAAACTCCATAACCCATGACCTAAGACCTATGATCCATTGACTAGATACAATCAATCTTGTTGGGTAAGAACCAAAGTCCATAACCCATACCCATGGAGCATGATCCATAACCAATGACCCATTGCATGACATCATGCATGAAGTCATGTTGATATTATCCATGACCCATGACTCAAAGTGCATGACCCATGACCCAAGATCCATAACCCATTGACTAGGTACATTGCATCTTATTAGGTATCCATGATCCAAAGTCCATGACCCATGGTCCATAACCCATAACCCGGTTTGCAACCCAAAATCCGGACCAGACTGACCAAAGAGCTTGATCCTCGGTGTAGAGAACCGAGGATAGAGGTTTGTTTTGCCTATAAATAGTGAGTCATTTCTCTTGCTCACTACCACTCTTAGATATACTTTCTCTCTATATTCTAACCTCACTAACCACGATCCAAAGGATCATTCTATGTAGTTTATCTCTGTGATTCTCTAGGTTTCTCTTAAAGGCGAGATCACCAACTCTTGAAGACGCAAGCTCAAGGTCATGAGTTGCTAAGCTTCGCCATCATCAAGACCACTAAAGAGCATCTTGTTGATAGTTCTTTCCTCCCTCCATAGAGTATCATGTTGAAGGCATTAGTGAATGGTGCCGAAGGTGTACATTCGATATGGTTCGTTGATGTACAAATTGTGTAGTTTAGGTTAAAGGATGTTGATACCCTTTCTAGCATTGTAAAAAGGAGTGTGTCTCTTTTGGTTAGTTATGTTGGGTAGTAGTGTTGGGTAGTAGTTCCTCCTTTGTAATGTAACTCGGTATCTAGCCTTATACCAGATAAAGTGTAGGTGATACGCTGCACAACGCGCTCGGGGTCAAAGGAACTTCCTTTTCACGAAAGCAAGTTTTTCAACACCCTAGGCAAGTGAACCTAATTGTTGTAGTGTAGTATTAGGTAAGCCTCGAATTGATATCGCTCTCATGGGAATAGGAATGCTAGTGAGAAATTACTATGCTAAGGTTGGGTTGAGGAAGATTATTTTTACTCTTTTTATATTTTTAGAAAATTGAAAGGTAAGAATCTCGGGGTATTGGATTTGGGGGGTTTGGTATTTCTATCGATTACTCTAATTATCTAATTAACTAAGCTAAGGTGAGTCTATCTCTAATTGATGTGTGCTCGTATGATAGTTCAAAATGTGTTTACCTAGATACTATTACTCTCTAGTTATCTCCTATTGATGGTTGAATTGTCACGTCCTTATTCTTAACGCGTTATGTCTTCTAAGGTCGTAGGGTATGCGTTTTTCCCTAACTCTTTGAGACTACCTTAAAGTTATTGCCTACGAAATCTCTAGGATTCATAAACTTACCTTTGGATGTTTAGCCTACAATAACCGATGCAGGTTTTACTGACCAGGTTTTAATATTTATATTAACTCGTTATACCTATGATCTACCCTAATGCACTAACGGGCAGTGTACCCGGTCGCGTGTAGTGTAGTAATCGGTAAAGCCGAGGTCGTCCCAAGAGCTATGTGCGTTGGATTGCTATCAAGTCTAGTGTCACAGATTAATAAAGGTTTTGATAGGGATTTAATTAATTAAACTACTAAAACAGAATAAAGTAAATAAAAGCAGATAAAATGGTAAAGGGAAATCAATAAAGGAGAGTGGTGCTAACCTAGTTAATCCTCCTAGCTAGTTATGTTTATGTCTACTTACTTCCAATTACTTCAAGTGGGGTTAAATTCGATAGGACAACATTTGGTCAATTCGCTTTAACCTATCAAAGAAAGATGCCACCACAGAGAAATCAAAGACCGTCATAAGTCCTGTTGTTCTTAGTCCCCAAGCCAAGTCATTAAGTACCGCTACATGCTAGATTTATAATAGTGAATGCCCGACCGCTAGGAACTTGACACGCACCCTAATTCTTAAGTTCATCTAAACGATAGGTGATCACTTGGTCAATCGCACAAGTAGAAAGGTCGTCACTGGTCATATCTCCCAGGCAATTGGCCTCACCGCCATTCAAAACTACCGAACCAAGGGTGGCTACCAATAAACTATGCATGCATACACTTAGAAATAATTATGCGGAGTAACATAAACACGCATAAAACAATTATGAATCATAACTAGGCCAAGACTCAAGAGGTGCTTAGCCTTCATATTAATCATGCAAATCAATTCAATATTCAAAGGTACAAAATACATGAATTGAAAGTAAAGAAATATAAAACGCTAATGCTTATCGTAGGGGAGTGATTTCTCCTCGAGACAACTCAGATGCTTCTCCGGACCTTCCTTTAGCTTTTTCTCACGCTCTAAAGTGTTGTGTGTTGAATGGGATGATTAGAAATGCCGAATTCGGGGTATTTATAGGCCGATCCGGGTTACTACGAAACTAAAATAAGAGTTACCAGAACCTTCTATTTTGTACTATATAAGTCGGTTACGCGAACCTTATGAATGGTTATGCCGTAGTCTTCAATAAACTTGGTTACGCCGTAATAGATGCGAGTTACGACGTAAGTATCGCCAGCGTGATCCTCATTTGACCTAATGTAGTTACGCCATAACCTTTGGGAAGAGTTACGCCGTAACCTCTTGATAAGTTGGTATTCGAGTCACGCAATAGTTACGGCAGAATGCGAGAGGAGTTACGCAGAACTTCTTCAAAATGGCATACTTGTGATAAATCTTTAGATAATTCTCCAATTCCGCTTCTCTTTAGCTCCAATGCTTGTAATTTACCCGAAAGTGGAAAACAATGGAAGACAAGCGTAAATCCATATAAATGATATAAATTACAAGCATTATCGGGTGAAATTGACACTTAATATCTGTGACTATTTGATGTTATCAAATATCCCCCACTGAACTCTACTTGCCCTCAAGTAGACCTTATTAGAAAGATTCCTAAAAGATATCTCCCATAACCAAAAATATAAGTTTACAAACCTTTATGCTAGAATAAAACAAAGCCAACACCTCATGAAAGGTGAACAAACACCAAATCTCTCAACTATTTTAAGTGTCAATTTTGGGGTGATCACCAATTGCATGTCCATAGCATGTATTCTATCATAAGCTTGGCGGTTACAAAAATAACCACCACTAGAGTTAAGGGCTAAACAATTCTCGAAGGCAATATGGGTAGACACGATAAAGGTTAAGGGTGACTCGTCATTACTAACATGTCACGGCGAAGTGGACAAAATCAATGATACATGACCAAATCCATGGCCAAGACACCAAAGATTGCTCATCAGATCACCTAGACACGCTTCATGACTAAAGGGTAGGATAAGACATGGGATATATAATTGGTGTAAAATGAAAACAAACAGTAGTCTAAATCTATAACCAAGTCATCACCACTTCACCGTCACCCAAAGTTCAAGCTTTGAAGTCAAGAAACCGGATCATGAAATGTAAGGTAGATGTGTCATTAGAGGACGCCGTGATGGGCACACTACCTTTTCTCCAACCGCTGGCATAATTGCCAACCCAATCTTCAAATGTGACCGAGGTGGCCTCCTCGATACTAAATCAATAAATCTAATACTATAGTGCTTATAACATCGCACTTTACAATATCAATCAACTTTTTTTTTCTTTTTTTTTTCTTTTTCTTTTTTTTTCGAATCATTTTTTTTCAACATAACAATAATAACATAATATCCCCCACTTGAGATGAACAATGGGAATACTAGAGGTCTTCAATGATCTTCAGGAATGTTGTCGATGAAAGCGTGATTTCCGAACATTTTCACTCGAACCTTGAACTTAGGCAAATGATGACTTCCCAATCACAAATAAAGACTACAGTGTAGGCTAAGGTGTATGGGTGTAACGAAACAATATATTGGGTTGACAAAATGAAATGAATGGCTCAGAAGGGTTTACCTAGGGGTATCTTGCACTAAAGGTGAGTGCAACAAAAGGGTTTCACATGGGGGTCGAGAAGTCGAGGTGACTAATCGATAGACACACAATGGTAGGTCGTTTGGGTGATAATCCTATAATATTGCCTTCTAAAACCGAAAAGTCCAAATACATCGAGCTAACTCAACATACCTCGCCTATGGTCTCGAAATGATGCAAAGGCCAAGTTCTAAAGTTTACAAGCTACCCAAGACACTCATAATTTGGTGGATTTGGGGTAAAATATTGGAAACGGATAAGGCTAATCTCACCATATAATATCAAGGGTTGTATGTGCTCTGGATAAGGTCTAATCTAGTTAGGTTAAGAAAAACATGTCAAAATTTAAAAATGGCATAATTTTCAAAATAAACTAGAAAAACGAGGGCAAAATATTGTTCAAGAGATAATTCTACCCCGCCCCCCACTTGAATTGTACAAAGTCCCTTTGTACTAAGCATAAATAAAGGTGAAGAGAAAAGTAGAATTAGAGCGAGAACTTCCCCAAATTTGCTCCATAAAGAAAGAAGGCCCACTAAAAAGAGACGTGCCTTCAGATAAGCGCCATGAACAAATTTCAATCCTCAAATCACACTACCGACAAGCATAATTCTAAAAAATAAAACGAAAATGAAAATAAACCTAACTCACTTTCAGGAATCACGGTTGCATTTAATGAATGCAACAAGCCTTTTAAACCACTTGGTGTCCCAAGTGAACGAGTGAAGTCTCGTGAGGGTTTACAGGAACACACCCACAAAGTTCATTTAAAACTAATACAAGGTTATTGTGTTTTAAAATGAAAGAATTAGCAGAGGAAAGTTACGTCAGAATCTTTTGAGGGAGTTACGCCAGAATCGCAAAACTCGATATAAGTCTGAAGCGAGTGGTTACGCGTAACCACGGAGATGGTATTACCGTAATTGGCAATGCGTTAAGAATTTCGCGCTAATAAGTTGGTTACATCGAATCACCGTGATAAGTTATGCCAGAATCGCCCGTATCAAAGAACCGCAGAGAAGAATTACTTCATCGCTTCCTACAAAAATAGTTAGAAAACACAAAACCCTACAGAAATGGAAATAAAACAAAAGAAAGGGATAATTCGGGTTGTCTTCCGAAAGAGCACTTTTCTTTATTTACGAGTCTTGTTAGACTCAGAGTCATAGGCTTCTATGGGGCCTTTGGACTTCCCAACCTCTTCAATATCTTTCATCAAATTATGCCTCATCCAGCGACATTCGTGGCCGTTCGAGGTATTCATTAGTTTCGATTTTCCGGATTATACAAAATTTTTCCTCGGTCCCAAATGGTAGCGAGTGAATTCATATTTTTCGACAATAATAGGTGGTGGCCTCTTGTTGGGAATCCCAAGGAGTTTGCACCTCCTTTGCTCATAAGCTTCGTCATCGGGGTCAGTAAACTCCTCATTACCTTGCAACTTGAGGTAGTCTATGATTCCTTCAATGTCTTCATCATCGTGTCGTACTTTGAACCATTCTTCATCGAGCGATTCTCCACTAGTATGCGCCAGATTCTTCTTTTCATCTCTAACCAACTCGTTGTCATTCTCTATTGTTATTTCACCGTGTTTTTGAGACTTTCATTGTTTGAATTTTCTCGATCCATGTACTCCTTCCAAATCTTCTCTTTGGTTAACGTATCTACATGTCCATATTTTATTTTTACCCAACTATCGAATCCAGGTTGTCCAGCCAAGGAAAACTCATTCTCTCCTTATCATTGGTTGAGGACCAAAAGAATTCTTCTTTTCCTACTCTCCCAGAGTTGCTTCCCCCGTTACACATATCGTTGTACGGTTTCATGACGCCCAGAAAATTTCCCCAGGAGATTTTACTTTTTCGCACCAGTGACTGCGTATTTCCTTGTTGTCAGTTTCACTTAAATGCTCATCCATGCAGTAGACATATTTATTAGCCACTTCTTTTTTTCTGAATGTGCTCCTCGTAATCAATTTTCAGCTTCTTAATAAGATTCGGGCTAATTTTGGCATCTCCAAATTGTATTGCGTACCAGTCATTAAATGCCAAGTCACCGAACTTTATACAATGTCTTTCACGCTCATGAGGGCATGTCCACTCTTCCTCTCTTTCACTATCCCCGTCATTGCAATACTCACGAAAGGGGTTGCATGTAGGCCATGCTCGGGTGGACTCCTCGTCAGTAATAATGACTGGAGTGCACCAGTGAGTGATAAGCGGCTCTTCTTCATCTTCAAAGGAGAGTTTCTCTAGTCTTTCATCATCAGTGTAAGCAGCCCAAAGAAACTTGTTATTCTTGATTCTTTCTTTGTCGGTTCCTCCGTCACAAGTTTCATTTCTTGGGTCGCATGAAGCCCATAGGTCAAATGAGTCCCCCTTAGTGACGGGTATATCCTTGCACCATTGATACTTTTTCTTAGATGGGGATAAAGGGCACATATTAATGTCGTGGGACCATCCGTTAGTGTTTTGAGTTCCTGATTCGTCAATATCAAGGAATTTGTCTGCCCACGTATCCTAGTTACGCCGTAACTGAGATTCTTGGTTACGGCGTAATTCATTAGAGTCATTCTCCTCAGTATTCTTCATTACCCCGTTATCGCTATCAAAAACATAGTTACACCGTAACTCAGAAGGCAGGTTACGTCGTAACTCAGATCTGTAGATGGTAACACATCCTGAATCCGCATCATTGGCCTGAACCTTCGAATTATCATCGGCGAAAATCACTTTACATTCCATAGCTGGTTTTGATCCCTTAGGTTTGTTATTTGCCCTTACTTTTTCACTGAGCTTTTCCACCATAGATTCTAGGTTTTTTAGGGTTGTGTCGTGCTTGGAAAGGTTTCTGTCAGTATTTTCCTGGAATTCTTTAAACCAATCATCCTGCTCCTTCTGTCTTTGGGTTGAACATTCCAGGAACTTGTTGATTGTTTCTTCAAGACTGGGCCTTCTTTCTCCATAAGGCCCACGGTTGTAATTTCCACGATACCCGTTATTATTTTCATTGTCAATATGAGGACAATTCTTCGTGAGATGCCCTCCTCCACAAGTTTCACAACCCACTTGGATGGCATGAATGGTTTCTCTGACCTTCAGCATATCTCGACTAAGATTTTCAATTTTACTAGCGATTGTTGTAATTCCGTCAAAATTTCCGCCTTGATTTCTTTTACTTCCTCCGTCGAGCCATTTTTTAGAGTGATCAGCCATTTTTTGAATGGCTTCAATAGCAATAGTATGAGTCATGTTCGGGATCGGTCCTTGATAATCTAACATCTGTCTTGTTGTTACGTTGATTCCTTTGTAGAAGATGTTGACTTTTTGCTGGTTGTTCAGATCATTTATAGGACATTTGTAAAGGAGATCGTTGTATCTATCCCAGGCTTGGTACAACGTTTCGTTGTCTTCTTGCTTGAAATTATGCTTTAGTAGTTTAATTAATTAACTCCCTATCGAAACCTTTATTAATCTGTGACACTAGACTTGATAGGAATCCAACACACATAGCTCTTGGGACGACCTTGGCTTTACTGATTACTACACTACACATGACCGGGTACACTGCCCGTTAGTGCATTAGGGTAGACCATAGGCATAACGAGTTAATATAAATATTAAAACCTGGTCAGTAAAACCTGCATCAAAAGTACTTGTAATCGACTTTCTAAACTTCGGGCCAATCTTCTTCAGACTCAAGTTCTAGCGCTGGATTGACGTTGTTCTTCTTTTTCGAGAAGTGGTTGCGATGTACTCTTCCCCTTTTGTATTCATCAATTTTCCTTCCCTGCATATTACGACCATTAACAGTACAGTGCTTGTGTGTGATGGTGGTAGGAGTAATTTTGTTTTTTTTTCCTTTTTTGATAACATAAACAGTTTCGATAGGGTGACATTTTCCAACGTCATCCTTATTCAGCATAAGTTTACTATCGTTGATTTTTAATGTAATGATTTTTTTGAAAACGTTAATCTTTGCCCGTGTGGTGGCCAGAAGGGGTCTGCCCAAAATTAATGGAATGTTGAGATCTTCTTCCATGTCTAAAATAACAAAGTCGATAGGAAGAGTAAAATTATTAATCTTAATGAGCATATTCTCAACTACCCCTCTAGGAATGCTCACCGTTCTATCAGCCATTTCAATCGTCATGCAAAGGGATTTGATAGGGCCAAGATTTAGTCTTGTGCACATGGAAAATGGCATGATACTAATACTAACTCCTAGGTCAACTAAGGCATTGATATTATGCAAATTATTAATAGAGCAAGGGAGAATGAAACTTCTCGGATCTTTTCCCAAGAGGATCCGATTTAGGACAACCGAAAGCATCCGCGCTTAGTTTTACTTCATTATCCATAATGACTTCTATTTCCTTATGTTGCTTATCCTTCGGAAAGCTTGTATCATCATCTTTTATAATTGCTTGTTTGGGGAACCCAGCAAGCTCCTCTTCATCGTACCTGAAAGGGGTGTAAAAAGGTTTCTCGTTATTGGAAAATATGGCATTACAGAAACTATCATCACTTGAGCTGTCTTTATTAATTTCATTTTCCATTATCCCGGATTCCTTTCCGGTATCATCTAAATCCTTATGACGAGCAAGGAGGGTGGCTCTTGTTTCTTGAAATTTTTGGAACAATGCATCCTCACGGCCTCGCCGCTTGTATCTTCTTCCAAATACTTATTTATTGATTCTTTGAGTGAAGATTTTTCTGCCTTGTAGGGATTCTGATCATAACCATGATGGAAGGGTTTTCCTTCTCCATGCATAACTTTTTCGATTTGGGGGCTTAAATTCTTCATAGGGCAATCTCTAGTTAAATATCCTCCTCCACATGTATCGCATCCTACTCGAATAACATGCACATTTTCCTCAAGCTTCTTCATATCTCTTCCGAGGTTTTCTAATTTGCTTGTGATGGCGGCAATGCCTTCAAAATTTCTATTCTGGCTTCATTTGCTTCCTCCATCATGCCATTTTGAGAGTGATCAGCCAGTTTTTGGATGGCTTCAATGGCGAGAGTAGGAGTCATGCCCGGAATTGGTCCTTGTAATCCAGCATCTGTCTCGTAGTTAAGTTAATACCTTTGTAAAAGATGTTGACCTTTTGTTGGCTGTTTAGGTCATGAGTTGGACACTTGTAGAGAAGGTCGTTGTATATTTCCAGGCTTGATACAACGTCTCATTGTCATCTTGTTTAAAATTATGTATTTCATGAGTTGTCTTGATACTTTAGAAGGTGGACAATATCTTTGAATGAAGTATCTTTTAGGAGGGCCCACGATCAATTGTTCCTCGCCGATAATCTATTAACCCATCTTTTGCGGCTCCGTGAAGTGTGATTGGAAAATTCGAGCATAACTACATCCTTTGAGACTCCGGCGATTGAATAGTGCTAGTAATATATTCTACATTTTCGATGTGTTCGTAAGCATCCTCTAAAGTATTTCCAAAAAAGGATTTGCTCTTAATTCCCTCATGAATTGTGGTTTTATCTCGAAATCAATATCCTCCCCAATAATTGGCCTAGCGATCCCCGGCCCTTGTTCTTCTCTTGTCAACGCCAAATATTCCTCAAGAGTAAGATCATCAATGTTAACAACTTCCATGGTACCTGAAACTTGAAAAGAGATCGTGAGAAATTGAGAAAATTATTAAAACAAAACAGAAATGAAAGACTTAATGAAAATCCTAATAACTCCCGAGCAAGCGCCAAAAACTTGATGCGGTTTTTGACCGACTGTGTTTTAATATTTATAAAGTCTCGTTATACCTATGGTTCACTAATGCACTAACGGGCAGTGTACCCGGTCGTGTGTAGTGTAGTATTTCAGTAAAACCGAGGTCGTCCCAAGAGCTATGTGTGCGGATTTAAACTAAATCTAGGTGTCACAGATTTTAATAGATTTTAATGTTGAAATAATTAATTAACTAATAAAACAAGAAAATAAGAAAGCAAATAGAGGCGAGGGTTGTGATCAATAAGGGAGAAGTGTGCTAACCTAGTTATTCATCCTATCAAGCTATGTTCATATTTAATTACTTCCAATTATTTCAAGTGGGGTCAAAAGTCGCTAGGACAAAGATTTGGTCGGGCTTCGTCCTAACCTATCAACAAAGGGTTCCATTGGAGATGTCGGTGACCCGTCGAAAGTCCAGCTTGATCTTAGTCCCTAAGCCAAGTCATTAAGCACCGCAACAAGCAAGATTTGTAATAATGAGTGCCTAGGCGCTAGCATCTTAAACACTCATCCCCGACTTCTTAAGTTCATCCAAACGGTAGTTGATCAGTTGGTCTAATCGCACAAGCAAAAAAGGGTCGTCAGTTGGTCATATCTTACCCTTCCCACTCAGTCTACCTACTTAGGGTCAGTTGTTCATATCTCCTAAGTAACTAGCCACTACCGCCATTCAAAACTACCGAAACAAGGGTAGCTACCAACAAACTATGCAAGCATACACTAGAAATAATTATACGAAAGCAATGTAAACACCAACAAAAAAATTAAGTAATCATAACTAGGCTAGCACCAGAGGTGCTTAGCCACTCATATTGACTAAAACAATCGATTCAATA
Source organism: Chrysanthemum lavandulifolium (assembly GCA_022545495.1). Lineage (NCBI taxonomy): Eukaryota > Viridiplantae > Streptophyta > Magnoliopsida > Asterales > Asteraceae > Chrysanthemum > Chrysanthemum lavandulifolium. The sequence continues at coordinate 275,558,046 of CM040238.1, forward strand.
TTTAACATTACGTGAATTGAAAGTAAAGAAAAGATAAAATGCTAATGCTTATCGTAGGGGAGTGATTTCTCCCTTGGAGATGGCTCCGTATGCTCCCTAAGATCTACCTTCAACCTTCTACTCACGTTCACTGATGTTGTGTGTGAAATGGGAAGATTAGAAATGCTGAAAATCGAGCGGTATTTATAGGATAGATCTGGTTATGGCGTAACTAATGTTAAGAGTTACGCCAGTAACACCATTATCTTCAGAAATTGCACTAAAATGTCGCTACTGCAGAACATCCGGAAGGAGTTACGCCAGATCTTCAATAAATACATGTTACGCCGTAAATGTGACAATAGTTACGCCAGAACTTGCAAATGCAAGGAACCTCATTTGATCTAGTTGGTTACGTTGTAATCTTTGGAGGAGTTACACCGTAATCTTCAATTGAGTTGGTATTCCGAGCCACGCTTTTATTACTGCAGTAATGTGAGAGGAGTTACCGTAACATCTTCAAAATGAGCATTCTATCATATATCTTTAATAAACTCTCCAAATCCGGCTCTTTAGCTCCAATGCTCGTAATTTACCCGAAAGTGAAATATAGAGGAAACAAGCGTAAATCCATATAAATGATATGAAATACGAGCATTATCTGGGGAAATTGACACTTAATATTCAGGACTATTTGATGTTATCATTTTGTTTTAAAAAACTTAAAACCCAACATTTGGTTAAGAGTTTAGTTTTAGCCAAAAATCGCCTCAAACCATCCATGCTCACCCTACTAAATAACCCGCTTAGGTCCAACCCGGTATCATTAACAGCTTGGTTAAGCATGGTTCAAAGCCCGGTCCTAAGATTTTCTTATCCCGTATAGTTAGCTTTACTATGAGTTTATTACATTCTTTTGACATGTAATGTAATGGTAAATTTGTAAGTTTCTTATGATTGATAAAACCAGAACTTTTTTTCATTTTATATTCTATCTAGAATTAGATTTTACAGATTCAGTCCTTATAATCAAACCCTCTTCATATTCCAATTCGTATCATAAAACCACATCTCAAAACCTTTTTAGGGTGTGTTTAGTTGTTGGAAAATGAAAAATTTATAAAAAAAAAAATCTAAGAAACATACAGAAAACAAGAAAAAATGTTTAAAATGAGTATTTTTACAATCGGTATTTCCTAAATATCTCTATCAAACATTTTTTTTCTTCTATTATAACTATGAGTTAGAGAACTTGAATTTAGAGTTGTCTAGTTTAAAGATGTTTTCTAAAATGAAGCTCGTTAAAACTGATTTACTTAATCGGATGGGCGGTGATTATTTTAACGTCGCTTTTAACTTGTGCTATAGAGAAAAAATAACTTACTAATGTTACAGATGAGTATATGCCTAAGCGTTTTGCTATGGAAGATCGTATGATCCCTGATTAGAAGGTAATATGTTCATTAATTTATCGTTTTAATGAATTCTTCGTTTTCATTTACTTTTTAACTCTATTATATTACAGTTCAAAAAAATTTGTGTACCCGATCATATTTAGTTCTGGTTCCGTCTTTATGACAAATAGAATGATCAATAAACTAAATTAAAAGTGACAGTGCATGACACATGTTGTATAATTGTGTTGGTAGGAGTATTTAGTAGGAAGATTATGCGGCGGATAATGACCATCCAGAATGAAGAAAAGTAAACGTTGATTTAAAATTACTTCTCTAATGGGCTGGGCTTGTAAGTTATTTAGTTGGGCCATAAACTAAAACTAAGTCGGTCAATAGTAACATGATTAATACTATAAGAACAAAACCGCAACAGAACATGTCTAAACTTTTCCATAACCTTAATCGACTCATACAATCATACTTGTTATTCTTTTCATACGTTCTACAGAACCCTAAAATAACTCGAAGATGATATCAGAATCGAAACTTGCTACTAGTAAATTGCTTGGTGACATTGTTTATAGTTTATTTAGCTACAAAATGTGATACTATTGACATTGTTTAGCATGATTTAGTACTACGTACATTGTTTAACAAAATACATGTTTGTCCGCCAAAACATAAGTCCAAATTTGAGAAAAATAATGGTAGTGGAAATGCTAATGAAAATAAGCCGAGCTGTTCGAGTTTAAAGATTGTAGACGGTGAAGATAGATATGATGGACGAATGGGACTTGTTGTTCCTGCAGAAGGTAGGCTTAGATTGGATGGAGTTGAGTTGTATAAAGTGTATAGAGGATTTGTTACACGAGTGATGGATAAATGCTGTCGTGTTCAGCTTCATGATTTTAAAAGTATAGAAGGTATAGTTCATCTCTCACAAATGTCTAGACGAGTATTAGTTGTTAATGCTAAAGAGGTTGTGAAATGTGATCTAGAGGTTTTTGTTAAAGTTATATCCATCTCGGGTCAGTTAGTTTCGTTTTCTATGAGGGACGTTGATCAGATTACGGGTCAGGATTTGTTGCCTTTGAAGAAAAGTGGAGATGATGAGTCTTCAAGGACGAATCCTTTCAGTGGTCGATCAAATAATGCTCAGTCTATGACAAAGATAGGGCCTTCTGGTATAAGAATTACGGATGATGAAGATGTTGGAGTATCTTCAAGTACACAATTGAAGAGAATGTGGTCACGTGGGATATGGGAGGCGAAACGGTTGGAAGCTTATGAGTTGATGAACCGTGCGGCAGCTTTTAAGACAACTCTTATAAAATTGAGAGAAGTTGAAGGGAACAAGAAAGAACGATGATTGATTCTATTCCAAAAGATCTTAATCGTCCATGGGAAGATCCAATGCCTATAAAGATGATTCCGGGTTGGAATGGAGATGAGAGTGAATGATTTTTGATCTTTTGTTTAATTTTATTCAAGTTGTTTACTTTTCTGTATAAACTTATTTGGTATTAATGAAAGTCTGAAATTGATACTAATATTGATAACATCCTGTTTCAACTGATTATATGTTTGTTTTTCACAATGAAAAAGATAGACGACTTAGCATTTTCATTTTCATAAGTTCTTGGGCATATGACGCTATTCGAACGTTATAGAAGATGAAACATAACAAGTCGGTAGTTATTATCATGTCTTAGCACCTGTGGGACGAGACCAGTTCGTTGACACTGAATTACTTGCATTGTTATTCTTCTTGTGCGAAACTGAAATAAAAATGTAAAAATAGATTGTCCTTCAAATTAATACCACGCAATCATAAGTAGTAGTTACAAGTGAAAAGAACGTCAATGGGATTAGACTCGTTAGAATGTGTTTCATGGTTTCACGGCATACAGGGTGAACAAAAGAAGAAAACTACATTACAAAATCAACAATTTCTACAAATCAGAATTATCCGAGGGTATCTCTCTATATATGTACATAGTTGTGCAACCTCGATTAGCGTGTGAGACGTATACAGGCTACCGTTCTTACGTAGTAGTTGGTCGAAGGTGGATATTAGACTTGTTCTTTTGGGTTTGACTTTAAGCTCAAGTCAACTCTTTCTGCACCTGTCCATCAGATGTTGATTGGTCTTTTTCGTAACTTCATATATTTAATGGTACATTATAAATCATGAGAGACATCTACCATTAAGCTAATACGCTTGGCAGTGTCTGAACGCATCAGTTCTCCTTTAAATAGCCCCTGAGACAAAACGAGCCGTAATTTGGTAAATGATGATGCAAATGATTCAGTTCATATGCATAACTTTGGTGAATGAACAATTCTAAGAACAAGAAATATTATCTCTAACGGGTCAAATTTAAAACAATTTTCTTTAAGGAAACGGGCTTGAAGTCGTAAATGACGAATTTTAATGAAAAAAAAAATCCTTTATAATTTTTTTTCCAAATATTTTCTGTAATAATATAAATTCTGAAATCATGTTTGACAGACGAATAATTTATAGTAATTGTAATCATACGAGGAAAATTTTGCAAACCGACACAACTCATTCTGAACTGCACCAAAAAAGTTAGCTGTTTTGACCCGTTACCCAACGTCCCAACCCACCAATTTTGCCCCCTCTAAGACAGGTTATACTGTACAATGCATATTAAAGTGCGTGTACAACCTATCGGGTTTTGCTGGTAAAGCTTCTTTGAGGAAAGAAGATCACCTCTGTGGGCAATTCAGGTGTGAACCAACGCAATAATACTCCAAGATGTACAACCGCAGGAATCAGCTTAAAAGAAATGGTGTCGTCACCTGCAAATAAAAATATATATTACAATGGTCTGTCTAGTAGACACAACTTGTGTCAAACATCCAGACATTCAAATTAGTTTTGAATAGAGAAATGACTGGGTTGCCTTGAAAAGTCAAACTGTATCTGCTCTATTTCATTTAGTACACTTTGGTGAAAATGATGAGAGATTACGTACCAGACTGAGAGCTGTTGTGCCAAGAAGCAGTAGATACAACTTTCCCTGCAAAACAGGAGGTTAAATCACGTTACAAATAATGACTGAAAAGAGTCATACAGGTAAAAACTCAAAAGTCGTCGATAATGTTTTTTAACACCATCAAAAGCCTAAAACAGTTTTGAAATGATACCCATTTCGTAATCATGGTTGAGACAGACTACTTACCAAAAACAATTGGACACAGAAACGCTTTTGGTTCAACCTGAACCTGTTTAGACCCTTACCAAGAAAAACCTATTTTAGACCATTACCCAACTCATCTGGCCCGACCACTTGGCCAACTCTTCCACCTGAAACAGATTGAAATATTACCTCAATCAGATGAAGATTGGAGGCACGGCTTAATAGGACAAATGCAAATTCCCCGATTTGAGCAAGGGACATTCCAACCTACATCAAGTTAATGAATAAGGCTCATTTGTCGATAAAGCTTAACATATATACAACGAAAGATGAAACGAAACCCTTACAAGAAGAGCCGTCTTGTTAGTGTATCCAAATCCTTTGACTACCGTGGCAACTATGAAAGTCTTTATTACGACCACCAAAATAACAGCTGCTAGCAAGATATCAATGTGGTTCCATAGAAATTTAACATGAATAAGCATTCCAATGCTCGCAAGGAAAAGAGCAGCAAAGAAATTGCGAATCGGTTCGACCTGAAACAAATTGAGTTCAAATTAAGCAATTAGTGTATGTACGCCTTATTTTTGACAAATGAGTTGCCTATAAAGGATGCATAAGTTGAGCTTACTTGTTCAAGAGTATGCTGAGCATGATCAGTCGTTGATATCATCACTCCAGCAGCAAAGCTACCCAGTTCGAGACTTAGACCCAACTTGTCACTACACTGAATAATGAAACAAATTACCGGGATAAGCATATAAGTATAAGTAATCATGCCAGATAAGAGTTAATAACATCATGCAAAAATGTAGTAGAGTAATGAAGCTAACCGATGCAACTATCAAGCAGAAAGCCACAGATGCCAACTGATATAGTTCATTGGTCTGCAAATTTTCAATGAAATGCCATCAAAACATATGAATCACATTGAAGACGTGTTTAATCATTTTAAGGAATCAAATAAGGGTATTTGATCAGCTAAAAAGGGACATTGAATACCTGGGATGATAGGCTTATCATAAGATTAAAAAACCAGGGTATGCAAGTGCGGGAGAATAACGACAAAACAGCCAGGAACGTAATTAAAGTTACCAACCTGATAACAGAAATCATTAGGGGTTTACCGTGCAAAAAGAATACTCGATGAAACAAACATATATTTAGCAAATATGTTCTTACGTCTTTGTCATAGATAACATGCCTTCAAACATTCCGGAAGTACCACCTAGGATCGGAAGCAGTGCAAATAATAAACCCACCGCACAATCCTGGCACACAAAGCCACATCAACACAAAGTTGTCAAATAACCAACAATGTCTAGTAATCTTCACTCATTGCCTTAATAATAGAATATATATACACTTTTCTACAACCACGGAAGCGAATAAGAAAGGAAGTAGAGATTTACCTGCAAAATAAGGGTACCAACCGTGACTTGCCCGTAGAGAGTGCTAATACTATTCTTTTCCATCAAAAACTTCAAAACCTGTGTATACCAAGATAATCGTGCGTCAGCATCACACACAAGAATAGAAGATTAATCTTAGCTGAGGTTTACACTTAAACTCCATGGCTTTGTATCCAAAGATTTCGATAGTCCAAAACCTGAATAGGTCTAAGCAAGAATTCTAGATACTTTGTTTTATTACGAGTATAACCCGAAGATAATAGACATTGAATCAGTTGCAATTGATATTAATAGTTTCTTACTATAAGATCTAATGGAATCTAAAAGAACTTAAGTATGATCTGTTTATGTTTTCAGCCATATCACATTGAGCTGGTAATTTAGTTCGGCTTATAAACTAGAAATGCATAAAGCACAGAAAAATAAACACTTGTGAATCACATGATCAGAATAAGAGGCAATTTTCAGTATTGCTTGCACCCCTCATATGACTCCATATATAGATTATACAATTTCAAAATCAATATATAATTACCACTGCCGTAGATGACATGGAAAGGAAGGCACCAACAAATACGCCTTCAGAAGCTTCACCACCACATAACTAAAAAAGAAAGGAAGATGGTAAATATTCATGCCATGATAACACAAACGAACGCTTTCAAGAATTTACCTAGCATGAAACTGATTATGCTACATTTTTTACCAGTGGTGTATCAGAAAAAACCTCAAAAGCCTTGTAATAAGAACGGATGTATCTGATAGAAGAGATACGTACCACAGCAATAACTCCAGACAAGCACATAAAAAGAAATATCTGGAGAAGACCTCCCATGATAGCAACTGCTCGGACAATGCGAAGCTGCAATTACGGAATATTATGAACTTGATTAAGAGAGAGATTTAAAACAGTCTCGAGCATAGAATTTCTTTTACAGGTTGTACGATTCTTTGGAGGAAGTAGGGATGTTGGGTATAAGTGGGAGGTTTTAACCTTTGCTGCCGAGAATTCCAGTCCCAATGCAAAAAGAAGAAAAATCACACCAAATTGGGCGACAGTCTCAACCTGCATGCAAAACGGGATACTTATAATAACCCTGATGGGTATTCTTTGCTCCCGGGGTGGCAAAGACGGAGATGAAGTGAAATACCTGAACGAGTTCACTAACAAAGCTAAGGCCCCCGGGTCCAATCACAGATCCTGCTAGCAAATATCCGGTGATAACCTGCACGGTTTTATTGCGCAGACAGATGTTACAATAATGCAAAAGGATTGTCCACTTGACACGCATCTTTAAAAGTACGATGGCCCAATTAATGGAGGAATTTATAAAGCATTAATAATGACCAGACCGGCTGCCCAGCACAAGCAAACGCGATGCCGCCACAAGTTGCAGAGACAATGACGACAACCAAATCAGATATCAATCTGTCGAAAAAGTAAAAAGGATCGTTAAAAAAGTAACAAGAGACACAAAGGATGATTTGGCGTTTCATTGGGTGGTGGTTAAAGACATACCTTAGGTCCAATTGTAGCACAGGGTACTTAGACTTGGGATTGGACATGATAAAGACATTGTCCTGAACAAAGATTGCCAATAAGAACAATGTATCGTATGGATCGTGCTTTATATCATGTCATCATATATGAAGCAATATACTGATATATGAAAGCATCGACAATCACCTTGCTATCTATCAGCCTTGGTGTATCTTCCGGGCGGTTCTCATCATCCAAATTGAAAACATCATGAAGCTGAAATGACCTAAAATACAAGTAACATAAGAAGCACCAGGTAAGCAAGATTCAAGAAACATCTCTACTTTGTTCTGAGAAACAATAGTTTATACTAATAGCAACACATACTTCTCTTCTTTGGTGTCATTTCTCTTTGACTTGACTCTAGCAACAGTTTCCAGTACTGCCTGACAAGTAAAAGGTGTCAGCAAATAATGAAAAAAACACTACAGACTCCTAGCTGAAAAAGAAAATGTCTAGAAAGGTAATGCAAAACTCACTGTTTTCCAAATAGAAAACAGATATAGACGTTGTTAAATTTTTAAAACAAGATTTCCTATTTGTAGCTGTATTAATATTTATTAAGTTTGAGTCACGATCTGTATGTGCATCTAACGTTTTTTCGTAATATGATTATCGAATGCATTTACTTATACATAGGAAATCTAATGAATACTGAATATTAAACGGGTCTTACGTGAAATCAGCTTTGACATTCATATATATTTATACATAGGAAATTTAATGAATACTGAATATTAAACGGGTCTTATGTGAAATCTTAAGCTAACTGATACTTCAGTAGTGGTATTCACCAACACTAATGATCCCTTCTAAAGCCTAACACTAGCGTCTGTTTGGTTCATATAATGTGGGGAATGGAATTTCATGCGATAGGTTTGGTTTGCTACTGAACAAAGTTGAAATGTCAATTAAAATTCTCCAAATCTATAGATTATATTACGTACCTGTTGCCCTGCGACACTGTTATTGAAGCTCCCAGGATCAGTAGCTGATAAACAAATTAAAAGGTAACACAGTAAGATATTAGGTAAAGTATAAATTACACTCCATTACCACATAGCATAGTTAGTTAGCTAGAACTTCATACAAGACAAATAATTTCATACAAGTAATTCCTAGTTTGAGTAAACAAAAGCACATGATTTCTGTATGTGCCTAAATTCCTGCCTTAAATAGCTGAAAAACTATGTAACATATTCTCTAGTCTAGTCATCTACAGTATCGTAACCAAATTAGACAACATCCAACTAAACCTACCAGCTATAGCATATAACTGGTTCAAAACTTCAAATAGAATTTCACAATTCTAATTATTTTTAACAAGTACTTCAAAATATGAGCATAACAAAACCACGTGATTTCAACATGTATCTAAATTACTTCCCTGAGCAGCTTGAAAACTTACACATCGCCGATTCACTATTCTACAGTATCAAAACTTGACATAACTAATTCAATTACTACAACTTAAGTATGCGTACAGTGAATTCGAAATGTACCTAATTAGCTCAAAAACACGTTCGAAATGTACCTAATTAGCTCAAAAACACGTGATCGAACAATAACAAAAATGATTGAAGATCTAATTTAGTTACATTTTGAATAACAGAATTGATTCAAGATCTAACTAAACATAAGTAATTCAATCACAACTTCAGTATTAGTAAACAAACCACACAATTTCGTAATGCACCTAAATTTCTAATCTAATCACCTCAAATACTTAAACAGCATCTAATTCGAAACCTAACAGTAACAGAAATAGATCGAAGATCCAACAACTAACTAAGTAATTTAATATGAGTAAACAAAACACACGAATTCAAAGTGTACTTAAATAGTTAAAAAACTAATGAACATCTAATTCAGTGAATAACATTTGAATCGGTTCAACATCTAACTAACTAACTAACGAGCTAAACATAACTAATTCAATCACTATAAGTAAACAAAATGTACATATTATTAATCCAACTTAATCAGCTAGTAATCGTCTAATTCAACAACCTAACAGAATCGGTCGAAGATCTAACAAATTGAATCACAACTTCGGCATGAGTAATGCATTCAAAATGTACCTAATCAACACAAAAACTAATTAAATAAACTAACAGAAATAACGGAATGGGTTGAAGATCAAACAACTAATTAAGAATCACCTATATTTATGCCCTAAACATAGCAGAAGAAACGAAACGCGTGATTTCAGAATGTACCTAATCAGCTAGTGAACAATTTTTAATTCTATAACCTAACGGGAATAACATGTGAATCGATCGAAGAACTAACAAACTAATTAAATCACAGCTTCAATATAACTAACAAAACGCATGCATTCAAAAAACTTCTAGTTAAATAACCGAAACAATTGAACATCTAATACAATTAACGTAACAGTCACAACAGAATCTAACAAACACATTATTTGAAAATGCACCTATTAATCTAACCTAATTAGCTCAAATACTTAACAACAGAAATTACAGAATCAGTTGAGGATCTAACTAGCGAATTCGATTAGAACCTCGGTATGAGTAAACAAAACACATGCGTGATTTCAGAATGTACCTAATCAGAACATCTAATTCAATTAACCTAACAACAGAATCGATGAACGATCTAACAAACACATTATTTCAAAATGCGCCTATTAATCTAACCTAATTAGCTCAAATACTTAACAACATCTAATTCAACAACAACTAAGTCACTATTCTAAATTTTCATAACTAAACCTAACCGATCTAACTACAGGTAATAGCGTATCAACTGCGCTAACTTTGAACATCTGATTCAACAACAACCTAACAGTAGCAGAAATAACAAAATCAGTTGAGGATCTAACTAACTAACTAATTCGATTAGAATCTCGGTATTATATCACATGCATTCAAAATGTACCTAATTAAATAACGGAAACAGTTGAAGATCTAACTAACTAACTAACTAACCGTCAGATTGATTATCGTCCTCGTTTTCAGGAAACTCCTTCTCCAAAGCACGATCAAGCATTCCTGCAAAACTATCCTCCTTAGATCTGTTGTTACTCACAGCTGACACATTCAGATTCACATCTCCGCCGTTGAGTACAAAAGTTTCTTCAGACTTGAGTAAAGTTATGAAGGATAGAAGGAGAGATGTAAGAAAGAAGATGTGATGGAGTGGTTTTTGTGACATTTTGTGGTGGTTGTTGTACGGTGGTTGTACGGTGGCGGAGTAAGGGAGGGGGGTTGACTGGTGGTGATGTGGTGCCGGAGATCGGGGTGAAGTGTATCTTATGCTAACAAAAGGGTTATGGGTCAAAAGGGTTATGGGTCAAAGAAGTTACTAAAGTCATTTCCAAAGTTCACCAAGCTTCTATAGTTTTTTTCGTTCTGAAAGAGTGAATCTTAAGAAACGGGTTTGTCGTTTAAGTTCTTTCAGATTAAAATGTTACATAAATGTTATCATGAGGTGGGCAACCTACCGACACTGGCTCCCTCATCCATTGTCAAGACCATAGTTTAAAATGTTACGGAAGTTCTATAGTTTACGGGTTTATTAAATAGGTTCTTGAACCTTAAAAAACTACTAAGCCGTTTTTTTTTTTTTTTTTTTTTTTGCATTTTCTTCTTCGCATATCTTTGTATATTTTCGCACATTTCATCCGCTTTTATCGTTTATGAATGTTTTTCTCTCTTGTCATACTTTCTTTACATTGTTTTACGTTTATGTACGCTTTTCTCTTGTCGACGTTTTCTTCGGTTCAGACGCGTTTTGTCCATTTTGTATGTTTTCATCTATTTTCGCTTATTTTCATACGCTTTCATAGGTTTCATAATTTTTTATTACATCCGTGCGCATTTGTATGCTTGTGTACGTTTCTTACATCTTTTACGCTTTCATACTAGTTTTATGGTTTCTACACCTTTGTATGTTTTATACGCTTGTATATTTTATACTTGTTATGTTTTATACGTATGTAAAATGTGTATAAATAAACGAGAATCGTATGAAAACGGAAAAACGTAAGAAAAAGAAAAAATGTCGAAAAGGAAAAAGTGAGAAAAGCGTATAAAACGTAAGAAAAACATATGAAAACGTAATAAAGCGGGCGAAAAGGTATAAACGGACAAACACATATAAAGCGGAAAAAGCGGACAAAACGTAAGAAAATGGACAAAAACGATGAAACGGAAACGTAAGAAAACGGACAAAACGTAAGAAAACGGATGAAAGTGTAAGAAAATAGGCGGCGTATAAAACGAACGGCGTATAAAACGATGAAAATGAAAACCCAGAAAAAATGGGTCAAAACGAAGAAAACGGACAAAAATGTATGAAACCAAATTTTGAGTTAAGTATAAGCGGTCGTTAGGATAAAGGACTAATGATTAAAATGGGTTTTGCAAATGGCCGTTAGCTAACGGAAAAAACTAACGACAATTAGTCCGAGGGACCATTTTGAAATTAAAAAAAAAAACCTATAGTAGAAGGTTAAAACATCAGAGTAACTTATATAACCGGTGACCAAACTTAAGTAACCTCTTTGTAACGAAAAAAACTATAGTAACTTAGGTGAACTTTGGAGCAAACTTTAGTAACTTCTTTGACCCATAACCCGCTAACAAAAATAGTGTGATTTGTTGTTGGTTGTTAGTTAACGCAAAGGGGGTTTTGGACTTTGGATACAGTTGTTGGTAAAGGTTTTCACTTTGAGCAGTGATTGAGACCTAATTCGTATACATAAAGATATGACTAACCATATGTGGCATCATCCTGATGGCTACAGCAATGGGACCGCTTTTTTATAAACCACCACGATCATGTCACATGTTTTTAGTCATATCTTTAAGCACATAATTAGTCTTCCCAATCATTTTCCTTTCAGTTTTTGGTAAATGGAAATAGCAGACAACTTATTTGTGTTTGTATTTTATTTTGTTGTATGTGTAAATAGTAAATTGGGTACTCGTGCGTAGTAATTAAATTTTTTAACGGAAAATAATTGTAGTGAAAAAAAATTATGAGTTATAAAAAATAATAATAAAAGTTTAAGAATTTTGAGATTAAACACGATTTAAACTGAAAAATATAATATGGGTTATGGGTTATAAACGAAAATATTAATAAAAGTTATGGTTTCAATATATAGTTTTTTCTTAATTTTTTACTTTCAAGGAAAGGATATGGGTTTTTCTTTACATATAGTATAGAGTATAGACGAGCGGGCGCACCCGCTCATTGCTGCAGGAATGTTGTGTTTAATCTAAGTCGAAATAAAAATATTGTAATTTTTTTTATTATATTTTTTTTTGTTATTAAGGACTAAATTTGCAAAAGGTCGATAACGGGAACTAATAAAGGCGATTCTACTAATTTGAGGACTAAAATTTGGTTCGCAGGGATTCAACTTTACTTTTCACTGCCACGTCAGCTTTCTCTCCTCAACGACCTTTAGGCGATTGAGTGCCCCAGTAAAGACGACCTTTAATTAAAAAGTGAGTTTTGTTTTTATGTGTGTATTGTGTCGATCTTATACACGATCGAGTTCATAAAAAAAGCTTGCGATCGAGACTTCTCACATTAACGTGATCGAGTGGAGATCGATTGGATGTATTGATCGTATAGCCATATCGGGGGCAGCCTAAAAGCGTAAATTGCTTATCAACAGTACACTCACTATTCCCCACTGTTTTTTACTGTAGGAGTCACTGTTTTGCACTGTTTCGTACTGTAACAATAGTATTTTCTTTTTTAGTCCCTGAAATTGACGGTTTGTTGCAACGTAGTCCTTAGGGACTAACGGTGAAAATAAAAGTTAACCTTAGGGGTTGTTTTTGTTTAATATTTGCACATAAAATTTCTAAAGTTATCGTTCGTTACAAATTTACGTCACTGTTAGATAACAACCGCTATGGACTAACTTTGCAATGACCAATAACCTTAGGGGCTAAAATGAGGCTAACATGAAATTTTCGTGTACACCGCTTTCTGATGATCCAAATGGGTTTTAGTATATATTAGAGTAAATTACACCGCTCGTCCTTGTGGTTTGCGTTGACCGCAGGTTTCGTCCTTCGACCAAAAAAGTTGCACTGTTCGTCCCCTGGTGTGAAAACGTTGTGCGCCTGTTCGTCCCTCCGCCCACCGGGGCCCACAAATTCCACTAACGCCGCTTAACTCACTTAACCATGAGGGCATATCCGTCATTTCCCAAATACATTGCATTTATTAAAAATTCATTTTTCACATTTAAACAAAACATACAAAAATACCCATTTCAAAAACCAAAATCAATAAATAAAAAATACTAATAATCACATTTTTCAAAAATATAAAACCTGATGAATGAAGACTAACCTTATCACTTACATCACCCATTTCAAATCACTCAAATAAACAACACCCAGATCACCAAGTATCTGATCAAACAACCCTTCAAACCAAACCCACTAACTCACTTCAAAAAGATGCAGTTTTTATAGTGATCAAGGCAAATTCGTTCCAAGAAAATGAATACCCAGATGATAAATCAAGAAACCAGTGCTGAAAAACTTAGCTTTATTCTAAAATGAATGACGAAAAATGCCTTCTCATCTACCTCGCCAAACTCATTATAATCATGAAAAACCAAAATCCAAAGATCTTTCCTTCACCAAACTCATTATCATCATGAAAAACAAAAATAAAAGTCTAACCCTGAATCAAATATAACCTCCACAAAATCATTTCTATTTCTTATCTTCAAAAGTGATAATTACAAATCTAATACACATACCTGTATCATTTACAATTACATTTTTACACGAACACATTTTTACATTGTTACCAAATCTGTGGCAGACCACGGTGGTAGCAGATCTGTTACCTTCGTTTTTTATTCCATCTTCTTCCTTCATACACCCTTATCTCCAACCACCACCACTCATCACCATTTCTTTTCATTTCACAGCTTCTTTAAGCACACAGACAAAAATCATACTTAAAAAAGAACACATAAGCAAGCACTTGGAAGGTTCGACAAATTCCACAGGCCACCAATTATTCCCCTTTTATTTCTTTCTTTCTTTATCCCTAAATTTTCGTCACCCTAACTCCCATTTCTATATCTGCCCACCCATTTCATCCTCTTCCATCTCCGTTTTCCGAATTTTCCAATTAATTAATTTTTCACTTTCATTTTCGAAAAACGATGGCTGAGGAACATCAACAAAAATGGCAAGAAGCTTCTAATCCTCACGTCCTTTGGCAGCCCTAATTCCCTTAATTTATCGGAGTCACATCACGCGCTGATTGACATGGCGAGTGACGTTCACGCGCCGCAACAAAATCACAAATCTGAAAAGCTTCGACCGTTAGTGGATATGGGGGGTTGAAGTTGGCCGGATTCTGGCAGCGGCGCCGGAACCCTAGGGTTTGGTGGCCGGAAATTATAGAGAGAGAGAGAGGAGAGGGTGAGGTGTGTGTTTTTATAGAGAGAGAAAGTATGAGGCAAAAATGAGGAGGTGTGTGTGTGTTGGGGTATATATACACGTTCGTCCTTGCACCGTTCGTCCTTATGGTGTTGAAATGACGGATATGCCCTCATGGTTAAGTGAGTTAACTGACGTTAGTGGGAATTTGTGGGCCCCAGTGGACGGAGGGACGAACGGCGCATAACGTTTTCACACTTAAGGACGAACGGTGCAACTTTTTGGTCAAAGGACGAAACCCTGCGGTCAACGCAAACCACAAGGACGAACGGTGTAATTTACTCTATATATTATAATTACAAATTTACTAACTGTAAAGTAAGGATTTTAGCGAGCTTAATATCTTATAAGATTCAGATCTCTGATCTCACATAAAATTTTAGCGAGTTTAAGATCTTATAAAATTTCAATCTTATAAGATCCCAGATCGAGTCTTACTTTTTTCAACCACAAACTAAAAACCACAAAGTATTGGATTATGTTTTCTACACTTTATAAAACAAAATGTTAATCTTCGTAAACATCCAACAATCATAATTTACAACAACATTTTTATAAAACATTCAAAATTTTTCGTATTAACGAGCTAAAAGCGGTACACAAACATAGTTTCTCTCGCTACAAGATGGGTTCTTCTACTTCCTATTATCATTTTTCACCAATTCATAGCTAGAAATATATACCAAGTATGATGTTTAGTACCATTTGTCCTGAGTTGAGATAAATATAGATTTCATATTTGTCAGAAATCCAATAAATCAATCTCAGCTATCTATTTTTTATCAAAATTAATAAAAAGACAATTTTTATCCTTTTTTTAAAAACAGCATATTTTACAAACGATAAATCTTCAAACTACAAAAATATACTGGTCGACGAGATTAAATTATCTTTCATAGATATGCATTTCTATATTTTCGATAAACTTTTTTTTTTCAAAATTCCACCTGGAAAAATCACATGTGATTTGTAAATCATATAGGATTTTCAAAATCACATGTGATTTGTAAAATCAAATCACATGTGATTTTTCAAATCATATATGATTTTACAAATCACATATGATTTGCAAAATCATATATGATTTGTAAAAATCGAATCATATATGATTTTCACAAATCATATATGATTTTTCTGGGCCGAAATTTTGAAAAAAATCATTAAAAATATATAGAAGTGCCTATTTATAGAAAGATAATTTAATTATCATCGCGATTGTATGATTTTTTTCGCTTAACGATTAACGGTTTGCGAGATATTTAATTTTTTTTTTAAATGTGAAAGCTTATTTTATTTATTTTTTATTAAGAAAATGAATGGCTGTGATTGATTTATTGAATCTATGATATATGTTAAATTTGAGATATTATTTATTTATGATTTTGATGCATTTTAATTTAGGGGAATTTTGATTGGGATAGTAGGGACGTGAGTAAATAAAAAATGTGTGCATTGTTAGTTAGAGAAGATAGAATGTGTGTGATTAATAAAAAGATAAAAATAGGAAATATGTGAATGAAAAAATTGCTACAATGACTTTTTGGTGTTTTCTCCCATCATTTTTAACATAGTTATTGATGTTGACTATAATGATGCTTAGTTCTTTAAGTGTTTCGAGTAATAAAAAGTAAAGCACACTACAACAAAAGTGGCTTTTTAGGACCCTTTGTGTGGGACGGTATGATAATGGAGTCCTAAAAAACTGTTTAATAGGACATATGAGCGTTTAGGGTCCTTTTTAAATATTTGCTACTTAGGCGATGTCCTAAAAAGGTATATAATAGGATGGTCGATGATTTGGGGTCCTATTATCATATAACTTAATATGACATTTAAAATATGGGTCCTAATAAATTACCTTTATAAGACGTTTATTCATTATGGTTGTATTATAATAAACCATAATATGACACTGAGTTTTGAGTCATAAGACATCGATTAGTTAAAACGCTTATTCACAAAAAGTTTTATTAGAGCAAAATTTAATAGGACCTTTGACACGTGGGTATTATAACGTTAACCTTTATAGGACGCTTATGTACAATGGTTTTATAACATCATTTTTTAAACGATTATTTGCAAAAGTTTTATTATAACAAAACTTAATAGGACCCTTAAAGGATGCATATTAATTATGGTTTTATTACAATACACCATAATAGGACACTTGATATATAAGTCATAAAACATTAATTATTTAAAACGCTTATTCGCAAACGTATTATTAAAACATAACTTAATATGACAGTTGACACTTGGGTCCCATAGATTGATACACCATCATAAGACACTTGATATTTGAGTCATAAAACATCGGTTTTATGGAACACTTATTCGCAAACGTTTTTTTTACAAGAAAAGTGAATAGGACCCTTGACAATAGCGTCTTATAACGTTAACCTTTATATAACGCTTATTCATAATGGTTTGTTTATGATACACCACAATATGAGACATCTTTTTAGAGTCGTAAAACATCCGCTTTTATAACGCTTATTCGCTTTTATAGAACGCTTAATTGCAAAAGTTTTATTTGAACAAAATTAACAGACCCTTGACAACTGTGTCTTTAACATTAACCTTTATAGTACGCTTATTTGTTGTGGTTTTTTTATCCTACGCCATAATAGAACACTGATGAGTGCTTATTCACTCATCGTTTTTACCCATCTATGACCACAAAAACGACTACAAACACCCAAATATGTTAAAAATATCCTCGGAGTGTGTTTTATGTCTTTCAAGTACAAAAGGATTGAAAACAGAACGAAAACGAGCAAAAACAAGCCGAAATCAGACAAAAGTGCTTTGCAGACAGAGCCGGGACTGGATTTTCCACATTTTCAGAGCTCGGGTCGTGTTTTTGGAGTGAGATTGGGAAAACAAACCCGAAACCAAGCCCTCAACCCAAAATTCCATTTTACCCTTTACCCGAACCCAACTTACCGCTTTACCTTTAAAATTATTTTATCTAAAACCAATTTTTATTTTTATTTTAAACCAACTTTTCTATTAAAAACAATTTAAAAAAACAAAACGCTTTTTTTGAAAAACCTTAAAACCCTTTTAATATAAACTTACTTTTAAAAACCAACCCATTTAAAAAAAAGCTCCAAAACAACCCTTTTAGTAGCTTATTTAGGCCCTTTTAAATTGCTTTTTTTGCCTGTTATAATCACATCAAGAATTTTATAGGTTCACTTACCCTTCCTTACGACTTTATTAATAAGTCGTTGAGGGTCCACATTACTCCCATTCAGTATTTTTAGGAACCTTGTACCGCTAATTTAATGTCCTTGGCTTATTTTTTAGTTTAGAGGTGTTTTGGTGGATTACTCGTTAAGCCAAAAGTCCTCAAGGGACTGTTTTAACTCGATCAAGAGCCACCATAGTCTGCAGCTTATTTGGCCTTTGAATCTTTTTTTTTAGCTTATTTTCTACTTAGTTAATGCTTATTCTATGTCCCTTTAGTCCTTTTAGGATTTAGCTTTTGATTAGTTTTATTTGTAGCTTTTGTAGCATTTTATCCCTTTAGTTAGCCTTAATCCAAACACCCTTTGTCACCCCACCGTCCCAAACGCCCCTAACGACCCACAACAAAGACTTTTGTCTTTTTTTGCTTTTGATGTCCCATTGTTGCTAATTAGGCTCCTCTTGATGCTCATTTTAATGTCGTAGATTAATTTTAACTAACTTTAGCTTCTTTACTAGTTTTTGAAAGCTTTTTTGTTGCTTTTTTTCCTTTCATTGATTTTCTTTTTCTTCTCATTAATAAACATTGCGCCTTGGTTTAGCTTGTCCAAGGTCCGAAATTTGTGTTAAGCATTAAGTTGTCCTTATTTCCAGCCAAAAAAAGTAAAAAAAAAGCGCACTGGATTCGAACCCGGACCTGCAGCCTTCATCACACGCACTGCATACAACAAAGACAACCCATCCGAGCTTTGAGTCATTTTGGTTATTAAACGCATAATTAATGTATTAAATGGTTTCGAGTTCCAAGTTTAAAACCCAACAATAGATTAAAGCCCTTTTCTAATATTAATTGCTCATTAGGTTTAGCTAGCTTATTGTTTTTTTTTAATTTTCACTTATTCAAGAATTCAAAATGTACTTTTCATGAATTTTGGTATTTTCCATTTTCATTTACTATTTTTAATAATTGGTTTTCTAAAATTTAGTTTTAAAATCGTAATAAATAATTTAAAAGTCGAAAAATTCCTGCTTTTTCCTAAAATTATTTTTGTCATGTAGAATGTAGGAAAATTGGTTTCGCACTCAGTAGGACTTAAATTGCATAATTATTCACTTTCGGGGCTTAGTGTGTTCCCGGTTTCTTACGTTTTTGTATTTTAGCACCCTAGAGTGTAGTTTAGCGTTATTTAATTATTTATTAGGCTTAGTAGTAGTTTATTTAGAGTTTACTTTGTTTTACTTTCTTCATTTTCACCCTCGTTCTTTATTTTGTAGAATAACGAAATCAAAACCCAAATTTGTTTAACCAATTCAAGTCCATAATCACGAAACTCAACGACACCGTCAATTTCACACCTCGTTGGGACACGACCCGGAAATCACTTTTCGGTATCACTTTTATCACATTCGTGAGCTTTGGCATGTTAACCCTTTTCCTAAAAGGTTGATTTGTTGTCACATTTATGGTTGTTTAGAAAATTATGCAGGTTTATATCCTTGTCAACCTTTGATTTGTTGTTTAGAGCATGAAAAATGGTTCTTTGCTTTTTTTTTCACTGCAAAACTAGTGTTTGGACATTATGTTTGGACAATTAGAAATAGATGTTTGGACATATGCATAAAACCGGGTCTAAACCGGGTTGACCCGGCGGTTGAACCGGTTGACCCGGTGACCCGGTGTCTTGGCCGGGTCGATCACAAACCCGGGTTTCAAAACATTGAGGTGCATCGTTATACATATAGTGATAGGTGTTTTCAAGGATGGTGATATCCTTGATGGTATTGTAATAAAGAGTAGATCTCCTTTGGGTTTAGGTGTTGTGAAATGTTGGGTAGTAGTTCCTCCATAGTAATGGAACTAGATGCTTGGCCTATTACCTAATAAAGGGTAGGTGACGTTGTGATAGGTGTGGTTCACCTTGGATTGAAAGAACCGGTGGTTAGCCTAGCACCGTATAAATACTTCGTCATGGTTATGTGTTTCTTACTCTTTATCTTTCATTACAAGTTTATATATCTATCTATCAACGTCCAACATAAACAATCAAATGGATTAACATAAGTTGACCTAAATGTTTTAAAACAAAATTTTAATTGGTAAAATTATTCACCCCTTCTAGTTTTCCACAAACTATATCCTAAAATTAAAATTAACCCAAATCAATTCCATCAATTACAAAACGTCTTAAAGATGATATTGACATACGAAGCTCGATGTCAATGAGGCTCGACTAATTTCAAACTTCTACAAAAACCGATCTCCGATAGCTCACAAACAACTCGACTCAGATCGATCAATTTTATCCTTAAAATTAAAAGTAACCCCAATCAATTCCATTAATTACAGAAATGTTTAAAAGATGATCTTGATGTATGAAGCTGCCGTAATTTCTAGCTCACAAAGAATTCGATCAATTTTATCCTTAAAAAGAAAAGTAACCTTGATCAATTCCATTAGTTACAAAAACATGCCGCCTAAGATCATTAAAACTCGATTATCTTCAAACTTGTACAAAACCGATCACGAATAGCTCACAAACAACTCGACTCAGATCAATCAATTTCATCTTAAAAGTTAAAATCCCCAATAAATTCCATAATTAAAAAATGTGCGAAAGATGAGCCTTACAAAAAATTTCATGAAATTTTATCTCGCTTCATTTTTCCTTTAGTTTCCCGCTCCTCTTTTCCCCAAAATTAAACCCTAACACATCCACATCCCTCCAAATCCCGCCTCTCTTTCCTTGTTCACTTGCAGATCTACACACGCACAAGTACACCAAACCATTTTGTTTTTTTAATTAGTCGTTTTGTCGAGTTACTTCGGAATCCACTGTTCATATTTAAGATTGATTTTCTTCAGGCTGTTGGTGATGTTTTTTGTGACAGTCTTCAATTCGACACACACGTACTCCCCAACCGCCTTACCAATTGCGCCTACTTCTGATTTTTGCGACAGGTAATCATTCCAATGGTTTTAATTCTGTAACTATCAAATTATGCTACATGAAATCGTGTATTAATGATCAAGATGAGGTTAAATTGGCCTCTTTATTATTGCCAGTTATTGATGCAGTTGTTGCTCCTTTTCGACTACCATTATATTTAATATGAAAACCGGTTCCTAGGCTTGGTTGCCAATTTTAGGTACTGGGAATAACAATGGTGTTAATAATGGCAAAAACCAGTAAGTAGTGTCATAGGTATGTCTAGATGTTCAAATATTCATGTTAGTGAGGGTAAGAGGAAGATATTTGATGAGCACAATACAAGGATAAATGTTGTATGTTTAAAGTGTACTTGCTGACGGTAAAAGGAAGATATGTGGTAAGGACAATACGAGCACATACGCTGTTAAGAAGAGTAGACTATTGGTTAACGATGCAGGCCTCTCTATTGCTCCTTCGGATAGCTAAGTAATAAGTGGAACGACGACTATTGGTTAACGATGCAGGCCTCTCTATTGCTCCTTCGGATAGCTAAGTAATAAGTGGAACGACGCTTAATACGTCTGATATCTCCCAAACAGGAAAAGGACAAACGATGATCGATACCAATATCTCGGCGATGGTATGTGTATGTTGTTTACTTTTGTCTAATAAAAACTTTAATAACCTTACGATATGTTGCTTTCGGTTTAAGTTGCAGATACCATGTTTCTAAATCAGTCGGATTCCAGGAATGTATGAGTCGAAAACAAGTATTGTTGGTGGTATAACTATATCTTCAGTAACTCAAAGCATGTATATGTTTTTTCTTTTGGTTTCGTCGTAATTAAGATAATCTGGATTAGACCATAGTTATTCATTTCTTTACTTTTGTAGGCATCGATACACATGACTCCATTCATGCTACTGCCTCCGGTGTGAATTCGACGGATGTAATTAGAACTTCTCATACTACGTATACATATTACTATTGACAAAGGCATACGAGACAAGGTTTGTTTTCTTATTGTTATTGCAGATGGGTTTTGTATTTTGCGAAGGTTTTGTATTTTGATTCAATGTTGAAAATTTAACATAGAGAGTCAAATATCTATTATCTATTTACCAATATAATTTTGTTTATTGTGACAAGAATCATCGATGTCAAAACTATTTACAAATATAATTTTAGAGGTCAAATATCTAACTAAAATAGTCATTTTAAGATATTTTAACAATGACATTTTGGAGTTATTAACCATGGAGATGTGTTGAAGATATTCTCCAAAGTCATGGTAAATTACAAAATTTCAAGACATGACATTTACCATAAGTATTAGTATAGCACGTATTATTTTGTTGATCCCATATATCAACAATGTATAAAATATTCAATATTAATATTATTGATCCCAAAACAATTGATTTGTGAGGTGCTCTATTACTATTTAAGATAATTCGAAATTAACCATCTTTGTATTCACAAAAAACATTTTTGAATTCAGTAGTTGTCTGTTTTTTGCAGGTTAGAAATCGACATGCCAATGAAGATATTAAAATGGATATTCTTATTTGTAGCAGCCGTTCAGACGTTGAGATACGTAACGGAAAAGCAAGCACGGTGGCTTTATTGACGTTACTGCATCGAAGGCTTTTTGGCCTATATTTAGCGTTTCTAAATAGTAAGCAACCATCTATTTTATAATATCAATAGTGATCGAATGATTGGGTCCGGATAGTGCATCAAAATAGACAATTCTCATTACGTCGTCGTGTTCGGTTTATCAGCACCATTTTTGCCAAAAATAAATTAAATTGTATATAATTGAAGCGTTCCATACATGATTGCAACAGTTACCTAGCGGTGATTCTTTGCCCTTATATACTAAAGTAAGGCTAAAAAATACTACCTGATGGTATAAATTCTGATAGAATATGTTCATCTGGTAAACCATTGTTCCATGGACTACTCTCTAAAGATTGCCTAAACGTTTGTCCTATATTGTGTATCAGATCTTAACCAAAGCATAGGCGAGAACAAACTGGAACTCACTGTGGACGTGGGTAAGTTGAGTTTAACAGGAATTGGTGAAGTGTTTGATGCAAAATTGGAGCTTGACTCAATGTTCTTTGATGAATGATTTTCAACTATGTGCATTTGCGATAATGAAATGGGCATGGCAATACCTGGCATGCTAGATTGTATGTCTGATTGTGAAGGGTAGAAAGTGCCAGTGTTATGATTTGGATTTTGATGTACAATATATATGTATAATTATCAAAACACCACCGCCGCATTGCGGCGGGTTCTAAATACTTGTTAATATAATGGCAGGTACCATCAATTGGATGGATATGATGAGAAGAAGCATATGATTCAGTTGTTCTCGCCTGTAAAGAAGGAAGGTACCATCAACGGATTTGCAATGGATTCCTACCGTAGCATCAACGGATTTGCAATGATGAGAAGAAGCATATGTTCTCGCCTGTTAACAGACTTTATGTTAGATTCTGTCTACCTTATTTATGTTTAGTGATTTTGTTATGACAATTGCTAATTTGAAATACAATTTTGTTTTATTCATTTAATATTTAGTTGATGTTTTATTTATATCGTAATAATAGAGTGTGCATGGTGAAAATAGCGTCCTATCATATGACTTGTCCGGACTTTGAAATTGTCCTATTAAACTTATTAACCGTCCTAACAATTAACTTAACATTGTAAAAGTGTCCTAATATGTTGTTATTAGGACGTTATTTAGGTTGTTAATAGACATTTTATACGACCAAAAAATTGGTTTCATAATCTTCCTTGAGATATTAGAACCCTTTTCTTGGTGCTAAAATAGCTATAATGTTATATGATAAGCGTCCTAACAATTATCTTTTAAGTACGCTTGTATGTGTATCAAAAGATTAAAATTAGGTAACAACGTTTTACAACATTGTAAAAGTGTCCTAATATGTTGTTATTAGGACGTTATTTGGTTGTTCATAGGCGATTATGAGACCATAAATTTGGTTTCATAATCGTATTTGGGATATTAGGACCCTTTTCTTGGTGTTAAAGTAACTATAATGGTATATGATAACCGTCCTAAGAATTAACATTAAGGGACGCTTGTATGTGTATCAAAAGATTAAAAGTAGGTTACCACATGTTAGAACATTGGAAAAGTGTCCTAATATGGTTTTATTAGGACGCTATTTGTGTTGTTCATAGACATATAATACGACCATAAAATTGGTTTCATAAGGGTTAGGACGCTTTGGACCTATTACAACCGCCTTACATGAAACGCTTTCATCCTTGGTCCTATTAAATGAAAGGTCCTAAAAAGTACCATTTTATGACGCTTATGGGGGTCCTAAAAAGCCACTTTTCTTGTAGTGGCAATATAAAGTAAATATTTTCGCTCAAATTTTGAGATAGAAACATTTTATTAACCAAAAGAAAAAAAGAAAAAGTAATGAGATCAACAACATCCCATAAAGAACCACACAAATCATAATTGTTAAAGACCCCGACAAGTGCTCAATAAAGAGTTTGGGCTTATGACTAAGAAAATTTCCTAAAAAATGTTGGATCCATAACTATTTTCTTGTTGCACCCAAATGGTAAATGAGTTTACCATTTATTAGTTTCTTCCAATATCTCAGAAGCACCATAAGATTAGAGCATAATTGGAAAGCTAATGTATTAACAAAGTTTCAAACTTCAGTAACCTAAACCTATATTTTTATAAGTTCAGTAACCTGAGTGAACAAAGTTTCAAACTTCAATAACCTGGGTGAAAAAAATGAAACTATAGTAACTTATGACAATTTTTTTGAAAACTTTAGTAACTTTTTGTATCATAACCCTATTTTCTTCCATCAATTTAACCATTTTTTTTTTCCAGAAACATACTAATAGTTGATCCAAAAGGATAAGGAGGTCTTGAAATTTAAGCCCAAAGAATAGGAATATGATGTTTTGGATCATAATTCTTTTTTATTAGCCCATATTTTATACTTATTGTTGTATAGTTGAGATCAATATAAATCTCATATTTGCCATAGATCTAATAAATTAATCTTAGCCATCAATTTTTGATCAAAAATAATAAAAATACTATTTTCACTCTTTTTTTGAAAACAACATATCTTGCAAACGGTAAATTTTCAAACTACAAAAAATACACCATCGCGACGAGAATTAAATTATCTTTCTATAGATATGCACTTCTCTATATATTATACAAAGTTAGTTTTTTTTTTTTTCAAAAATTCCGCCAAAAAAAATCACATATGATTTTCAAAAATCACATGTGATTTTTTCAAATCATATATGATTTTTACATATCACATATGATTTGAAAAAATCATATATGATTTGTAAAAATCGAATCACATTGATTTGCACAAATCATATATGATTTTTCTGGGCCGAAATTTTGAAAAAAAAATCGTTAAAAATATATAGAAGTGCATATCTATAGAAAAATAATTTAATTCTCGTCGCAATGGTAGGATTTTTTTCGCGTAACGATTAAGGGTTTGCGAGATAATTAATTTTTTAAAAATGGGTGAAAGTTTATTTTATTTATTTTTATTAGAAAAATAAATGACTATGATTGGTTCATTGGATCTATGGTAAATTTAAGATGTATATTGAATTTTTGCCATTTTTGTATGCGGGCTGATTCGGTAGATATGATAGTTTAAGGTTACTGTGGATGCCAACTCCCCAAGAAATTATCGTTATAGAATTCCACCTTTAACAATTTTTGAAGAATCTAATTAACTTATTAAATAAAGATTATGATTGGAAGACCTACAAATATGACTAATTATGTGTCTAAATAAATGTGTTAAAAAGTTATTGGTTTATTAAAAATGGGCCCTCATGTTGTCACAATGATGACACATAAATTTAGCCATATATTTGAAATATCGGTTAAGCATGCCATCAATGCTCATTAACTAATTAGAGATGATGGTTTTGACTTAGATATAGTTATATATAGTATATAGTTATAATCTAGTTAACTAATTACTATATCTTTCACTTGACAACTGTAGATGAGGTAAAAGTTAGCTAAGATTGGTGCCAGCAAGCATCGAAAAGGGGAGGGCTCACGCGGCAAGGCTGCTGGGAGGGGGAAGAGTCATGGTGGCAAAGTGCACCAAGGGTGATGTGTTCAATGCTTATGGAAACATGAATTGGTGGGCCTCATGAGTTTTTATTTGGTTTATGAGTGTGTAAGGTATTTAGTGGAGTATGTTTATATAAAAAATAGATATTTTAATAAAATGTGAGAGAGTAATGATTATTGAGAGTGAAAAGTGAGAAGGCGTGAGACGAGAGAGAAGTCTTCATTCTAAAATAAATAAGATTTTCCCTTACGTCAATTGAAAGAAAAAGCTCATTTAGCTTAATACAAAGATAGTAGTATTCAAATATGCGTTGATTAGCCTCTAACACCACCATCTTTGTTCTCAAGCTTCCCAAACAAGTAATTGTACGCATCATTTGCAGCCCTACTCAATGCAACCATCAACTTTGACTTGTATTTTCCGGTCCTAACTAACTCATTGTTTATGTAAATTTCAAACTCTCTCGTTTGAATTCACATAACACATATCACGCTTTAGGCTTCAACCTGTTCCTCTGGCATGTCTTGTTAAACTTTTTAACTAGATGCTAGAAGTTTCAGGCGTTACAAATGGCTACAACAAGCGCTTCACAACTTGTATAACCAAAGTTTATAATCAACAACAACATAATAAAATCTTAGAAACAAAAGATTTGGAATAAATGAATTAATAATCGTTGATATTTTATAAGATAAAAGTCTAAGGTAACTTTGTATCTCCTTAACTTAACTTAATTGAATAAACACTAAACTTATAATTGTATCTCCTTAACTTAATTTGATTGAATAAACACTAAAATTATAATTGAATAGTGTGTAGATAATAGAAACTGAATTAGAGATAAAATGACAACACAAATTGTTACTTCGGTTAATAATTTTTTTTACAAAATATAGACAAATAAAATTTAGATCTTGAAAGCAATTGGTAAATTGAAAAACTAAACAAAATAAATTACATGAAAAATACAAATTGGATATAAATGAGATGAAATCATGTAACATATTGATATTGAACCAATGCATTATGACACCTTATACTCATAAGGCAATAAGCAACTAAGTACATCAAACCTCCAGGCACAATTAAATTCTTATTGGATTTTTACACTAATAAGGTAATGAGATTTTAACCATAAGAACCTCCATCTTAGGTAGAGAATGCACTCCCATCAAAGTTCAACCGAAATAATTTTGACCACAAGTTTATCAATAAGCTTGTCGATTTAGTAGGAAATGTAGTCATTAGATAGAATGAATTGGTGAATTTAAGATGAATATAGGATGCTTTGTTTGAGAGCTTTGTGTCTAGTTTGCATAGAAGTATGGTGAGGAATTGAGTTTCTTTATTGTTCCTTCGTGTCTCAGTTTGGGCATGTCCAAAATAGCGGGTGAGTAGATGTTTTGATAAGTGATATTGTTGATAGATAATATATATACACCTTTTCATTGAAAAAGAAAAAAAGGTAATGAGATCAACAACATCCCATAAAGAACCACGCAAATCATGATTGTTAAAGACTCCGACATGTGCTCAATAAAAAGTTTAGGCTTACGATTAAGAAAATTTCCCAAAAAATGTTGGATTAGTAACCATTCTCTTGTTGCACCCAAATGGTAAGTGAGTTTACCATTTATTAGTTTCTTCCAATATCTCAAAAGCACCATAGGATTTATAACCATAATTGAAAAGCTAATGTGTTAACAAACTAATGTAAACCATTATTGACAAAATAATGTTTATCAATGAGCTGAGGATGATAATTACTAAAGGATGCAAGAATATTTAACTAAGCAAATCATGCAATTGATATTGCTACTCATTTCACAATATAAGTGAGGGGTCAAAGGTAGTTATGTCTCATACTTTCATGACAAAGTGAACGTTTGTACGCTTCATATCATGCCAAAAGTGAGGATCATAAACACTAATCAATAAAAAAATGCCTCTTTTGTTATTTGTTAATATCATAATTAGAAAAGTCCTTAGTAATAAAGCTTGTAAGCACTAAAGATTACATTTATGAAATAAAAATATGCATAATTGGTGATACATAAAGTCCATCAAAATCCTAAATGCAATGTAATGATGCGCGCAATTTATGCAGTGATGTGCGCATTTCTAAACCGAGCTTCGCTTCTTCGAGCATGCCTCGTTAAACTATACAATGGATACTAGAAGTTTTAAATTGCTGGCGATAACAAAAGCCCTTCACCACCTGTATACCAAAGTTTATAATCAACAACGACCCTATAAAGTCTTAGAAACAAAAGATTTTGAACAAATGAATTAATGTTCGTTGATATTTTTAAAAATAAAAGTTGAAGGTAACTTTGTATTTCTTTAACTTAATTTGATTAAATATTAACTAAAACTATAATTTAATAGTGTGTCTAAAATAAAAACTGAATTAAAGATTAAAATGACGATACAGATTGTTACATTAATATTTACAATCAATTAATAATTTTTTTACGATATGTTGACAAATAAAATTTTAGATCTTGAAAGCATTTGGTAAATTGAAAAACTAAACAAAATAAATGACATGAAAATACAAATTACTATATATATAATTTAGCGTCAGAAATTTTCTTTAGTCTTTATTCTTCTACTAGCTAGAAAAGCTTGACTTCACGGATACTAAGATTAACTGCTTTTCTCCTTTTGCCACAGCTTGACTACCCTTTTACTACTTGAACTAGAAAGCTTGACTACCCCATATCTAAATGAGATTTCAAAAGTTAGATATAAATGAGATGAAATCATGTAACATATATATATTGAACAAATTCATTATGACACTTTTACACTCATAAAGAACCACGTAAATCATAATTGCTAAAGACCCCGATATGTGCTAAACAAAAATTATGTGCTTATGATTAAGAAAGTCCCCAGAAAGTGTTGGATTACTAACACTCAGTTGTTGCACCCAAATGGTAAGTGAGTTTACTATTTATTAGTTTCTTCCAATATCTCAAAAGCACCATAGGATTCATAACCATAATTGTAAAGCTAATGTATTAACAAACTAGTGTAAACCATTATTGACAAATTAATGTTATCAATAAGCCGAGGATGAAAGTTACTAAAAGATGCAACACTATTTAACTAAGTGAATCATGCAATTAATATCGCTACTCAATTCACAATATAAGTGAGGGGGCAAAGGTAGTTATGTCCCATACATTCATGTCAAAAGTGGGGATCATTGACACTAATCAATTAAAAAAAATGCCTATTTTGTTATTTGTTAGCAAAGCTAGAAAAGTCCTTACTGATAAAGTTGTAATGGAGTATAATATAGGGTTTTGCTAAACATAGCCTTAAAGGTTACGTTTAAGAAATAAAATTATGCTTAATTTATGATACATAAAGCCGGTCAAGAGAGGTTAAATGTAAGAAGTGAGCAGTTATTATTAAAGTACAAGCAGTCAATACATGTCTTTAAGCTACGTTTAGCAATTTCCTATAATTTATAGTACCATTTGTCCAACTTCATTGTCAAACATGTATTTTCAATATTATCAGTTATAGTTTTGATTCTAGGGATGTAACTAGAAATAAGAAAACGTGTGCATTGTTAGTTAGAGAAGACAGAATGTGTGTGATTGGTTTGTTAAAAAAGATAAACATATGAAATATGTGAATGAAAAAATTGCTACAATGACTCTTTGGTATTTTCTCCCATCATTTTAACTTATTTCATATTTGTACACTAACGCAAAATGGCAAAGAGACAGACCTAACCATTGTAAGAGTTGGTCTGGACCATACTAATACTTGATCCAAACAGATAAAAGGTCTTAAAATTTAAGCCTAAAAATTAAGAATAGGAATATGATGTTTTGGACCATAATATTGCCTTAATAGCCCATATTTTGTAGTAGTTATATTGTTGTTTGTGTACGGGCTGATTTGGTAGATATGATAGTTTAAGGTTACTTTACATGCCAACTCCCTAAGCAATCATCGTTTATAGAATTCCAACTTGTAACATTTTTTGAAGAATCTAATTAACTAAAAAAAAAAGGTTGGGAAACCTACAAATACGACTAATTATGTGTTTAAATAGATGTGTCAATAAGTTGTTGGTTTATGAAACATGCGTCCCCATGTTGTCACAATGCTGACACATAAATTTAGCCATATATTTGAAATACCGGTTAAGCATGCCAATCAATGCTCATTATCTAATTAGAGGTGATGTTTTGACTTAGGTATAGTTATATCTACCTATACTATAAATGAAACGCTTCAGGTTACTGTGGAGCTCCAAAAAGAGGACACTTCAGCAGCGAATAGTAAGCAACTATTTACAGAGTGTGCTTTGTACGATAATCAGTAAAATTTATTTACTCATGCCCATTCATGTCTTCTAAATATATATTTTTTTTTCTTCATATTTTCTCTCATCCTCTCCAATCTCCATCATATTATCACCTTCATTGGCTCCATTTGTTCTTGCCTTTCACCGATGACTGTAAACCTGTAACTTTTACTTAATATTGTTTTTGCTTCTACTTTTAACTATATTTTTCATTAACTTTTTCTTCTCTCTACAGACACGGCCAAGTGCCCAACAAGGATCTCCGATGAACGGATGAAATAAATTCATCGGGGCGACTTTGGTTATGTCTCGAGCGAGCACATTAATATCTTGATCTAACCATTTTAGTCACTGCATTTACTACTCCGATCTTAAAAAATTGTGTACGTTACTTCTTATGCCTTGATTTTACTTAGAGATTTTATTGGTTTATGTACTTTCTACAAATACTTGATTTTGGGATTTTGTTTGGTTTAATTCTGATCAGATTATGGTGACATAGTTTTTGGTGATATGCTGTATGGATGCACAGTCCAAAGAAGGTATACAATTTCTTTTACAACCTTTTTAATCTTAAAACAATATTTATGGATTTTATGTTTTCAAGACTTGATTATATTGTTTGTGCAAATAGATTTATTATGGGGTTCATCCAACAACAAAAGGTATATATGCTTCTTACTTTTTGATTTTGTTTCTATATGTGTATATGTGTGAGATGGTGTACATCCACTTTTCAAGAGCTCGAAGCTGGAGCTGCCAACATATTTACAATGTGTGCACGTATTTTATTCAAAGAGGCGATGCATGAGTAAATTTAATAACATGGTGGTGGCTGCTAGAGTGAAAGATGAAGATGGTGGTGGTACTGGTGTCACGAGTTCCTATCTATAGTAACAAGCAAAAGGTTATGCATGTTAGCACTTGCATTTTTTATGAGCTCTTTTACTAACATTTTACATTATCTACATCTCTTTTTTCCCAACTACATGTTGCTACTCATGCTTGCTTGCTTCCATCTCCGGCTAAAGGTATTTGTGTGTTAGAACTCTTTGTTTTGGAGTCCATTTTGATAGTTTATGTTTTTATTTAATTACTTGTGTTTGTTGGTTTATTAAATGATTCTGTTCGTATTTTCCGAAAATATGAATGGATTCTTTGTTTTTGGTTTCACATTATAAATATTTGGTTGATAATTTTCCCAAAAGATTTTCATCAAAGTATAACCGTACTATTACTATTACTATTGGTGTGGTAGGTGGTTTGGTGGTGGTAGTCAATGGAGTGTAATTGTTTCTGTAGTTGTGGGGATGGGGTGATAATGTGATATGACTAATCTATAGACAACATTTTGGAAGTAGTCATTGTAGAATAGGTTGAAAGACTATTTATATGGTGTGAAGTGAGTGATCCGTACAAGATATCTACCATACCACAATTCATAGAAAATACGAGTATGTATTTACTTTGTTTGATTCAGACAATGTAAAAGTTTATATACGGTATAACCTTTGAAGCCAAATGCAATTTTTATAAATAAGTTTGATATAGTATAAGGATTCAAAGAAGTGTTTTTCTACAACCGGTCGCATAGCGTGGGCAAAGATGTTCTTGTTATAGTTTAATGAGCATGCAAGAAATATGTTTTTTTCTTCAAGGCAAAAAGTTATGTTATTGGTATAAAATTCGCTTGGAGATTAAATAAGATTGGTCATTTATGTTATGTGTATTAAGTGATATTAAAATGTAGGGTGAAGGCTGAGAATACGTAACTAACTTTCTCAAATATCACGATATTTAACATAAAATTTTATTACTTTTGTGCGTAAATAACTTTCAAATTATGGTCATGTGACGTAATGTGACCGTAACTACAAGTTACTGTGTCAAAAGTTTCAAATTATGATCAATGTCGTAAATAACTTTCAAATTATGATCAATGTACGTAATGTGACCGTTTTTGTTCCGTTTTAGTCCGATTTTCTTACGTTTTGTCCGTTTTTTTTCGTTTTTCTAACGTTTTGTCCGTTTTGTTAGTTTTCTTACATTTGTCCGTTTTGTCCGCTTTTCTTACGTTTTGTCCGCTTTGTCCGCTTTTGTTCCGCTTTTCTTACGTTTTGTCCGTTTTTGTTCTGTTTTATCCGCTTTTCTTACGTTTTGTCCGTTTTGTCCGCTTTTCTTACGTTTTGTCCGTTTTGTCCGTTTTGTTCCGTTTTTCTACGTTTTATCTGCTTTTTCTTACGTTTTGTCCGTTTTTGTTCTGTTTTTATCCGTTTTTCTTACGTTTTGTCCGTTTTTCTAACGTTTTGTTCCGTTTTCGTCCGTTTTTCTTACGTTTTGTCCGTTTTTCTTACGTTTTGTCCGTTTTTGTTCCGTTTTTGTCCGTTTTTCTTACGTTTTGTCCGTTTTTCTTACATCTAATTAAATAACTGATTAACCGAATCAGTTATATTAGAATCTCGATACGAGCAAACAAAACACATGCATTCAAAATGTACCTAATCAGCTCAAAATGTACCTAATTGAACAACAACCTAACAGATATAACAGAAACAGTTGAAGATCTAAATAACTAACTAACCGTCAGATTGACTATCATCATCGTTTTCAGGAAACTCTTTCTCCAAAGCACGATCAAGCATTCCTGCAAAACTATCTTCCTTAGATCTGTTGTTGCTCACAGCTGACACATTCAGATTCGCATCGCTGAGTTAGTAAGTTTCTTGGACTTGAGTAAAGTTACAAAGGATAGAAGGAGAGATGTAAGAAAGAAGATGTGATGGAGTGGTTTTCGTGACATTTTGTGGTGGTTGTTGTACGGTGGTGTAACGGTGGTTGTACGGTGGTTGTAAGGGAGGGGGGTTTGACTGGTGGGGTGGTGACGGAGATCGGGGTGAAGTGTATCTTATGCAAACAAAAATGGTGTGATTTGTTGGTTGTTAGTTAACGCAAAGGGAGTTTGGACTTTGGATACTGTTGTTGGTAAAGCTTTTCATAAATGGAAATAGCAGACAAGTTATTTGTGTAAAGAGTAAATTACACCGTTCGTCCTTATGGTATACGTTGACTTACAAGTTGAGTCCTTTGACCAAAAAAGGTTTACCGTCCATCCTTAATTCCCAAACCTTATACACCGTTAGTCCTCCATCCAACGGGCTACACTAAGCGGCGTTAGTCTCCCAAATCTTGAGGGTATTTGGTCATTTCCATTCCATACTAGTTTCCGCCTAATTCTACACACCATATAAATCGATCTACCCTTTATTTCCTAACCCTAATTTTCCTTCTCTCTTTCATTAAAACCACCAATCAAAACCTACCCATTAATCAAAATGGTGAGATGTCATTGTGGTGCGCAAGCGATGGTGAGAACATCATGGACTAACACAAACCCGGTCGAAGGTTTGGGGATGTTGGATTCATTGATTGGGTTGACCCCAATGTGTCATCGATCTACTTTAATCATTCTGAATTTGTTGAGATCATTGAACAATAATCGAGCACAATTTCAAGTGGTCATGGAAGATAGAGCAAGGATCAAAAGTACCTTTATCTGTCATGGGTTTCTTTTTTTTTTTTTTTTTTTTTGGTTGTATTTTGTTTAGGTGAATGAAGTCAATGGGTTGTATTGAAGATGGATAGTGTTTAGGTGTTGTAATGATGTCGGTGGGTTGTAAGGATGATTGTCACTGCTTTTGTTATCTTTGAATGAATATAAGTTAGATTTGGTTTTGTTTTGTGTTGCATATACTCGCACATTGGTTATTAGTTTGTATTAAAGATGATATTGTTTAGGTGTTTGTTTGATGGTTATGTTTGTGTTTTGTCAAAATAAGCCAACCGATATACACTTAAACATGTACCAATTGACCACATCGACCCATTACACTTAAACATGAACCAACATCTAAAGTCAAAGTTACCCAATATCTAAAGTCAAAGTGACCCATTACCATTACTAAAACCGAACCGACCCATTACACTTAAATATAAACCATATACTAAAGCAGAATCGACCCATTACACGTAAATATAAACCATATACCAAAACTAAAACTGCCCATTACCATAAACATCCAAAAGAGTTTAACATCCAAGTTTCCAAGGCATATATGCCATAAACATCCAAAAGAGCTTAACATACATCAGTTTCAAAGACATAAACCTAAGTTTCAAAGACATACACAAATAACCATAAACCTAATTTTCATAGATATACATTAACCAAGATTGACAACTTTCTTCCTTGTTGGAGTCTTCTTCTTCTTAGACCCTTCATCCACTGCAATTCCCTTCCCTTTATCAGCAGCATTTCCTGCTATATCAAAAGTCAAACAAAAAGAGTAAGTCAAACTGAGTTAACCAAACTCAAACAATAAATTTAAGTAATACAACCAAGAACCAATTAACCTTTTTGGGACTGTGATGGAGTTCCAAAGACATCATCTTCACCAGAAGTTCTTGCTTTCTTCTTCTTAGTACCAGTTTGGGACTGTGACTTCCTTGGACCAGTGCAACTCCTTTTGTTGTGTCCTTTTGTTCCACATGTGTCACATGTCACAGTCTTATGCTCCCTTGTCAGCTTCCCACTCTTGACCATATTGACCACATCTTTCTGCCTTAGACTTTCTCCTCTCTTCCTTGGTCTTCCTACTTGTACTTGATGATTTGGTGGTAGCAGTAGTAGGTACATTACACTTAGGCCAAAATATTCTACCTCTAATAGGCTTGATTATGTATGAGTATACTTTCTTCCAAGTTTCCAACCTATAACATGGGTGTACCCATTCCTCTAGTAAGCTAACTGTTTGACTGTTAAGTGCCATGTTCCAGTTTGTGGCCACAACATGTTGGCAAAGTTGGAATAACACCCCTGCATATTACCCTCACTCTTTCTTTGTCATTTTTTCCATTCTTAGTTCCTCCTTGTTTCAATTGAATGTTCCTTTATTAAATCCTTCACTAACTCCCTGTTTGCAAATTTTTGACCATATAAAAGTAAGTCTTGTACACTCGAGGAGAAGCATATGCTGTTTCCTAATTTGTTTCAACTTCCTCTTTCTTAACCTATCTAATTCATTCTCCTCATCCGAAGCACTCTCAAAGTAGTCATTATTAATGACTTCTATATCCTCTTCTAATTCTTCATCATCGACTATCTCACTTTGGTTATTACAACCCATGAACTCAACATTATCATCAATATTCAAATGGAAATCTTCCATGTCAACTTCAACCTCCTCAACATAATTTTCCTCATCCATAATGTAATCACTATCCCGGCTATCATCCTCACTATCTTCACTCACCGTCAAGATCACCCCTTGAATCTGCTCACTAACTAAGTCATCCCCATTCCTTTCACTATGTTCACTAACTAAATCATCTTTATTAGCACCATCGTTCTCCTTCCACTCACATTATCATTTACCTTTTCGGTGTCATTAGTTGGTAATATGAAATCTAAATCAGCAAATGGATCAAAGGTTGGGTCTTGGGAATCTACATAAGGGTCATATGAAGAGTAAAATTCATTAACAAATGCACTATTTCCCTGACTAGGCTGTACATGGTTAGCAACACCACTGCTTTGACCTTCATCTACCCTAACAACATGTGGTTCTACATTCTTATCAACACAACTACTTTGGCATGCATTCACATCAACCACCATTTTCCTAGCAACTGGTGTGATCCCTGCTCTAGACTCTGGTTCTCCATCATCAAGCTCTTCTATAACTATTCTTTGTTTTTAGTGGTGAGGTAAAATAGAGGTCGGGTTGGTTTTTCATGTTCAACATATATATCTATTAGTTTCGACCTTCTTCACATATTTGGCCATAAAAAGAACATCTTGGTCACTTCCTAAAGGTTGTAGACCATAATCCAAATCAAAACCGGGTTTCAAGAAATGGTAAAACATTATCTTATGGCCATCATTACCTAGCTCTTCTACAATTGAGTCTATCTCATGAACCGAGAACTCATCACCGCCTAACTCATCTACAATATCCATCCTACCATTAATGTATAACCTACCGGTGAGGAAGTGAAACTACCTCCATGATGAACCCTAATTGAAAAGCAGTCTGTGAGAAACCAAAAAAAAAAAATGAAAAAATTAGGGTTTATACAATTAACAATAAGCAAAACTATTTTTCATCAACATAAAACGGGTTTACAACATAATTATCACGCCAACACATGCAAAACAATTACCATTATCGAAAAAGGGCTTACCATAAACCACATTTGGATCAAAATCAACACCATGCCGCTCGTATCCTATATAATGGTGCCACCATTTCGTAAGTCTTACGTGCAAATTTTTACCAGATTTACTCTAAAATTGATTGGAAATTTAAGATTGATCAAAAGATTTGGTGTGAGAAATATTACGGGGATTGCGAGTGAAGTGACAAGTGGTAGATAGAGGATTAAATGCTTAGTGGGGTTCGGAAATGACAGAAATACCCTCAAGATTTAGGAGACTAACGCCAGTTAGTGTAGCCGTTTGGATGGAGGACTAACGGGGTATAAGGTTTGGTAATTAAGGATGGACGGTAAACCTTTTTTGGTCAAAGGACTCAACTTGTAAGTCAACGTATACCATAAGGACGAACGGTGTAATTTACTCTTGTGTAAATAATAACTACTGTTCGTGCTAATTTTATAATATAGTTGTGATCAAAAAAATTATGTGTTGTAAAAGAAAAAAATTATAAAAGTTTAAAAATTTGAGGATTAAATACGATTTAAACTGAATAAAAATAATATGAGTTATAAACAAAAAATAATAAGATTCCGATCTTATAAGATGTTTTTCTTAATTTTTTACTTTCAAATTTATGGTTTTCATATTAATTTTTTACAATTTTGCGATACTGTAAAGTGAGGATTTTATCGAGGTTAATATCTTATAAGATTTCGATCTTATAAGATGTCAGGTCTTGCATAAAATTTTAACGAGCTTAAGATCTTATAAGATTCCAATCTTATATTATCTCGGATCCTATCTTACTTTTTTTAACCACAAACTAAAACCCACAAAGTAGTGGATTATGTTTTATACATTTTAAAAAACAACATGTTAACGAGCTAAAAGAGGTACACAAGCAGAATTTACGACAATCATAATCTTCTTAAACATCCAACAATCATAATTTACGACAAAATTTTCATAAAACATTCATAATTTTTTGTATTAACGAGCTAAAAGCGGTACACAAGCAGAATTTCTTTCGCTACAAGATGGATTCATTCTACTTCCCGATATCAATTTTGAAGAATTCATAGCTAGAAAGTGTACCAAGTATGATTTTTAGTACCATTTTGGGGGAATCCTTTATTTTGTTATGTTTTTATTTTCTGATAGATTTTAATTTAGGAGAATTTTGATTGGGATAGTAGGGAGTGAGTAAATAAAAAACGTGTGTGCATTGTTAGTTAGAGAAGATAGAATGCGTGTGATTGATTTATTAAAAAAGATAAAACTAGGAAATATGTGAATGAAAAAATTGCTGCAATGACTTTTTGGTGTTTCTCCCATCATTTTAACATAGTTATTGATGGTGACTATAATTATCTTGGGGCGTTCACCATAAGAGGTTTATGAAAAGGTTTAAAACTATGAAAATGTTTTTGTTTGTTTTTTTTTTTTCAACCATAGTGAGATTGTGATTTGTATTTATGCGACATGAATAGGTCCAAGATCCTAGACCTTTTCAAAAATTAATGCACGTGTGGTATGATTGAACATTTGATATCATTGTAAAAATGTTTATGCATAGTGGTAATGAGTGTGAAAACCCGCGCGATGCAGCGGGATTGGCTTAAAAGGACTTACTTTGTAGCGACACTTAAACCTTAGGGACTAATTTTGCTAGGTTGCTATAGTTAGCAATTAATTCTACAGGACTTACCTTGCAACGTCGCTTAAACCTTAGGGACTATTTTTGCCAGATTGCTATAGATTGCAATCAATGATGCAGGACTTATTTTGCAGCGCCACTTGAACCTTAGGGACTATTTTTGCCAAGTTGAGAAAGTTTGCAATTAATGCTTGTGTTTGCAAAGGAACCATGTACGTTTTTTAGTATATAAGAAGAATAGGTTTATAGTATTAAAAGTTTTATAAAATGATGATTTTACATGTTATATACCTAGTTCTTTTAAGTTTTTCGAGTAATAAAAATAAAAATAAAAAATAAACATTTTTCAATCCAATTTTAAAAGGAAACATTTTTCTTTATTTTATTTTTATCACCTTAAATGATTCGTGAACAATTTTTTAATTTCTCTTTATTTTATTTCTTTTATTTTTAACTGATACTCGAAAACACAATCTTAAAGTTAACTTATTTCATATTGTACACTACCCAAAAAAAAGCAAAGAGACAAACCAAACCAATATAAGAGTCGGGCTAGATTATACAATACATAGTTGATCCAAAAGGATAAAAGGTCTTTAAATTCAAGCCCAAAGAATAGTAATATGATTTAGGGGTGTTCATCGGTTTGGTTATCGGGTTATTCGGTTTATTCGGTTCGGTTAGTTCGGTTAAAAAAAAATTGGGTCAAACCGAAAACCGAGAACCGAATTCCAATTTGACTCAACCGAACCGAAAACCGAACCGAATAACTGAAAACCGAACCCCTATAACCGAAAACCGAACCGAATAACCAAAATTACATAATTTTAATTTTTTTTATTTAATTATATATATTTTTAGTACAAAATTTATTTTTAAAGAGTTTTAAATTTTTTTCATATAAATACATAGAAAAATGTTATATTTATACTTAAAAAAAAAGAGTTTTAGTACTTTTTTTTCATATAAATACATAGAAATAATATATATTTATAA
The DNA here is from genome assembly GCA_022545495.1 of Chrysanthemum lavandulifolium. Taxonomy (NCBI): domain Eukaryota; kingdom Viridiplantae; phylum Streptophyta; class Magnoliopsida; order Asterales; family Asteraceae; genus Chrysanthemum; species Chrysanthemum lavandulifolium. The sequence goes on from CM040238.1 coordinate 275,597,459, forward strand.
GAATTCGGTTTTCGGTTTTCGTTGCCATAACCATATCCAAACCGATAACCGAATATTTAGTTCGGTTCGGTTCGGTTATGACCAATTCGGTTCGGTTAGGAATTCGGTTTAGTTTTTTTCGGTTCGGTTCGATTTCAGTTTTCGGTTAACGTGGATATCACCCGATCCGTGAACACCTCTAATATGATGTTTTGGACCAAAATCTTGCTTTAATAGCTCACTTTACTTACAAACGTTTTTTCAAACTTTAAGTAAAGTTACAAAGGATAGTAGAATATTTAAAACGAATACAAGTGATCTTTTTGACATTTTGTGGTGGTTGTTGCTGGAACGTCGGCACGTCGGCAATGTGTGGTGGTTTCTGGTGGTGGTTTAACGGTGATGCCGGAGATTTGGGTGAAGTGTATCTTTTGCTAACAAAAACAGTGTTGGTTATTAGTTAACACTAATGGGGGTTTTGGACACTATTGTCGGTAAAGGTTTGAGATTTTGGATATTGGAAAGGGTTAGTTTTGTGATTTTAAAAGTTCGTTTGACAAACAGGAAATAACTTTATTTTATTTTATTTTGCAGAATGATTGCTTTCTAAAGCTTTATAAAGTAGCATTTAGAAGTTGTTTTACACATTATTATTACAAATACATCTATGTTATCAAACATTTTTAGAGAAAAAAAATAAAGTAGCTACTGTGGATACTGTTCACCGCTACTGCTACTTTTGTCAAACACATTACATGTATACCTTTGTTGTTATCATCATATATAAAACACAGTAACGCACAATTTTCAAAAAAAGTACGATTATTAAATTGGGTGTTATTAAAAGGATTTAATCTGTATATCTTTATATTTTTAAAAACTTTTGAATTGACTCAAAATGAAAATTTTGAACAATTATTTTGATAGAATAAAAATGGAGAAATGGAAAATAAATTTAAGATGGAGAAGTAATCATAAAAGTTGTCCTCGTATACCTGTTAAAAATCATGAAGTGGCATACAATTTAGAACTCGTTCATACAATATAATATCTTGCTACAAGATAGCTTTCATTTGAGTCTTCATAAATATCTACTTATAATATACTATTAGTTTATACTTTGTTTTACTAAACACTCACACAAAAATGACACTTATGCACTTTTAATGTTAACATGTGGATTTATGACCATTTAATCTAATTATAAATAAAACAATTTAATTTTTTACATCACTATAAACTTGAAACCCAAAATTAATATATTTTGGCATAAATTGATAATTTTGCTAAAAAAAATAACTCTTTCTTACATTTTAACTCAACCAAATTACTAAAACATTTAACAAAGTAGCTATTAACTATTAACTATAGTTCAAATGGTAAATTGTTAAATATTAATAAAAATTCTTACATTGTATACAAATCAAACTAATAAGATACAATATTAATCTATTATAAATTCTTCGTCTAAATAGTACTAACAAGTAATATATGATTACTCTTTTAAAGTATTTTTTATCATAACTGCGCACTCAAACAACACCTTACTATACGTGATTTATCTTTTATCGTTGTCTAAATGTTTTGCTCGTGTATGCTTATTTCATTGTTGAACATGTATAATTGTGCTTGTAATTGAGATGTCAAAACTGAGTAAAATGAATATCTAAATATATCTTGTTCTTTTTCTAAATAACTCTCTTCGAGTCTTCGTTCTAAAATAAATAAGATTTTCCCTTATGGTCAATTGAAAGGAAAAGCTCATTTAGTTTAATACAAAGATAGTAGTATTCGAATATGTATTGGTTAGCCTCTAACACCACCATCTTTGTTCTCAAGCTTCCCAAACAAGTAATTGTACGCTTCATTCGCAACCATACTCACTGCAACCATCAACTTTGACTTGTATTTTCCAATCCCAACCAACTCATTGTCTATGTAAATTTCAAACTCTCATGTTTGAATCCACATAACACATATCACGCTTTAGGCTTCAGCCCATTCCTCTGGCCTGTCTCGTTAAACTTTGTAACTGGATGTTAGAAGTTTTCAGGCGTGACAAATGGCTGCAACAAGCAGTTCACCACTTGTATAACCAAAGTTTATAATCAACAACGGCCTAATAAAGTCTTAGAAACAAAATTTTTGGAACAATTGAATTAATAGTCGTTGATATTTTATAAGATAAAAGTCTAAGGTAACTTTGTATCCCATTAACTTAATTTGATTGAATAAAGACTAAAACTTTAATTGAATAGTTTGTAGATAATATAAACTGAAATAGAGATAAAATGACAACACAAATTGTTACATCAATATTACAATCAGTTAATAATTTTTTGTACAAAATATATAATTGAAAGCAATTGGTAAATTGAAAAACTAAACAAAATAAATTACATGAAAATACAAATTAGATAAAATAGATGAAATCATGTAACATATTCATGTTGAACGAATTCATTATGACAATTTTTTACTCATAAGGCAATAAGCAACTAAATACATCAAACCTCAAAGTACAATTAAAATCCATATTGGACTTTTACACTAATAAGGTAATGAGATTTTAACCATAAGAACCTCCATCTTGGGGAGAGAATGCACTGTCATCAAAGTTAAACCGAAGCAATTTTGACCATAAGTTTATCAATAAGCTTGTAGATTTAGTGGGAAATGTAGTTATTAGATAAAATGAATTGGTGAATTTAAAGTGAATATATGATGCTTTGTTTGAGAGCTTTGTGTCTAGTTTGCATAGAAGTATGGTGAGGAATTGAAGAATTTCTTTATTGTTCTTTCTCGTCTCAGTTAGGGCATATCCAAAATAGAGGATGAGTAGATGTTTTGATAAGTGATATTGTTGATAGATAATATATATTCACCTTTTCACTAAAAAGGAAAAAAAGGTAATGAGATCAACAACATCGCATAAAGAACCACACAAATCATGATTGTTAAAGACCCCGACATGTGCTCAATAAAGAGTTTGGGCTTACGATTACGAAAATTTCCAAAAAATGTAGGATTAGTAACCATTCTCTTGTTGCACTCAAATGGTAAGTGAGTTTACCATTTATTAGTTTCTTCCAATATCTCAAAAGCCCTATAGGATTCATAACTATAATTGGAAAGCTAATGTATTAACAAACTAATGTAAATCATTATTGACATATTAAAGTTTATCAATAAGCCAAGGATGAGAATTACTAAAGAACGCAAGACTATTTAACTAAGTGAATCATGCAATTGATATTGCTATTCAATTCACAATATAATTATGTCCCATACATTCATGCCTAAAGTGAGGATCATTGATACTAACCAATTATAATCGAAATAATAATAATAATAATAATAATAATAATAATAATAATTCCTCTTTTGTTATCTATTATTATAGCTATAAAAGTCTATAGAGATAAAGCTTGTAACGGAGTATAATTTAGAGTTTGCTAAACATAGCTCTAAAGGTTACATTTAAGAAATAAAAATATGCATAATTAGTTATACGTAAAGTCAGTTGAGAGAGATTAAATGTAAATGGTGAGTAGCTATTATTAAAGTACAAGCAGTCAATACGTGTCTTTAGACTATCTTTATCAACAACTCAACCCAACCTCATCTTTTATTAAAATATTATTTTTTCTTCCCTCCAACTACACAAAATACATACAACCAATTCATACCATTTATCAACAACCCAACCTAAAATAATATAAGTATTAAAAATAAAAAAGAAAAAGTAAAGAAAAAAAACGAATAGCCACTAAAATAAAAACATGTGGCAGATTGGGGTTGTGATATTGGGTTGCCAAGTGATCTAGGTTGTTGATGTTGGTTGTATACAACATTATAAAAATAATATACTTGTATGTATTTCCATAAGGTTGGGTTGTCAACCCACCCAATAAACATAGTCTTAGAGCTACATTTAGCAATTATTTTATTTTATTTTATTATTATTATTATTATTTTTTTTGGTAAAGGGTTTCTTTGATTAATGTATAATTTCTCATAATTTATAGTATCATTTGTCCTACTTCATTGTCAAACATGTATTTTCAACATTATCAGTTATAGTTTTGATTCTAGGGATGTGAGTAGAAATAAAAAACATGTGCATTGTTGGTTAGAAAAGATAGAATGTGTGTGATTTGTTTGATAACAAGATAAAAACGAGAAATATGTGATGAAAATATTGCAACAATGACTCTTTGGTATTTTCTCCCATCACTTATTTCATATCTTTTATATTTATATAATAAAGGAATTATATCATTTGGAGTAATTTTGTCAATTTCTTCTTATTGAAAAAACAATTTGGTCAATAGGAGAGCTCGATTTCGTCACGTAAGCAAAATCGTGTGATGTGATTGGTTAATAAAGTCAAAATTAAATTGATTTTAGTCAAACTTTAATAAATTTGGTGGAGAAATTTGGTTGATAAAAAAAGCACATAAAAATATAGGTGTTAAATTTGTGAAAACAAAAACCTAAAATAAGATGAGGTAATTAATAAAACTTTAGTGGTTGAATTTTTAAAAAGTATATAGAGTTAAGTGTAACATTATAAGCTTTTATGTTTTTTAATAACTTTGGATTATAAACAAATACCCCCTTATACTTTATATCCTTTATACTTTAAATCTTCAAAAATACAATGTATTTGTTGTTTTAAAAAAACAACATATAAATTTGCATAAGATTATAAGTATCATTTTTTTTACTATATACGTTCAATAAGGACTCATTTATTTCATTTTAAAAGTTTAACCTATGTGGACACACGAGCTTTACATTTTAAATACGGCTAAATTATCGAAAACAGGAATATAATTATCAAATTGTAAGCATGGGTACTTTAATATAAAATAAATAAGCGCAATTGTACTTATAACAATGACTTATGTAATTCTTATTTATTTATATAAGGATATCTAGAAAAAAATTTAAAAAAATTTAAGGAGTATACTTTAATTTTATCAACGCCTCATTATGTGCTATTAAACTTGCATCATGTGTATAACATAATATCGAGAGTGAAATTTAAATAACAACATCAACATCTTTGTCACTAAATAAAATTAAATCTTGAGTTACCTAACATAAATTTTACAAATATTTTACCAAATTTAATGGATATTAATGATAATGAAAACTCAGACATAAGTATTAGTTGTACTTATATCACAATTTTCATGGGCAAATTCTTATATGTGTATATACTTAACTAAAATGTTAAAATAAATTTGATTTATGTGTAAACTTTGTGGGTGCACGAAACTTATAATTATATAATTATATGCATTACCTTTAAAGATACAATATTCTGTATTAATACAGAATTTTTTTTTTCAAAACCCCGTGCGTGCACGGGTATTATAACTAGTATTTATACTAGACGAATATTCGCGTAAAACGACGATGTATAACGCAAATAAATATAATTGTAAACTTATTTTGGGGTGACCCTTGACGTACTTTCGAGTTCAATATATAGTCACTGCGAGAAAAAAATAGTATAAATAAAAAATGATAAAAGTTTTAGGATTAAACAATATTTAAAATATTAATTTAGTAGTGGATGTTATTACCAATTTTAATCAAGTTAGTTTAGTAATTGAACTTTTAAGTTTTCAAGATTAAGGATTAAGTAAAATGGTATAAATGATTTATAGATAGTATAGATATTATTCAGTTGTCGAGTTTTTCTTACCATCTCTTTATATTTATATTTAATTGTCGAGTTTTTCTTACTATCTCTTTATATTTATATTCAGCTGTCGAGTTTTTGAGTAAGAAAATGATGTAAACATTTTCAGCACAATTTTTATATTTATATTCAGTTTTTTTGACTAAGAAAACGATGTTAACATTTTCAGCATAATTTTATGAAGAAAAACTTTGCTTCAAAATCAACCTAATTACCTTTTAAGTCTTTTTTCCTTTTTTTTACTTCTTAAGTGATACTCGATAATACAACTTTTTATGTTTCTTTTTATTTACTTGTCTTTTTTTTCTGTAAATGATACTCGATAACACATTCTTATTAAGATGCATATCTCCTTGTTATATAAATGTATACGTGTATATAACAAGATATATAGTTTAAACCGTTTGTCACTTTGGTGTATTTACTTTTTTCCGTGTCTATGAGTGTAACCTAAATGTAATATCCATTTGTGTGAGCTCTTTTTTTTTTTTTTTTTTTTTTTTTTTTTTTAATAAATTATTGTGACAATTGTTAAACAAATTATCGATGGTTCTTGTTTGGGTTTTTGGGTGATTCAATGGCATTTCAGAGGTAATAGTTTTGGTGCAAATGAATGTGTGGTTATTATTTGTATGTAATTCAGCATTGTGTCTTGTTGACTAAGCAAATCTATAAAATTTTGCATAGAAAATTTAATGTTTGATCATCATAACGGGTTTCAATTATACCCGCGTAACTTGAGATAATTTGCAAAGCAACGACAAATAATAGTCTATTGCATTTTTTGCCTTTTCTGGTTTTGGTCGTGGAATAATTTTCCGTGATGATGTAAAAGAAGATGTTAATACAAATAAACCGTAAAAATATTTATTTATATTTAGCGATCTCTTTGTGTTTTGTTGATAACAAATATAAAGTTATCATAAGTAAAATTATAAGAATACATGTTATTAACTAGATGCTAGAAGTTTCAGGCGTGACAAATGGCTACAACAAGCGCTTCACAACTTGTATAACCAAAGTTTATAATCAACAACAACCTAATAAAATCTTAGAAACAAAAGATTTGGAATAAATGAATTAATAGTCGTTGATATTTTATAAGATAAAAGTCTAAGGTAACTTTGTATCTCCTTAACTTAACTTAATTGAATAAACACTAAACTTATAATTGTATCTCCTTAACTTAATTTGATTGAATAAACACTAAAATTATAATTGAATAGTGTGTAGATAATAGAAACTGAATTAGAGATAAAATGACAACACAAATTGTTACTTCGGTTAATAATTTTTTTTACAAAATATAGACAAATAAAATTTAGATCTTGAAAGCAATTGGTAAATTGAAAAACTAAACAAAATAAATTACATGAAAAATACAAATTGGATATAAATGAGATGAAATCATGTAACATATTCATATTGAACCAATGCATTATGACACCTTGTACTCATAAGGCAATAAGCAACTAAGTACATCAAACCTCCAGGCACAATTAAATTCTTATTGGATTTTTACACTAATAAGGTAATGAGATTTTAACCATAAGAACCTCCATCTTAGGTAGAGAATGCACTCCCATCAAAGTTCAACCGAAATAATTTTGACCACAAGTTTATCAATAAGCTTGTCGATTTAGTAGGAAATGTAGTCATTAGATAGAATGAATTGGTGAATTTAAGATGAATATAGGATGCTTTGTTTGAGAGCTTTGTGTCTAGTTTGCATAGAAGTATGGTGAGGAATTGAGTTTCTTTATTGTTCCTTCGTGTCTCGGTTTGGGCATGTCCAAAAAAGCGGGTGAGTAGATGTTTTGATAAGTGATATTGTTGATAGATAATATATATTCACCTTTTCATTAAAAAAGAGAAAAAGGTAATGAGATCAACAACATCCCATAAAGAACCACGCAAATCATGATTGTTAAAGACCCCGACATGTGCTCAATAAAAAGTTTGGGCTTACGATTAAGAAAATTTCCCAAAAAATGTTGGATTAGTAACCATTCTCTTGTTGCACCCAAATGGTAAGTGAGTTTACCATTTATTAGTTTCTTCCAATATCTCAAAAGCACCATAGGATTTATAACCATAATTGAAAAGCTAATGTGTTAACAAACTAATGTAAACCATTATTGACAAATTAATGTTTATCAATGAGCTGAGGATGATAATTACTAAAGGATGTAAGAATATTTAACTAAGCAAATCATGCAATTGATATTGCTATTCATTTCACAATATAAGTGAGGGGTCAAAGGTAGTTATGTCTCATACTTTCATGACAAAGTGAACGTTTGTACGCTTCATATCATGCCAAAAGTGAGGATCATAAACACTAATCAATAAAAAAATGCCTCTTTTGTTATTTGTTACTATCATAATTAGAAAATTCCTTAGTAATAAAGCTTGTAAGCACTAAAGATTACGTTTAAGAAATAAAAATATGCATAACTGGTGATACATAAAGTCCATCAAAATCCTAAATGCAATGATGCGCGCAATTTATGTAGTGATGTGCGCATTTCTAAACCAGAAGCTCACTCTTCAGGCATGCCTCGTTAAACTTTGCAACTGGATACTAGAAGTTTTCAGCTGCTGCTGATAACAAAAGCCCTTCAACACCTGTATACCAAAGTTTATAATCAACAACGGCCCTATAAAGTCTTAGAAACAAAAGATTTTGAACAAATGAATTAATGTTCGTTGATATTTTTAAAAATAAAAGTTGAAGGTAACTTTGTATTTTTTTAACTTAATTTGATTAAATATTAACTAAAACTATAATTTAATAGTGTGTCTAAAATAAAAACTGAATTAAAGATTAAAATGATGATACATATTGTTACATTAATATTTACAATCAATAAATAACTTTTTTTTACGATATGTTGACAAATAAAATTTTAGATCTTGAAAGCATTTGGTAAATTGAAAAACTATATTAAAATAAATGACATGAAAATACAAATTACTATATATATAATTTAGCGTCATAAACTTTCTTTAGTCTTTATCCTTCTACTAGCTAGAAAAGCCTGACTTCACGGATACTAAGATTAACTGCTAAGCTTGACTACCCTTTTACTACTTGAACTAGAAAGCTTGACTACCCCATATCTAAATGAGATTTCAAAAATTAGATATAAATGAGATGAAATCATGTAACATATATATATTAAACAAATTCATTATGACACTTTTACACTCATAAAGAACCACGTAAATCATAATTGCTAAAGACCCCGACATGTGCTAAATAAAAATTATGTGCTTATAATTAAGAAAGTTCCCAGAAAGTGTTGGATTACTAACACTCAGTTGTTGCACCCAAATGGTAAGTGAGTTTACTATTTATTAGTTTCTTCCAATATCTCAAAAGCATCATAGGATTCATAACCATAATTGTAAAGCTAATGTATTAACAAACTAGTGTAAACCATTATTGACAAATTAATGTTATCAATAAGCCGAGGATGAAAGTTACTAAAAGATGCAACACTATTTAACTAAGTGAATCATGCAATTAATATTGCTACTCAATTCACAATATAAGTGAGGGGCAAAGGTAGTTATGTCCCATACATTCATGTCAAAAGTGAGGATCATTGCACTAATCAATTAAAAAAAATGCCTCTTTTGTTATTTGTTAGCAAAGCTAGAAAAGTCCTTACTGATAAAGTTGTAATGGAGTATAATATAGGGTTTTGCTAAACATAGTCTTAAAGGTTACGTTTAAGAAATAAAAATATGCATAATTGGTGATACGTAAAGTCGGTTGAGAAAAGTTAAACGTAAAAATAAGCAGTTATTATTAAAGTACAAGCAGTCAATACATGTCTTTAAGCTACGTTTAGCAATTTCCTATAATTTATAGTACCATTTGTCCTACTTCATTGTCAAACATGTATTTTCAATATTATCAGTTATAGTTTTGATTCTAGGGATGTGAGTAGAAATAAAAAACGTGTGCATTGTTAGTTAGAGGAGATAGAATATGTGTGATTGGTTTGATAAAAAGATAAACACATGAAATATGTGAATGAAAAATTGCTACAATGACTCTTTGGTATTTTCTCCCATCATTTTAACTTATTTCATATTTGTACACTACCGCAAAAAGGCAAAGACAAACCTAACCAATGTAAGAGTTAGGCTGGATTTGATCCAAAAGGATAAAAGGTCTTGAAATTTAAGCCTAAAGAATAGGAATATGATGTTTTGGACCATAAAACGGATTAAAACGTTTTAAAATTGACGTATAAAAAGTGAGAAGAGTAGAATGAGCTTTTCAAATTTGTAGTTAAAATTTAGAGAATAAGAATTTCACATTTCTTGAAAATTGTTGAAAAAAAGTGTAACTAAACGAATTTTCAATTTTTCCCTTTTCATAATGAAAAATTTTCAGGAAAATTGGGAAATTTTTCATAAACTAGATGACCCGTTAGCTTCATGATTTTAAATGTTTTTTTGACAACCAGGAAGTAACTTTATTTTATTTTGTATTTTTGCAAAATGCTATTTTATAAAGATTCATAACGTAGTATTTAGTAGCGTTGAGCATTTAACACTTGTTTTACATATTATTATTACAATTACAACTACGTTACAAAACTTAAAAAAAAAAGAAAAAAAAAAGTATTTGTACTACTCAATGCTATTGCAACTTTTTCCAAACACACTACATGTATAGCTTTATTGTTATCATCATATATAAATCGCACGGTTTTTTTTTATAAAAAAAGTACGATTATTGCATTGGTTGTTATTAAAAAGATTTCACCCGTATATCTTTACATTTTTAAAGCTTTTGGATTGACTCAAAATGAAATTTTTGAACAATTATTTTGATAGAATAAAAATGGAGAAGTGGAAAAATAAATTTAAGATGGAGAGTAATCATAAAAGTTGTCCTCGTATACCTGTTAAAATCATGAAGTGGCATACAGTTTAGAACTCAGAACTCATTCATACAATATAATTTATCTTGCTACAAGATAGCTTTCATTTGAGTCTTTAGAAATATCTACCTATAATATATTAGTTTATCTTTTGTTTTACTAAATAGAATTGATACATACACCACATTTTTTGATGTATGCATCACAATTTGTGCATTAGAGTTTGAATCGTAATACACAAATTGTGATATATGCATCAAAATATATGATGTGAGTATCACCTTCCTCTACTAAACTCTCACACAAAAATGACACTTATGCACTTTTAATGTTAACATGTGGATTTATGATTTTGCACTTTTAATGTTAACATGTGGATTTATGACCATTTAATCTAATTATAAATAAAACAATTTAATTTTTTACATCACTATAAACTTGAACCCCAAAATTAATATATCTTGGCATAAATGGGTAATCTTGTTAAAAAATTGACATTTTCTTACATTTTAAGTCAATAAAAATACTAAAACATTTAACAAAGTAGCTATTAACTATTAACTATAGCTCAAATGGTAAATTGTTAAATATTAATAAAAATTCTTACATTGTATACGAATCAAACTAATAAGATACAATATTAATCTATAATAGATTCTTCATCTAAATAATAACAAGTATGGTTACTCTTTTAAAGTATCTTTTATCATAATTGCGCACTCAAACAACACTGTACTATAGTTGATTTATTTTTTATCATTGTCTAAATGTTTTGCTCGTGTATGCTTATTTCATTGTTTAACATGTATAACTGTGCTTGTAATTGAGATATCAAAATTGAGTAAAATGAATATCTATATATATATATATCTTGTTCTTTTTCTAAATAACTCTCTTCTAGTATTCGTTTTAAAATAAATAAGATTTTCCCTTATGGTCAATTGAAAAGAAAAAGCTTATTTAGTTTGATACAAAGATAGTAGTATTTGAATATGTGTTAATTAATCTCTAACACCACCATCTTTGTTCCCAAGCTTCCCTAACAAGCAATTGTACGCATCCTTTGCAGCCCTACTCAATGAAACCATCAACTTTGACTTGTACTTTCCAGTCCTAACCAACTCATTGTTTATGTAAATTTCAAACTCTCCCGTTTGAATCCATATAACACATATCACGCTTTAGGATTGAACCCATTCCTCTGGCATGTCTCGTTAAACTTTGTAACTGGATGCTAGAAGTTTTCAGGCGTTACAAATGACTGCAACAAGCGCTTTACCACTTGTATAACCAAAGTTTATAACTAACAACGACCTAATAAAGTCTTAGAAACAAATGATTTGGAATAAATGAACTAATAGCCGTTGATATTTTATAAAATAAAAGTCTAAGGTAACTTTGTATCTCCTTCACTTAATTTGATTGGAGATAAAATGACAACACAAATTGTTACATCAATATTACAATCAGTTAATAATTTTTTTTTACAAAATATAGACAAATAAAATTCAGATCTTGAAAGCAATTAGTAAATTGAAAAACTAAACAAAATAAATTACATGAAAATACAAATTAGATAAATGAGATCAAATCATGTAACATATTAATATTGAACCAATTCATTATGACATTCATTTACTCATAAGGCAATAAGCAACTAAATACATCAAACCTCAAGGCACAATTAAAATTCATATTGGACTTTTACACTAATAAGGTAATGAGATTTTAACCATAAGAACCTCCATCTTGGGGAGAAAATGCACTACCATCAAAGTTCGATCGAAACAATTCTGACCATAAGTTTATCAATAAGCTTGTAGATTTAGTAGGAAATATAGTCATCAGATAGAATGAATTGGTGAATTTAAGGTGAATATATGATGCTTTTTATTAGAGCTTTGTGTCTAGTTTGCATAGAAGTATGGTGAGGAATTGAGTTTCGTTATTGTTCCTTCTTGTCTCACTTTGGGCATGTCCAAAATAGAGGGTGAGTAGATGTTTTGATAAGCGATATTGTTGATAGATAATATATATTCACCTTTTCACTAAAAAAGGTAATGAGATCAACAACATCGCATAAAGAACCAGGCAAATCATGATTGTTAAAGACCCCGACATGTGCTCAATAAAGAGTTTGGGCTTACGATTAAGAAAATTTCCCAAAAAAGTGTCCGATCAGTAACCACTCACTTGTTACACTAAATGGTAAGCAAGTTTACCATTTATTAGTTTCTTCCAATATCTCAAAAGGATCATAGGATTCATAACCATAATTGGAAAGCTAATGTATTACTTAACAAGTTACTATAAACCATTATTTTTGCAAATTATTGTTTATCAATGAGCTGAGGATGAAAATTACTAAAGGATGCAAGACTATTTAACTAAGTGATTCATGCAATTGATATTGCTATTCAATTCACAATATAAGTGAGGAGTCAAATGTAGTTATGTCCCATACATTCATGCCAAAAGTGAGGATCATGACACTAAAAAAAAAGCCTTTTTTAATTTGTTAGCAAAGCTAGAAAAGTCCTTAGTGATAAAGTTGTAATGGAGTATAAAATAGGGTTTTGCTAAACATAGCCTTAAAGTTACGTTTAAGAAATAAAAATATGCATAATTGGTGATACGTAAAGTCGGTTGAGAAAAGTTAAATGTAAAAAATAAGCAGTTATTATTAAAGTACAAGCAGTTAATACATGTCTTTAAGATACATTTAGCAATTTCCTATAATTTACTTTTATTTAGCAATTTCTATAATTTATACTTTCCACTTGTCCTACTTCACTGTCAAACATGTATTTACAGAATAACTTTTTATTATCATGTTATAGTTTTGTTTGAGATGATAGGGATGTGAGTAAAAAAAACGTGTGCATTGTTAGTTAGAGAAGATAGATAGTGTGTGATTGGTTTGATAAAAAGATAAACACATGAAATATGTGATATGAAAAAATTGCTACAATGACTATTTGGTATTTTCTCCCATCATTTTAACTTATTTCATATTTGTACACTACCGCAAAAAGGCAAAGACAAACCTAACCAATGTAAGAGTTGGGCTGGATTTGATCCAAAAGGATAAAAGGTCTTGAAATTTAAGCCCAAAGAATAGGAATATGATGTTTTGGACCATAATTGACAAATTAATGTTATCAATAAGCCGAGGATGAAAGTATCCAGGATAAAACAATATTTAACAAACCGAACCATGCAAATATTGCTACTCATTCACAATATAATTATGAATACAAATAAAAGTTCGGTTTTGACGGTTCATTTTGGTTTTGTTATCCAAGGTAGAAAAGTCCGAAATTAAATAAATATATATATATTTTTTATATATTTATATTAAAAAATATATTAAAATTCTTTTATAATATATATATATATATATATATATATATATATATATATATATATATATATATATATATAATATTTTTATAGTACTTGAAATTATTTTTTTTACAAAAATATATGTAAATAAATGAATAAATTATTAAATTTAGGTAATTAGGAAGATATTGTGTGTTGGTTTGATAAAAGTTATTGGGGAAAAAATTCGGACTTTTAGTATTCTCCCATCATTTTAGTTAATTTGAATTCGGTTCGGTTCGGTTCTTGGTTATACCTAGAAAAAAATTAACCAAAAGGAAACTTGAAATTTAAGCCCAACCGATAAACACCCCTAACCATAATATTGCTTTAATAGCCCATGTTTTATACTCCTAGATATGCAAGTTCGGAGAAAATATACAAATAAAGGTAAGAGTTGATATCAATATAGATCATAATTTATTAAAGATTAAATGAACAAATCATGGTTATTTATTTTTCCATCAAATAGCAAGAGTCATCTTTCACTTTTTTTTTTGAAAAGCACTTCGATATACTTTTGATAAACTTTTTTTCCGAGTTTTTTTAGTGTTAAAATTACATGTGATTTGTTGTTTAAAATTAACGTGTGATTTCACAAATCACATGTGATTTAACAAATCACAAGTGATTTTTCAAACGTAAATTTCTAACACTAAAAAAAAACTCAAAAAAAAAAAAAGTCAGTAAAAATATATGAAGTGCCTTCATATAAAACGATTTAATTATCGCGATAATACGATTCGCTTCCCATAACGATTAATGTTTTGTGAGATATTTAATTTTTTAAGAGAGAATAAAAGTGTATTTTGTAAATTTGATGAAAAATAAATGGTGAAGATTTGTTGATCGTATCTTTAGAGAATTTGTGTTATATATTAAACTTTTTTTCGTAAAGTTAATGTTGTAAAATCAAAGTGTTTAAAAAACACGTACAAGAAAAAATGTACCCACTATCTTAACTTCACCAAATGAGACATCAAGTTTCAACCTAAAAATGAAAAGAAAATGTAACTATATAGCGGGGAGTTCCCGCATTAATTAGTGGTGGATTTTTTCCGAACATAATTAGTGGTACCGGTGCAAAATCGGTTTTCCCGCTTTTTCGAAATTCGATTTGGTCTCCTGCATAGATGAATTCCGATTTTTTTCACCTTATTTCATAATCCCGATACCGCATCAGATTTCAAAATCGTAGTTCCGGTTCGGATCCGTTCGGCTCAAATCTTCATCCCCGTATATAGTCTCTGGATGAATTGACGATCTAAGAAAAATCTAGTAACCTTTCAACTAGTAAAAGGCTAGAGTCTAGAAATGTGAAACAAAGACTAAAAAAGGTGACTGAACATGGTTATAGACTTGGGTGGAACCAAATTTCATTGGAAATTTAAGTTGTATACTTAGATAAATAATAGTTCACCCAACATGTGTCAAACTTGCTTAGGTGATCAAGTCATGGGCTCTGTACGGCGGGTTAAGTCAAGTGACCTCACTAGCAATTTAGAAGAGATGTATTTCTGTATTGCGTAGAAGATTTTATTGTTACAGTATGTCGGGTTCAAGTCCCGACATCTACTTCTATAATGTGACATACTTGAATATAGTAATCGTTGAACGTTTTACTAGTAAGTTCTACAAGAATTCGTCTGGCGGTTCACTTTCTTAATGGTATGTAATGCTGATGCTAATTGCAAATGCGAGATTATATGAACTCTTTGGCTTTTGCAAGTAAGCTTGTAAACTTGTGTCTAGAGATCTAATCAGATCAGGTGGACCGGATATTAACCACCCACCTGCAAAACGAGCTGTGTTTTGCAGGTGGGTGGCATGACAATTTGGTCAAGTGTCGTTTAGAATAACTTTTAGTATACATTTTGAGGATGCAACTTTAATCCATAACAACTATGCTAATTAGAATAACAACAAATGGCATAAAAATGTATATTTCATTAATATTTGCTCACAACAATATAAGGCAATTCATATCTTAAGAAGGTACACCTCGCTAAGATGGGATTGTGTATTGTTGTTGTTATCTTAAGAGGGTATAACTTTTCATATATTTCCTACCTTGCGTTGGTTGAACACTTAACGCAGTAAATTTGACGTGATGCGCAATGACCATTTGCAGGTAAACACCCTTCCCATATGACCCGGAAAAAAAAAATTAAAGGTTTCTTACCTCAAAAAAGAACTTATAATAGATTGTACCTTATTGGGAGAACAAGATTTTTATCAAGACAATAGCACTAAAAATTTTACTAATGTAACCAAACTACATAATCTAAGCTACAGTTGCAGTTTTGGCGAAAAAAAGAAAAAAGAACACTATGATGAAAGTGAAGTTGAATAAGTGACATCACATCTAAAACAGCCCATTGTATCCAACATCTGGTTTGCAAAAAAAAAGTAGACTGGTTAAGTATAATATCAAAACCGCACCCAGTTTTGGTGCAAAACTGATGAAGAATTGGATTTGAAGAAAACAATCAATGATGAGTGAAGTTCAATTTCCCACATAAACAAATAAAAGCATAGTTGATGTATAATACTAATACTATTTTAAGAAAAGTATGATCAACTAGTCACATGGAATGAACCTCAGCAAAAGGAAAATTCCAAACAAGTCCACAAATATTTTCGATAAAATACTGAAGGATGAAAACTACTCCATCTATTATTAGAGTCAACTAGGAAGATCTTGTGAGTTCGAAAGTTTGATTTTTATCTTAGGATCTACTCTTAATGCAACGTGGTCTTTTTTAAAGACCTGTGAGGCTAGCTTATGGATACCGCAACTTTATCTCTAACATATCGAAAGAGGCTATAGCTTATATGACAACCCGTCAAATGGGTCAAACCAAAAAATCATAGTATTACTGATATACTAGAGTTTTCTTATAGCTATATGATGGACTACTAATAATTTATGTAATTTTTTTTCGGGACAAAGTGTATTGGGGCAACCCTGCCCACCCATACCAAAAGAACTACAGATTTTGACCGCTACCCAACTTGTATGACCCACCCATGTTCACGCCTCAGCATGAAGTGAATTAAATCAAGAGTGGCTTATTCGGGATCTCTTATAACCGTAGCTACTACCATAACAAATCTTTTTTTTCTAACGCAGTAGAAGACCATAAAAGTATGTGCATACCAAAATGACTAGCTGAGACCTCTAAGACTTATTAAAGAAAGCTATAACCAATTGAACAAACCCATGTGAGTAACACTATTCGTCTAATATAAGTAACTTCATATCCCTTTAAGACCGTAACATTAGATATTACTTTGACCAGATAAGTCAAATGTATCCGGATCAAAACAGTGAAAAATCTTAACTGAATACACATTAATTATACGCCCTGAAATTTAGGCCATGGTACATTGCAACTACCTTTCCTTACAGATATAACTTCTTATGATTAAACTATTGATGAAAATAACTTTGTTCCCTCTAGTGGATGCCTATATATACCTCGCTAAGCTTAAAATATGTTCATCATCAAACAGCAATAAACTTGAAGAAAAAAAAACGAAAATGGAAATCCCTACGATTGATTTTAGCAAGTTAGATGGTGAAGATAGAAGCAAAACAATGGCTCTTCTCCACCATGCTTGCGAGAAATGGGGCTTCTTTCAGGTGATATGATCATAATTCTCTTAATATAATCACCCGAAACATTATTTTGTGTTACACGTATATATTAATAGCAAGATATCGTACATGTTTCACTAGCTATTAGTAATGTATTACTAAAATTATCAACACATTAACCCTTACAATATAGCCTTATTGGATTTGGATCGTGTTATGACATGCAGATTGAAAACCATGGAGTTGATAAGAAGCTAATGGACAAAGTCAAGAAACTAGTGAATCAACATTATGAAGATAACATGAAGAAGAGTTTCTACAACTCGGAGATAGTTAAAAAAGTTGAAGATCACAACAAAACCACTGATATCGACTGGGAAAGCACTTTTTTCCTGTGGCATCGTCCTGATAATAAGATCAACGAGTGCACTAACCTTTCTGAGGAGCTTCGGTAAGTCAGTAATGCCATATCCATGCTTGCGATATTTGCTATGCCAATAAAGGCTTCCATCCAGCACAATTAGAAACAAATTATTCTAAGTGATGTAACTAAATAAAGGTAGCGGTTTTGACCCATTTACTTACAAATGAGTTTTTAGAGATTTGTTATATGCCTAATGGGTCAGATAAGTGTAACAAAATGAGCTTAAAAGAAAACAGGTCAAATGTAGCGAAAAGTGTTTTTTTGATACATTAAATCTCCTGAATTATTTTATCAATAAAATATGGATTTTTTTTTTTGAAATAATATAATTTAATTTGTGAACATATTTGACGCAAGTTTATGAACAAAGTTTAACCCAATCCAAACCATGACCAACACCAAAGACTTACCATGACTTGTTAACAGACGTCCCGACCAGCCTATTTGCCACCTCGAGCTTGTTTTTGTAGTGCATACTAAAAAATATTTTAACGGTAACACATACCTTGCTCCGGATTTATATATCAGACATTGTTTACTCGTGCGTATTTCTTGATAAACGATAGTGTAACACAATTTCAGCATCTATATAACAAATAGCTAAATAAATGCAGAGAAACAGTTGATGAGTACATTAACCAGCTGATAAAGGTGGCCGAGACGCTCTCTGAACTCATGTGCGAAAATCTTGGTCTCGACAAAGACTACATCAAGGAGGCTTTTACAGGAACCAAAGGTCCTTCAGTAGGAACAAAAGTAGCAAAATACCCAAAATGCCCTCACCCTGAACTCGTGAGAGGTCTTCGTGAGCACACAGATGCAGGTGGCATCATTCTTTTGCTCCAAGATGACCAAGTCCCAGGTCTCGAATTTTTCAAAGATGACCAATGGGTTAACATACCACCATCTAAAAACAATACTATTTTCGTTAACACGGGTGATCAAGTGGAAGTGTTGAGTAACGGCCTTTATAAAAGTACCGTCCATCGGGTCATGACTGAAAAAGATGGAAGCCGACTGTCGATTGCCACTTTTTATAATCCTGCTGGTGATGCAGTTATATCTCCAGCTCAAAAGTTGTTGTACCCAAATAGGTATACTTTTCAAGACTACTTGAAACTTTATTCGTCTACTAAGTTTGAAGATAAAGGGCCTCGGTTTGAGTCAATGAAGAAGATGATGGTCAATGGTCACTAAAAAGTGAAAGGCTTCTGCATAAGAGACAATGGTCTCAACGTGTGTGTTTTTTTAATATTTGCTGCAAGTTTTTTGGTTTTGACTCGATAGAGTATAATATGTTTTCTTTACTTCTTGTCTTCCGTTTGAGAAGCTATAATATAAAAAGTTGTCTAACATGTGCTATTATAAAAGGGGTGTTTGGGATTGCGCTTACATAAACTTACGCTTTTTGAAATCAGTGGTATTTTTCTACAGGGGTGGCAAAGCGTTCCTGGTTCGGGTTAAAGGGTTGGTATCACATAGTGTGAACACGGCCTGTTTAACTAATTATGTCAAACAAAAAAAATCCAAACGAAAGGTAGTACACAATATACTAAAAGTTCAAAACATCATTATACCTTCCAGAACCTAAGCATCAAATACTATCGAGTTTTGATAATATCGATTTTGTCAAAAAACTAGACGTGTTCCCAACAGCTTCAGATAACGCTACCTTATGAACCTTCAACAAAGGAGCACACTTACTAACAAAACACAACAAGAAATTTGCAAACTTCAAAGAAGCCGGGAACCTTCTAGAAGCTTCTTCAACATGGAAAACAAGTCGATCAACTGAATCTTGTGTCAAATGAACATTATGATTCAAGATGTTCTGAAACAGATTAAACAATGGTTCGGTCCATACCAGATGTTTAGAAACAAGATGCTGATAAGACGGTATGCATATATATTCATTTTCATCCACTTCTTGTTCACAAAGTAGCTTCTGACAGAAAGCCGAAGCATGAGCAGGGTGCAAGCATTCTTTGATTATCCTTGTGATCACATCACATATCGGGTTATTTATGCCATCTTTGTGAAGGATTAACGGAAATAAAACCGCATACACAGCAGCCTTATGATGGACCTTACAGTAGGGCATAGCTGCTGTTAACAAAACACGAGAAGCTGGTTTCTCAAGTACTAAAAACTTTGGAAGCAAGACGGAGCATAAGATGTTACTTGTTAAGATAAAGTCGTCTTCTTTCTCATCTAAAAGACCGGATAATAAAACTGGGACGATTTCATCATTTGAATTCCACGGTTCAATCAGATTTAAAACTGCTAACGAGTCTGTTTTCCTTTTAAGACATAGTTTGTGAATCTCATCAACCAATTCGGCAGCTTTTAGACTCGACTCCATGTTTAGTAGCCTCGTTTTTAAACACGCAGCAGTTTCTTCCGTTTCATGATCTACGGACACAACTTCATGATCAACCAATATTTTCTGAGTATCAACCGTTTCAAGACTTCCGTTTTTACCCTCTTCAACATCCTCCATCAAATCGTCGTCATCATCTTCACATGTGACATTAGGCTCTCTTAAATTCAATTCATCAACCGATACGGGAAGCCAAGGAAGAACCGAATCACTTTCACTAGCAACATTCTTAAGCCACTCAGGGACCCCACCAAAATCCCTTCCAAGGTTTCTTCTTCGGAATCTAGATTTAAAGAAGTCACCCAATTGTAGTTCGAGTCAGAAACCACATCTAGCAGCTGCTGTGCAGCTTTCTTGACCCAATACTCGACATTGGTGTTGTTAGAAAGTAAATCACGTGCAAGTTTAGTCAAGTCTTGTTTGTTGAACTTTGCATGGTCGTAAGTAAGAAATGATATGATTCGAGCCTGTACTATATCTGGTAGCGTCTGCAGCCACATAAACCTGATATTATGGGTCGTAAGTAAGCAATGTAGTCACTATCGGCTTAACTCAAAAAGCATAATGACTTTTAGCAGTCAATCCCAAACACTTCAACAAGTATTTTTGTAAGCTTGCCTAAACAGCTTATACCGTTTTGGTAAACTAAGGGGGCGATTGTCTAAGCTTATTTAATGGACTTATGAGCTTATTAAAAATTTGATAAGCTCAATCGTTTGGGCTTATTCACTTGAGTTTATGAGCTTTATAAGCTCATAAGCCCAAGTAAATAAGCTTATACGCCCCAGCTTATCAAATTTTCATCAAGCTCAAAAGCCCATCAAATAAGCTTAGACAAACGCCCCCTTAGTTTACCAAAACGGTATAAGCTCTTTAGGTAAGCTTATAACGCCCAGCTTATCAAATTTTCAATAACCTCGTAAGCGCCCATCAGGTAAGCTTAAATAAACACCCACATTGTATTACGTAGTAATTTGTAAATTTAACATGTTAAACACATATCCAGACACCCCCTTAAATAAACACCTCCTAATATACTCCGTACCTTTTATGTTTTGAAACCCGGTTCAACCGGTTCTGGTTTAAAAACGGGCCAAATTAATCGGGTTTTTACTTTTTAGTTTTCGAAACACGGTTAGACCGCCGGGTTTGTATTTTGATAATAAAAGTTATTTTTTTTCAATGTTTTGAAAATCGGTCTTTAATACACCGGTCGAGTCACCGGGTCAACCCGGCTTTCTAAAAAATAACTTTTATTATAAAAAATACAAACCCGGCGGTCTAACCGAGTTTCAAAAATCAAAACCCGGTTAATTTGGGCCCTTTTTAGACCGGAACCGGTTTAACCGGGTTTTCGCCTTCACCTAAACTGATATCCAAACACTCCCTCAAATGTAAATACAGTAAATGTTGTAAAATTTATAATATAGTAATGGGTTACCTTTGTTTTGATGATGAGGAGTTGATGACGTCAGCATGGGTGGTGGTTGGTTGCATAAGGAGAGATAGGAATGAAGCAGTGGAATGGGAATGGGAATGGGAATGAAGGAAATGTGATGCTGCTGCTTGGGTTTCTGGGGAATGAGAGTTTATGAATATGTTCATCAATGGAATCCATTGCTCCATTTTAGTAACCTCTGTGTTACACTGTTGTGAAAAAATTGGTATTTCCAGGGTTTTGACTTCTTTAGTTTTATTAAAGGACTTGGCCCAATAAAGCTGAGCCCAGGTCAATAGAGGCCTTTGCCCATTGAATATCGGAGTAGTAAGTAGGGGTGTCATTCGGTGACCGACTGACCGAACCCGACCCGAAATCAATCGGGTCGGGTCAATCGGCTCAAAATTATATTAGGGTCAATCGGTCAACCCGAATCGACCAGAAGTTCTAAACAAGGTCGGGTTGGGTATATATTTTAGCCGACCCGACCAACTCGACTAACCCTACCAACAACACTTTTATAAAAAACTCGGGTTGACCCCAAACCCGAATTGACCCGACCGATTGACCCGAACCGAATTGACCACCAGAGTGACCAGGAGTTCTAAACAAATGGGTTCGGATATTTTTTAATGTTGACGGGCCCGAGTTGACCCGAACCACCGGGTCAACCCAATAACACCCTATTAGTAAGTGCGAGAGATTGTAAAGATTATAGAGTGTTAAGATTATTTTGTTGAAAAATAAACTTTGGTTAAAAATAATCTTGGTTTGCTAAAATAAAGATATGTTTGGTAAAAATAGATTGTCTTAGTCTTTCGTGTTGTTGTTGTTGTTGAAAATATTATATAAAAAATACTTTTATAAGCTACATGAAGTAATTTTTTTTTTTTTTTCAAAGATTATGGAAGATTGTTTTTCTAATAATCTCTTATAAGTTTTTTCTGCCACAAAGGTTATTTATTAGGTAACTTATTCTTTGAAAAAATAAGCATAATCTCTCCATAATTTGAGTATGTTTGGCAGCAGAGATTATGAGAGATTATTGAGGCTTAAGATTATTTTTTTTTTGAAAAATAAGCTACTTAGAAAATAATCTTTGAAAATAAAAGGTTACTTCATGTAGCTTATAAAAATAATCTATTTTTATAATCTTTTTCAGCAACAACACCAGTACCAGCATCAGCAACACACAATCTATTTTTGTCAAACATACCCAATCTCATGTGGCAAACATATCATAAGATTGCGAATTATTTTAGAATAATAAGTTCTCAAAAAATAAGTTTTCAAAACAATCTGCTTTTATAAATATGCTGGAGATTATTACTGATTTTACACTTTTAATCTACAAGTATAACTAGTTTGCCAAACGCTACTACATAAAAAAAAAATACAATTTTAATTTTTTTCAGCAACAACACTAGCAATAAGAATATTTATTTTTCACAAACATACTCTAAATCAACCAAAAGACTGATGATACCTTTTATCTTGTGAAAAAATTTTCACATAAAATGATTGTAGTTTAAGTTCATCTTAAAACATGTGACATAGTGGAGTTGTATATATTGTGAGATAGTTAGTCAACCACGTTGTTTACACCGTTTTTAACTTTTATCGTAATTCAAAAGGCAGCAGGTATAAAAATGTACATTATTTAACTTGATTACTTTTACTGTGCTACATATTGCTTTTCGTCCTGTTAAATAATTGCTATTTCATTTGTTCTTTGTTGTTTTATCTATCAGTGGATAATTAGGCCCAAGCCCGGTAGGCCCAAGTTCAGTTTGTGAGTTTTGGGAATTAGGGTTTTACCATTATAAATAATGATTATCAATAAAGTTATACCTACGGGGTTTACAATGTTCTAACATTATCTTCGACCGACCGAACTTTAATCGATCGTAGACAACTACACATGTACCCGGTCATTAAGTCATGAGTACACGACACAAATAGTTTTATAACTTTGATGATAAAACATGTACACATCATAATAAGTAGTACTCGGAACAAAAATCTAGTGTCTTTATATCGTGATTTTTATATCAGCGTCATATCATTTTAACACATTATTACGATTATTATTTTTCAATTTTAGTGGTCATCATTTTAAAAAATACTCACTTTATACAAACATGTCTCACAAAATACTTTATACACACCAACAAATAAAAAAAAATTGATAATGGTGAGGGTGGTCAGCATTATGTGCAAAAGATAAGGCTTGACACACTCGATCGGTCAAGGGGCAAGGTCGACCGATATTTCGGTCAGTCGTGTACTCGTGTCCAATGTGGCACTTTGGTCATAGTCGGTCGCGGGGCACTAGAAAACACAAGTCGGTCGAAATATTGACGGATTATTAAACCACACAATTTTCAAATTTTGATGTTTTGACCGTTTGGAAGTAAAAAAAAAAAAAAAAAAAAAAAACAACCTTGGTCACGACTGTGGTTACTTGGTCATCGTCAGGTCGTATGAGAAAGAAAACTGATGTAGCAAGGTTATGGTCGATAACGATTGTGCCCAGCCTAATAGTGATGGGGTGATGTTGGTGGTTTGTCACGCGTGAGGTGAGGGTAATGATGACCTCTCACCCACTATTGTGACTAGCCTAATTGTATATCATGTTGTGCGAGAAATTTTATAATCAAATGATCATATGTTTAAGTTGTGTTTAAAACATGTAAGATAAATTTGTTGTGCGTATATATTATTATCAGAGAGTTTATTACTGGGAAAATAATGCTTGTATTAGTCTTTTTTAAAACTCACTCAATGCTTATCAACTTACCATTATTTGTTTTTGAAATATTTTGGATTTCCAATTATAACATTTTCAATCATGCAAGATTGGTTGGTTTTGCGTGTGATCAACTCTTTGCTTAAATATCTAAATCTATATGGTCTTAGATGAGTGAAAGGATTTAACACGTTTGATCTTTAATAATAGTGTTTTGTTATTGTCGTGTTTTAAGTCTACTAGTGTCATGCACTAAATGATAAGTTATAGCTGGAATCAAGATTCACAATCTAATGCAATTCTTCAAGAAATAGGTTTAAATTGGTAACAATTATTATGACCATTGTTCACTTGTCAATTTAGCGTCACATCATCGTATCTTTTTATCATCTTCTCATCACTTTAATGCAATCGTTAAGCTACTTGTAATGGTGACCATAACATGACCGAGGACACCACTGCCATATCAACTTTCTCTCTTTAGAACAACTTCATGACCAACTGGCCGTAATGGGTAACCAAGACACGACCAAAAACATATCTCACTTAAACACAAATATACCCCACAAAAACCAATTAAATAAAACACACACAAACTTACTCACACGACTCGATCGTTATTTCGATCGAGTCCTTTTTTTGCATGCGAAAACGCATCTATCCTTCAACTAGAGTGTAATAGGCCTTTAGTCCAATGGTAAGAGTTTCCAACCTTGTGTCAATGGCCGGGGTTCGAATCTCCATTAGCCTAAAAGCTTTCAATTGGTACCATCCCCCACCACAAATGCTCGATTGATTTGGTCAACGAGGGCCTATTGGAGAAAATGGCGGGGTTCAAAGCCCAACCTCTTGATAAGTCAATCACCGGGCAGTCTTTCGTTGCTGGGGTCGGTCCTCGGGAGGTCCGGTTGGCATCCTTAGGATGCATAGGACCGGTGATCCCACCATTCTTCACCTTTTGGAGTGTAATAGGGATGACCGATCGCGACCGAGTTGATGACTGACTTCATGACCATGCATTACGGCCGGTCTTACTAACAACCACTATCCAATTTCAGAATAACCAACAAAACTGAAAAGGCAGAGAACCAAAGTCATGTTTTGCTCGGCTTCATGAGGCCAAGCTTAGTGACCTCGAGCCCACCTCTACATGCGCGCAAAGGTGAAAATGGGTGAGCTCGAACCCAAACCTTCTCACTCGAGCTTTATTTTCTCCGATTTGTGCATTCTCAAGACTTTAGTCTTCAAATTAAGAGGTGAAAAATACTTCTTTAATTACACAACAGAAATTATAAAACCTTTTTTTGAAAATTTATCACATGACTGTGCTTTTGAAATGTGAATCTCAGACCATCCGTAATGGATAGTCGTTGAAGAATGTCACCCCACATTTTAGACGTGTTCCTCCGTTACACCCTCAATACAAGACTCGTCCAACCATGGTTTTTTTGCAAGGACTTTGATGTATATTCGATCGAGTCGTGTGAGTATATGTGTTGTGTGTGAGTGTTTTTATTAAATGATTTTTGTAAGATATATTTGTGTTTAAGTGTAGTATGTTTTTTATGGTAATGACGATCGACTTATTACACTAAACTAGAAGGGTACCCACGCAATGCGGCGGCGGGTACCCGGTGACCATTTTTATGGCGAACAAATGTTTTTCATGTGACCTTTTAAGTACAACAAGGCGACCAACATTTTTTTTTCAACCATTACATAATAATTCAAATACATTTAAGAACAATACAAATAAAACTTCAAATAAAATGACTAAACCACTAATCCATCAACACATTTAACATAACTTTTAGGGATAAAACTATCGGCTGATGTATATTTGGATAAACTCATTAGTGGTCCAGATTTTCGGATAGTCTAATTACTAATCCATCAAACATTTACTACATGATGATGATAGATTAAATGGGCTGTTACAACTCACAAGTCAATGTGTTTTATGAATATTAAAGTTGTCACAATAAAAGACATTTAATTTACATTTAAATGTTGAGTTGTTAATTTCAATTTCTAATTAAAAAAATGTTTTTTGTCTTAAAATTTTTAAAACTTCTTTATTTAGAAAGTGCCAAACCTTTTATAAAGTAGTATAGATTAATCATAAAAAAGCAATGTTCTAAAAGGCGTGAGGTGTGGCATGGCGGCATAGCCACGCCTCAAGCCTTAAAGCTTTTCATGTTTCATAAATGGCTTGCAAAAAAATATTTATAGATTTATGTATTTATAATTTTGTATCATTTTTAAGAGTAATTTCAATAACTAAAGCCCAATCTCAAATAACCAGGGCCCAAATATGAGGCCAAAATAGGAATTAAGTTTTGAAATAACGAGGCCCAGAAGGAAATAGCCCAAATACTAGAAATTGACCCAATCCAGTAAATCCCATAAATTCTTCTAAAAATGGCGCCACGTCTTACCAAAAGCGCGCCTTTTCACGCCTTTCGCCTTATCTCACGCCTTTTCACGACGCCTAGACTTGCGCTTGGTTCATTTAGGTGGCGCCGAGGCCACGCCTCGCTTTGGCGCGCCATGACGCGCCTTTAAAACACCGTAAAAAGTTACAATGAATTAGAGCAATGTGTGTGGTCATGGTATGCCTCGTCGTGGGTGACGTGGAGCCCACAGGCTCATTGCCACCGGGTTCTTCGTTATGCTCGCCGTGAAGATTGAAATCGTGGGGACGACGAAGGTAAGCTTCGACAAAAGCAATGATTTTTTTTTTTTTTTTTTTTTCTTTTTTTTCTCCTTTTTTTTTTTTTTTTAAAGATTTGTAAAGTTTTATATAATAAGGTGAAGGTGAAGTGTTATTGATTTCGAAGGTTCGTGTAGGTCTTGAGCTTACCGTGGTTAAACAAAAAAAACTGAAACTTGAAAGATTAACTAAAACATGAAATACATAATAAGTTTAAACATTAAAACTACGGAGGGATCCCTAAAACAACATAAAACATGAAATACATAATAAAACTACTAAACACTTAAAAACGCAGTCATCCGAGTCCAAACCATCATCACTGTTGGTGGAGAATAAAACTCCCCATTCATGTATCGACTCTCAATTATGTCGAAATAGTTGTCTTGAGGCACCGAGCCTCCCGTGCTTGCTCACGGCGGCGACGGCCTCTTCACGTGCTCGCTTCTTGCAGATCTCCCCGACATTTTCTTCATCTTGTTCGTTCGGGAGGAAGCCTCACTTAACCCGCTTGGTGGTTTGAAAATCCACCGTGACTATTCACGGTGGACTTGGAACAATTGGGAGGCACGGATGTTTTCAAACCCCACCGGAAAGACATTTTCGGTGGTGTTGAGTAAACTTCAAACTCGGCGAGTTGGAAAGTTGGTTTCCGACAGTGATCCAGGGAACGGAAAGTCGGTTTCGGCAACTTCTCCGGTGGGAATTCTTGAGAAAAGTCTTTCTGAGACATTTTTCTTGTGTGTGAATTGTGTTATTTGTGTGTGAAAGTAATGCTGGTATGATACTATATATAGAAAACTTAACCGTTTGAATTTGAATTTAAAATTTAAAATTTGAATTTGAATTTAACCCGCCCAACAGTACCCGGTTTTTGAATTTTGAATTTAAAATTTGAATTTGAATTAACCCGCCCAACAGTACCCGGTTTTTGAATTTGAATTTTGAATTTAAAATTTGAATTTGAATTACCCCGCTCAACAGTAAACGACTTTAAAATTTAAATTTGAATTACCCCGCTATAAATAACATCTATAAAACCACCATTTTATTTCACATCTACATCAATTAAAAAAAACACACACAAATGTCTCAAAATTTGAAGTGGAACAAGTCGAAGAAATCTTCTTACAGTAAGTTTGGATAGAAATTTCGCAAGCTATGGATATGCAAAATAACCGTTCAAAATATTTTTGTATGTTCAATAATCGACAACCGATGACCATCGTACAAAAATTCAATCACGGGTAAATGGACGAGGATTAACGTCGATTGCAAAGGTTCAACGCATTTACAAACATTGCAGACAAGTGCTCAAAATGACCACACTATCTCGAAAATCTGCGAAACTAAGCTTCCAAAGAACAATTTGGTAGAAAGGAATTCAAATATGTTCACGTTTGGGAGATTTTGAAAATTGCCCAAATTGGGATGTCAAGATTAAATCGAGAGTATGTGTTGTTTTTTTAATCGTGTTGTTTTTATTCCGTATCGTGTTGTTTTTATTATTGTGTTATGTATTGTATTTTTAATTTGAATGAAATGAATTTATTTAGTTTTATTTGGAAGTGAAAATTGAATAAAAAATAAAGTGGTAGTGGTGGTACCCAAATGAAGTTGAGGTTTGTTATGAGTGAGGAGGGTTTGTTGTGGTTAGTTGTGGGAAAATGGGATCTTGATGTGGCGGCGGGTGGTGGACGACAGTTTCACTTCGTTATGACACCTTCCACTCTTAGAGCACCCGGTATCGTTCTACTCAATAACATGCCATTTGCTCATTTTCAAACCAATAACACGCCAAACACCTTACCACGCAACAATGCCAATCCTGAGTCAAAATTGAGTTGGTAGAGTGGCTCAGCCAAAAGAAAGATAACAAACTTTTGCTATTTTTTAATTTTTTAGTGTATTGTGAGTGAGGAGTATTTTAGTGAGGTATTTTGTGGGCCTAATAACACGTTATTGATGTGTTATGAGGGAGGTGTTTGAGTTATTGATGAGTTATTGGGAGGTGTATGATGTGGCGATGAGATGGCATACCAATAACGTGTTATTGGTATCCATTTATACCTCGTCTTCTTAGACGTATGTTAGTGGTGGTCTGCTCACCATTACTCCGAATCTCATAACTTTAAGAAAGGAGGTGATTTATGCTGCATCATGTTTTGATTTATGCACTCTAATGCGCACTGTTAAAGCACAATATATATCGCAGACAATTTGTTTAATCTGTGCTTTGAGTGTATCAATCAATTTTGGGTGTCAAATCATTTCGCTAAAACGGTTCTGACTTAAGCTTGATATTTTTATTGCGTGTATCGATGTAGAGATGGTTATTTCAAACTTCGATAAACACAATGCGTGGAGTTTTATAGTTTACCATTATCTTATAAAAACATAGGGAATGAGCAATGTATTCACGGGCCAAACTACGCACAATCTCTCATGCGTAATTGGTTAGAAACCACCAACATACATGGACGTTTATTCATAAAGAAATATTACTTTTAATATGGCTCCGTGGGTTTACATACCACTAAAATAGGATCCGTATACCACATTTTTTTTGTATTTTTATTAATTTTATAATTTTTTTTTTATTATAAGACTGCGAAATAAAAAGAAAAGAATAAAAATTATAAAGTTTGATAAGTTAAAAGTATTAAAATACAAAAATACGAAGCATAATACCATCAAAAATGTCTTTATTCTGTTAATAAAATAAGTAAAACTGCTAAAAAAATGCGAAACAGAAATAATAAAGTTAAATCTTTCAAGACAAAATATACAAAATAAAAAAATATTAAAAAATGTTTTGTCCCGTCAATAAAGCGGATGATAAAGAGGTGTAACGGGTAAGTGATGGTGTGTAAAAAAAATAACTTTTAACAACCTTTAAATTACATCATGTCTAACTAAAATCATGATAACTCGTGTTTGTTTTAAAAAAATAACTTTTAACAACCTCTAAATTCGACTTATTCAAATATTTTTTTTATATATAAATAGTAATATTATTTTATTCAGACTCAAATATTTACGTCTACTTATTCAAACATTTTTTATATATAAAACTATTAATATTTTTTCATTCAGATTCAAATATTTACATCTACTTATTCAAACATTTTTATGCATATAAAATAATAATATTATTTAATTCAGATTCAAATATTTACGTCGAAAATACAGATACAACAACTTCCAGCTAAACAAACCTATCATTCAAACCTTCCTATAAATAACTTTTAACAACCTCTAACTTACATCATGTCTAACTAAAATTATGATAACTCGAGTTTGTTTAAATTAAAAAAAAAAAAAAAAAAAAAACAAAAAACTGATTTTAATAACATCGTAATCTAACTTATTAAAACATTCTTTTATATAAAAAAAAATTGTTTCATTTAGATTCAAACATTTACGTTTAAAAAGCAGATTCACATTCTCTTGACCAATGTTTTAAAAATCGGTTTTTTAATTGACCCCACAAAGTCACCGAATCACAATTCAACCGGTTTAACCGATGCTTCAATCGGGTTTTTCGCTCAAAACCGCCATCCAGTCACCCGAATGGTTCACGGTTCAACCAATTCAACCGAGCCGATCAACACGAATTATAAAACACTGCTTTTGACAACAACTTCCAGCTAAACAAACCTATCATTCAAACCTTCCTATAAATACACACCACACTCCAATCCTCACCACCACAAACCACCATACCACCACCACCATGGTCCAACCACCCTCAAATTTCATAATCTCATCAACCGAAGCCGAAAACTTAGCCAATGCCAAAAACCTCACACTCCCTCAACTCCTCCCATCCCTACTCAAATCCGCCCAGCTCCTCGCCCGGCCACCAATCTCCAACTTCTCGGTCGGGGCCGTCGGGCTTTCGTCCGACGGCCGCGTCTTTTTTGGCGCCAATGTAGAATTCAAAAATTTACCACTCCATCATACCATACATGCTGAACAGTTTCTCATCACTAACATTGCTGCACATGGTGGTGGGCCTAAGGTGATGAACATTGCTGTCTCTGCTGCTCCTTGTGGCCATTGCAGGCAGTTTTTGCAGGAGCTCAGAGGGGTTGATGATGTGCAGATTGTGATCATCAGTGATCAGGAGCAAGGTTACGAGCCTGTTTACGAGGCGTTTTCGGCGATTTTGCCGTACCCTTTTGGTCCTTGTGATTTGCTTGATCATAAGCACCCATTGATTCTTGAAAAATGTAGTAATGAAATATCGCTTAAAGATGGGGTTTTTGGGACTGTAAATGGAAATGAACTTGTTTTAGGAGATGGGTTTCGTGAGACGATCGATAAAAATGAAGAATTTGCCGGAAGTGAGGGTTTCACGGCGGCGCGTGGGTCTCACGCGCCACCGGAAATGGTGTGGTGTCGGATATAAACATTTTGGCAAATGGGTTTTCTGAGTTGACAAAAGATGAGGGTTTTCCTGCGGCGCGTGGGTTTCACGCGCCACCGAAATCAAGTGTGGTTACTGATTCTGACATTTTATCAAATGGGTTTTCTGAATTGACAAAAGATGAGGGTTTTCCGGCGGCGCGTGGGTCTCACGCGCCGGTAGAATCAAGCTATTT
This sequence comes from Chrysanthemum lavandulifolium, assembly GCA_022545495.1. Classification (NCBI taxonomy): domain Eukaryota; kingdom Viridiplantae; phylum Streptophyta; class Magnoliopsida; order Asterales; family Asteraceae; genus Chrysanthemum; species Chrysanthemum lavandulifolium. The sequence goes on from CM040238.1 coordinate 275,629,354, forward strand.
ATCAAATGGGTATGCTGAATTGATTGATGAAAATGAAGAGCTTTTGAAAAGGGAGGCTTTCGCGGCGGCGCGTGGGTCTCACGCGCCGTACAGTGGATGTCCGTCGGGTGTGGCGTTGATGGATTGTGAAGGGAAAGTGTATAAGGGATCTTACATGGAGTCTGCAGCGTGTAACCCGAGTATGATGCCGGTGCAGGCGGCTGTGGTGGCGTATATGGTGGCCGGAGGTGGTGGTTATGAGCGGATAGTGGCGGCGGTGCTTGTGGAGAAGGAAGAGGCCGTGGTGAGGCAGGAGGATACGGTTAGGTTGATTCTGAAAAACATTTCGCCGAAATGTGTCCTCAAAGTTCTTCATTGTTATTGAGTTTGATCCAATCAAATTTACTGTCATATTGTTACGGAAAGATTATTTTAAGTATAAGGTATTATAATTAGTAACTAGTTTATTTTAGTCGCGATATAAATTGTGTTTATTTTTTGTAATTGACTTATTGCATCGACTACTACTAAGGGGGTGTTTGTTTAAGCTTAAATCTGGCTTATGAGCTTATTTGTTTTTCGGCTTATATAAGCCTATAGGTCTCAAAATAAGCCGGAAAATTTGGACTTATGAAATATAAGCCGAAATCAAATAAGTTGATAAGCCCACATATAAGCTTAAACAAACACCCCATAATTTGCGCTTAGATAAAAATGGGCACTGCTAGTATTACACAACCTTAGGTTCAGTGATGCAGACATGCGGTCAATAGCATAGTGTTTATATATACATAATACACTACAATATGCGTTAACGTAGACAATAACGACTAACCTGACATGCTGCTCGTGCCATGCCGTTCATGGTGGTTATTGAAGTTTGTCGGACTTGACTTAGACATTATTCTATGAACATTTGATTATGCAACTAGAAGTATGACAGTATGTTTGTCACTGTCACAAAGTTGTGTTTTTAGCTTTAACGTCAATGGGCCAAGGATCGATCATGTTATCATCACGAAGATCTCAATATAACTCATGACTTAACATCTTAAAAATCCTTAACATATAATTTCAATTGAATCTTTGTAATCAATATCATATCATTTTGGGAAACAACATTAGTGATATATCTGTACAATGGACTAATATGACTCATTAGGGGTCTGTCGTATCCATAAGTTGAATCTATAAAATTTGTAAAACAGGTTTCGTCAAGAGGCTGTATTCTTATAGAAGAAAAGGCACGGCGATTGTAACAATCTTCATAGAGAAGCAAACATATTTTACTTGGAGTTGACTAGTATATGGAGTCAACTGTTGAGCTCGTTGCAGGCTTGCAGCGCGCAGAGTTGAATTGGTGTGTTTCGTTATCCGCTTTAGAAAGAAAAACAATATGAGGTGAAATCTGTGAGAGGTTGATATCTAGTTATTGTTGGCCATAAAAATTTATAAAAATTGGATACACATAATCTCACTTAATTTATTGTTGGTTATTTCATGGTTTAGAAGAAAAAGAACCTCAACCTCATACCTTCAACTGTTGCCTTTCCATTTGTAGAAAGTTTTGTCCCTATAACCCAGCCCTTATTCCTCAATATAACCTTAGCATCTATTTAATCATCCCGTTGTCGATATTAGAATCATAAACTAAGGAGAGATTAGAGACAATGGCAATTAGAAAATTAACATTGACTCATATTTCGCTATTTGTGTATTTCTTCTTTGCATTATGGGCTCAAACGAGTTTCGCCCATAAATCTCCCCCATCCTCTAACCCCGAATCTTCCAATGGGATCCCATCTGAGAGCACCCTCTCTCTATCAGAACTTTTTGAACTTGCGATGCCTGAAATTGGTGTACAAAAGAAAGTTGCTGCATCCGATGAAAAATGTAAAATCGCAAGCAAACAACTACAAGGAGTTGAACGTAAAATCAACGAGTTCAAATTAGTCCTTAAGAAACGATTAGCAGACCCCAAAACGCCAAAGCCGATCAAAACTTGCCTTCAACAATGCCAAGACAATTTTGAGGACGCGATTGATGGTGTCAAGAAGAGCATTGAAAGTATTGACAAACATAACATCCCAAAGGCCAACATTGATGTAAGTGCTGTCGCCACAGACATTGATACATGCAATGAATGCTTCCTTGACATGACGAAGGAGGACAAAGAAATCAAAGCGTTTGATGAATGGGTTCGAGGGGTCACTGGAGATTGCCTTGTTAATCTCCAAAAAACATGAAGCTAATAGTTTAGAGTTCTTCATTGTATCTACTGTCATTCAATCAATTATATAAATTTGTCTTTGTAAATGGGCTTCTAGATATCGAATGCTATAACGTTCTTCGTTTTTATATGTGTTATGTTACTAGCATATGCAATTGTGTGTGTAGTTTTATCAACATAACTTGTTTAATTTTCATCTATCGATACGTACATCACCTATTGCAGATTTAGGTTAAGCCTACACATAACACACAACACCATCACAACTATGGCACAACTCACCATAAGACGCTCTTGATATGTCACAGCTTTTCGTGTACGAATCACCCCCATTTGGTAATAGGTTTATGTTTTCATACATCGTGCAACTTGGTAGACACCATTACACCAATTCGATTTAGTACCAAAGGGAAACGAAAACTGTAAAGAACAGGAATGTCGAATTATGAATGAAGTTTTGTTTTATCTTATGTATCATTATTCATTTATAAACTTTAAAAGTTTTAATGTATTGAATTTTGATTATCAGAAGTGTTTAGTTATCTTCAATGCATTGCATCTCCGTGGATAAAATGCATTGAAGATAATAACTAAACATTTCCGATAATAAAAATTCAATACATTAAAATTTTTAAAGTTTATATATATACATAAGGTAAAACAAAACTTCATTCACAGTTCAACATTCCTGCTCTTCACAGTTTTCGTTACCCTTAGTACTAAATCAACTTGGTGTAATGGTGTCTACCAAGAAACCTATTACCAAATGGGGTGATTCGTACACGAAAAGCTGTGACATATCAAGAGCGTCTTATGGTGACTTGTGCCATAGTTGTGATGGTGTCGTGCGTTATGTGTATGTTATACCTAAATCTATACAAGGTGACACCGTAAAAAATTGGGATCAAAACACATTCATTTGCTATGTGAACACCGCATTTTCTCATGACGAAGCAATTGGGACAACAAGCCTTTTGGAGTTCAAAAAACACCAAAAAGAGCATTCCGAATAAATGAGTTTTATTCCGATTACCAATTTATGTAACCCTTACCATTTATTTATACCACTGTTTTAAAAGGCTGGCAAAGGCTCCGCAAAGGCCTCGCAAAGGCGTGAGGTTTGATCATGACGTCACGCCGCCTTATGGCACATATTTTTGTAAACTCGATATATATAAATTATGATATAAATATTTTCATACTTTGTGCCGCCTTATGTCATGCTTTATAAACGCAAAAGCTTCGCCTTAGCCGCAAAGGAGTGAGGCTTGATCATGCCGCCACGCTACGCCTCACGCTATTTATAACCTTGATTTATACTACATATAATACACAAACCACTCTCTTTCTCTCTCCTAAAATCTTAATTTTAAGATGTACAACTTAAAAGTTTAGGGTACAACATTTTGCAACAAAAAAACACTCTTTTTCTTAGTTTTAAGTAAGCAATTAATACACTATTTAAGTCACATTTTCACTAAAATATACAACCATTTAACCACAATATTCGATCTAACTCCAAATTAACTACATCACCATGTACCAACATCAAAAAATTCATCTCTAAACAACTAACTAAATTCGAAAAACAAAAGAACAACAAAGAAAGATCATGGGTTTCCTTATTTGAATTCATTCGTCTCTAAAAAAAGAGCTAGCAAACCACACCAATTTTATTCCAATTATCTCTGACAAAGCAGGATAGCTGCCATCAATCCTTAAGAGTGAGGCCCCCCTGAGACCAATGCAGAAGCAATAAGAGCCTTTATACCTTGAGCCTTGAGCGAAATCATTGACCTTGCGTTATGATAGATCTTTACAGATCCAAAATACCCTTAATTGATCAATTAAGGGTATTCTTGGATCTTGTATTATCTGTAAGATAGATAAGGGTGTGTGGCTGCAAAATAAAAGGATGAGATGCCTAGTAACATGAAATGATAAGTGAAATAGGGTTAGGAAAGTTGTGTTTGGGTCGGGTAGTGGTTAGAATTAGAAATGTTGGGCTGAAACTTGTAGATTTTTATACCGTTCAAAATGTAATGAAGTTTATTAAACCATAATTGCGACTACAATGTGAAAGGTTTATGGATATTTTTAATATGCGTATGACCGGACTCGAACCTGAGACTTCGGGATTGCACACATTACGTATGAGAATTAATTTTTAAAATAATTAATATATAAATGTTATTATTATTAATTATTTGTCACGAAGTAAATACTTAACGATAGTTATTATTTAACGAGTTTTGACCAACGATCGTTAAATGTAAACTAAAAGGACTAGAGATGAAATTAGTGGACAAGAAGGATCTAGAATCCCTCTTGGGATCCTTTGGCCAATCGTGGGTTTCAAAAAGCCCAAGGGAGGCTTAACTTGTTCTCCAAGATTAGTTACCTATAAATACAAACCCTTGTATTCATTCATTACTAAATCTTGGTGACTAGCAAACCTAATTTCTCTTCTTCTTTCCTTCCCCTTGTGTTTGACCGATTGTACACCTCCCTTCCCCAAGGGATTCGATTTTCCATTCCTAAGAACAAGTGTTTGGTTTGTTCGTGATCAAGAACCTAGCTTTTCACTTCAATTCGATATTAGTACGTGTGTACAAGAACGAAGAACAAATATAATTGTGTTTGTTGTATTCTTGGGTGTCGACTTTTAAAAGGGTCGAATAGTATAAACCCTAATTTAGGGTTTGGGTTTTTGTTCCTTGTTCTTGATATCGTGTGTTTCTTGAATTGCTAAAAGGTACGCATATTCTTTTAATTCGGTTAATCAATTTACAAGTATTATTCCTATTACTTCCGCTACATGCTTTGATGATGTTGACTTGTTTTCTATAATTGTTATGATTAGTCAAACCCAACAGTGGCATCACGAGCCGTTAATATGTTGTAATTAATTACCGAAACACATAAAAATTGAATCTTTGTGATTATTACATGCTTTTATTGGTTTCTAGGGTTTTGAAAAGTGAAACCCTAATTTTATTTATATGGGTCAATTACCTTTATTTTTTTTAATTAGGTTTTATTTTTTGTAAAACTTGTAGAAACCCTAGGATTGCATGTATGTTTTTATGTGGTTTTAATGAATAATTGTTATGTGCCATGTATATGCGTGTCTTGGGATTATAATTGTTATAAGGAATCTATGGTGGAACATGCATGTTTTGCCATGGATTATTGTTTATTGATTGTTTTGATTAATTGTTAAGTAAAATTCACATGTTAATTAGTTTGATAAACATAAAATTGGGGAAGACCTCACTATATCTAATAATAATTCGTTATGTGCAATATGGTATATCATTAACTTTGCCTTACGCAATCGACTTGTCGATGTATGTGGCTCACTTGCACTGGTAGGTGAAAGTCCTAGTTAATATATGCATGGTTTTTACACCTAGAATTGTTTATTAGGTTTTATCGAACAAATTATGCATGTGGCTAATTGTTTTTACATATGTTAATTGTTAAGTTATATGTATATTATTTGAGTTCGTTATTATTTTTATTAAAGTGCTTTTTGTTTATATTGTATGACACGTTAGTAAGCAAAAAGGGTTTTTGAGAATAGAAAATTAAATGGACTAAATAATGGCGAATTTTGATTTGTTTTCTAAGTATTAAATCTTGAACTTTTAATCGATCGATCGATTTGTCTTAAATGGTTAGAGCAACCACCCATTATAACAAAGCGTGTGAGTGGTTTAAAGAGGGTTCAAATTAAATTACGACTCGAAAGAAGAAGGGTTATTCATAATATGCTTGTGACCGACTTCTCCGCCACTTTGTGCGTTGTATTTGGAGCTACCTAGTATAACTATTCTATGTACGAATGATATGTGTCTAAATACATATATTTTATATTATTTAAACCCACAAAACAAAAAAACACACAAATGACCATATAAATGTTACAAATATCATTGAAATGTGTTTTATGTGATTCGGTACAAAAGATTGAAAAATTGAAAAACAAGCAAAGTTCACATAATTGTCATTTTCAGTCCCTGAAGTTTCACAAATTGGCAGAATTAGTCCCTAAAGGTGTAAAATGTATGAAAAGTCAACTTTAGTCCTTGGATAATCAAACATGTTCACAAATAATCCCTGGATGAAAGTTTTCACAAATTGGCAACTTTTACCCCTCAAGTTTCAAAATTGGCAAAATTAGTCCCTGGGTGTTTAAAAATGGAAACTTAACAAATAATACCCTTGTACTATTTATAACTTATAATTTGGAACCTTTTTGATAACTTTTGGGAAATTTACAATTTCACCCTCGAAATCCAAAAATGACACGAATGGTCCTTATAAGTTTTAAAATGTTAAAATACAACTTTGGTCCTTGTGTTATTGTTTATTGGCAGGTTTGGTCCTTATGATAACTTTGGAAGGTTTACACATCCAGCCCCTCATTTTCAGAATGTTACAAATATGGTCCTTATGATTAATCTACAAACCAAACCGGACCCAAAATATAAATAAAACCCAAAACCAACCCCAAGCCCATGTTACAAACCCAGCTGGCCCAATCTCAGCCCAATCCAACCCCTAACTAATATCTGCCAATCTCACCCCACTGCCTTCTTCCTCCTTCCACCTGTTTTCCTTATCCCCACCAGCTCATCACCAACCTGGTATTCCACCTCCACTGCTCACCCACTCTCCCAATCTGTTCCTCCACCTACACTACATACCAAGAATCATTAATTGTTCTAAAAATGCTCCAAGTTAACCAAAACAAGAATAAGGACTTTTGGCCAAAATACCATTTGATGGCCAAGATGAATTTGACCCATCCAAAGGCTGGGATTATTGATGGGAATTGATCGGATGGTTGAGATACACTGAAAGAAACACACCTTCCTTCTTCTGGATTCTTCTGAAGGCCATCAGCTCTCCTATTTAAACTCTTGAAATCACAAGTTGTATTCATCTAGCTTTCTCAGTAGCTTAGTTTAGTTTTAATTTACTTTTAAATGTTTTTAGTAGATTTCTGATAATTTCCATATTGTACTTTTCATTTTGTACTCAATCTCAGTTTAATAAAAAGCATTTATAATCTCAGTTTTCTTGTTTGTTTTCAATTACTGTTTAAATCACTGATTAATGTTTGGTTGATACTACTTTCAATTAGTGAAGATTACTTTACCATTAACTCAGTTTGTTTAATTCTCAATCAAAAATTACAAAAAAAAATAATAATAAAAAAAATAAATAAGAAAAATAATTTGAAAATAAAAAAATATTTCAAATCAGTTTCATAGCTTCAAAAAGCTAAAGCTACTGTTAATATAAGCTCACTTAAGCTCTTTATAGCTATTTGTGAACTTATTACTGTTTCAAACTCAGATTACATTCAAATCAAAAATTCAGTCAAACTAAGTCAAATGCATAAGGTAGAATCAGGTATGGGTGGATTGCTGGTTTGATTTGCAGAATTGGGTTGATTTAGCTTGATTTGGATGTTTAATGGGTATAGAATAGTATAGTGTGGTTCTCAGTTATCATCTGTTTTACTGGACCTTTTGTAAGTTCTGCTTGAATCTCATATTCAGTTCTGTTTATTAGGAGTAATCAGAATGGTTTAATTGTGCTTAATATTGTGTAGTTATGCTAGTTTAGATTATTGTTTAACTGCTTTATCCTTATTGAATCATTTGCTATCATTTACATTGGTTTTACTCTTAACTACACAAGTTGGTAAATCATAGTTTAGTGTTGCTTTGATCCTGTAAACCGCATCATTTAGATCTCAAATATTGTTAGAATAGATATTAAGGATTAGTTTGGCTTTAGTTGTGAATTGGTGTTTATTGGTTAATATCAGAATTATTTGTAGTGTTTGGTTCAGTAAGAATTATTGCATTAGAGGTTTTAGTAGTGGTAAGAATCATTTTAGACAGTCTCACTTTAGTATACTTAGGAGATTTCAAGCATAAAATTGCACTACAATCTCAGGAAAGTCAAAATCTATTTGGATCTGCTCATATTGGCACATCAGTTAGTTATAGGATTGCTCAAGCTTGCATTTAGATATAGGATCACTATAGGTTGCATTATTAGGTGTAATTTTAGTTTAAAACAACATTTAGAAGCAAATCATAAGCTGTTCAAGTTCATGAAAGTCAGATTTCAAGTTTTCAATAAAAGTCAAAAATTCCAAATAATGTTCAAATAGGTTATAGTTTTGATTTTTCATTCCTTCAATATAGGGCCAAATTAGATGAAATTCTGGATTCTAGCTCTTTGGTTGGTTGTCTACGGCCTGGTCATTTTAGTTAATTTTTAGGAATTTTTCTAACTAGCTTATTCTAGGCTTAAAGTAGCTAGTTAGGGCCGTTTGGCATAGTAGACTTAGAACATGATATGTAGCTTTTATGCCTCTAGCTTGTGCTATTTAGGTTCAATTCAGTTGCAGAAGGCTTATATTAGTTAGTTTAGGTCGGTTTGAGCATTAGGTAGCTTATAGTTAGCTTATTGCTCATTTTAAGTCTTATTCATTCAAGTAGTGTGTCCAAATCATAGTTCTTGTGCTCCATAATCATTTACATTAATTTTCCTAGTTCTCGGTATTATTTTATAATATTCGAAGTTTTCATATTTTTCATTGCTCATTTTCTATTTTCTCGCATTTTATGTCATTTTCTAGCATTTTTAATTAGCATTTAATCCAAATAATTCGAAGATGTTCAGAAAAATAAAATTTTAATTTTCTTAGTTTTATAATATTCAAAAAGTCATAAAAAGTATTTTCCTGAATTTTCTTAGTTAAAATAGATTTTCTAGCATTTTAATTAGTTCTAAATAGTAATTAATTAATAATAAATAGATAAAAAGTGTAATAAATATATTTTCGTTTTATAATATTTTAGATTTTCTAAGTCATAATTTCACTTTTCTAGCTTTATTTCATATTTTCTTATATTTTAGGGTATTATTAAATAGTTAAAATAGTTTTAATTAATAATAATTAAATAAATAGTCATAAAAATAATTTTAATTTTCAAATAATTTTCTTGCATCATTAGGATTGTAAAATTTGTTTTCCATATCCGTAGGTATTTTTCTTCTTTATTTTCACGTTTTATTTAAATGCTCACGTAGAATTTTAATTAAACATACGCTTTTTTAGATTTTTGACGTTTCTAAGTATTTTGCTTTTACGTTGCTTGTTCTTATAGCTTGTTTAAGCTATTTTATTTTATTCCTTAGAATAAATCATTAAAAACCGGTTTTCTGTTCAATATTCACCCGATCACGATTCGTTCTATTAGAGTATTCACACCTCGTTGGGACTTAACGACCCGGGATACACTAAACTCCTCTGGACTTAATTGCATTTTGTTACGAAATGCTTGACTTTATGGTTGACCATTCACAAGTGGTTGACTATTAAAAGATAGACCGTTCGGGCGAATCAAAATTTAACCACACCGGAGGTGTCTGCGTCTACAAATTTGAAGCATCGGTGTTGTTGAATATACATCCATTGTATATTTACCATCCTTGTTCATATTCTCTTATTATTATTATATAAAAACAAAACGGTTCCCGAAAACATTTTAAAATCGGTTTTCAACAAACACAAAAAAAAAAAATATATATATATATTTTCTTTCTTATTTTTACAAAATGTTTATCCAATCCAAAAATATCCATCTTTACCCTCTCACATCTTTTGATTCTACATTTCTTACCCTCTAAAACCCTTTGATTCTTTTCTATGTCTTATCCTCACCTTCTTGGTTGTCAATGGTGTGGTGGTCCTTATAATGGTGGCAGTGCCCCGGTTGTAGCATGGTGGAATCGGAAACGGGTCTATCTATAACCGGGATCCCTATTCCTACCATAACACAACCGATTTATTCCATCGCCTACCACATCGTGAGACTCAAAGCTTTCTTGTTGTGAAGTCGTGGTGGTTCACACTACGCTTCGATTGTCAATCGGAAACACACTTGTCTATGAGCGGGTTCACGATAACAATTATGACTACAACACATATAACTCATACCACATCGCTTTCTTTGTTGTGAGTATTATGGAGGTCCTCACTCTAGCTCGATTGTCAAATAGGGAACCCATTTCCTTGCAACAATTACGACTATACATTTCAAGACCAACCTCTACAATACCAAATGAATCGGCACCACCTCGGCCAAGCCACTTCCTCAAAATCTTCTCCTTGATCTTTTGGATTTAGTGAAGATTTGAAGGAATGTAAACATTCCAAGATAATCCAAATCAAAATCCATGGAAAATTGTTAGTCAAGAGCGGTCGCTAAATTAGATTCCCAGTTGCCGGTGAAAACTCTATTAGGGAATTAATTAAAATACAAAAGCACCAAATCTAGCTCTCGCTTTCGTTTCATTCACGATGACGATGATGATGAAGTTACCCTTGATATTCGTCAATTTTGTACAGGTTCATCAAGTTCATCAGTTGAAATTCCTTCCATGAAAAATCAGGGAGACAAGACTATGATGGAATTACTAGCGGAAGAACAAATGGAAATTGTAAAACATATGTATGCTAGTCCTTCTCAACTCCCTCAGTCTGTTGTTATCACACCCGATATTCCTGTTGGAATTATATAACATGACATTCAATAATAAAACACAAAACATCAAAGCAAGTGCGGAAGCGTAAAGGAACGTATAATGAATAATTAATTAACTAAAGAATAAAGTATGCGTACCTTACTTGATTCTAGCCGAACAAGAATCAATTCCACAAAACTAGCAATTGAGATGAACCCTAATTAGGGTTTGAGTGCTAGTCGACTTAATAAAGTCGAATAGTGTAAATCACCAAAATCCAAAGTAGGATTTCTCTACGATCATGTACGCGCGTATTGTTAGCGATTTAATTAGAATGCTAGTTCAGATCACAATTAAATATATATATATAGTCGAACCACTAATATATAAAGAAGGAGTATATAATATATGCATGGGCATAGAGACTAGATCCATGCGTATCACTATTACATGCATGACACCAATTCTGACAATCTGTCAACATAAAATATTAATACACGATTCATGTAATCTGTGAATAAAAGGGTTATGTACTTGTGTGTCAATCGTATCTCTTCACACCGAATGAGACAAAAGGGTGTATTTATATAGCATTAAAACTTGTCCAACAAGTCTTTGCTAGCACCTCCTTAAGTTTCAAAACTCGACACTCAACCCCCTCCTTTTTCTTAGTTCGACCATATAAATATTTCGTGACTTAATTAAATCTCATACGCAACGCGTGCAATCCCATAGGTCTCGAGTTCGATCCTAACACACAACTATTAATTTATTGTCCATTAAACCAACAGCTCCCACTTGGACATATCTTAATAGTGTGATCACATCGGTTAGCGTCTAGCAACACTTCGATGCCTCTAGCACAACTCAAGTAAGGTCTCCTGGAAAAACCTTTTAATGATTTCTCATTATTATTATCCTTTTGTTTCTAATACCATATTAAATAAAGATATGGAATTAAGTCATTCTTTATTCAACCATTTTGTTTCTCGTTATTAGTGATTGAGCAAGATTACCAAATCTTCTCGAACATATTCGGGGAGAACTTTGGGCATGGCCATGCAAACATCTTGTCAACTCTACGAGGGCCCAAGAAGATTAAACTCAAAATAAATTTGAAGGAACAAATTCTATCTTGACTACGAGAATAACCCATGAACTTTGTAACACTTGAAACAACCCTTATGACTACCGATTCGTATAGCGTTAAGTTGTTTCACGAAGTGCACTACATTCATGACACTTATCGGTATCTCAAGTCGAGGATAACTATTCATAATTTACTTATAACAATATCCACAAAGTAAATTATGTAGTTGGAATAAGTCCTATATTCAATTCATTGAATATCATACGAAATTGGTATGCATTCTCATCAATATACTTTCAAGTATATTCTACCATATCTCTCGATTGTCTTAATTTAATGATACTCCCATATCATTAATTGACAACGGACTATTTAGAATAAATAAATTTATTCACGGATTAAACATGCAAATATAGGATACAATATATTATAAAATCAAACATACCAAGTACTTGATTTATTATAACAATTGTTTAACATCCCTTATCCAAATACCAAATAGATCAATGCATGAAAATTCTTGTTGATGAATTATGCCTCAAGTAATGACAATCATACTTGTTGACAAGGCATAAATCAACCAACTTGATCTATCATAATTTTGAGAATACTTATTTCAAGAATTCAATTAATGAAATCCTTGTATGTGTGCATTCACCAATCCACATAATAATTCATAAAGTGTGTAACATCCTCTATCACAAATTTATGACAATTTAAACTTTCAAACATTTTAAAATTTAAAGTATTCTTATTCTTTTAATGTATAATGCAACTGCGCTCTTATTAACACAACTAGTTCACATGGCTATTAACAAGGATGAAATCCTACCACGACTAGTATTGAGTGTCATCTCAATTAAACCAGCATCATTGTATGCAAACAACAATATGCTCATTAAAACTCCGTAAACTTTAATATCTTATTGTGTAATGTTTGATGCTTTCCTAACTTTCAAGTTTAAAGCTGATGACAATTTGCACAACATTTGACATATTGTTCATCCATAGAATCTAGGAGCAATTCCAGGCTGAGGATGTAATTCTTTTAGAATATTCATTACACAAGTTATCTAATAACTTTTAGTTAGATATCAATGTTGTCAAATCACTTCTTATTCAAGAATGACACAACAATTTTAATACACAACATGATGTACATGATGAATCTACAGGTCAAACTTTGACTTCATTCATGTTCTATCTTGTCAAAAGATATTTATCCATTTCCAAATGATATATCATGTTTAATTAGAACCATTTATTTTACTGCACATGTTTATTAATAATAAACATATATTCCAAGGTTGTATGTTTTAATTCTTAAATCTTACAAGTGAAGTTTCATTCAAATCTAAAACTTAACATTTAGCTTACAAGGAATGTTACTTACTATACAACATTTAAGATTTAAGAAACTTAACATAATACTCCCACTAGCTTTCAGGAATACTTAAAGTTTATCTTATTTCAATTATAAATCAAAATTAGGATTTAATAATTAAACATAAGAATAATTTCATAGATGCATGCATTTATCCATTCATGAATTATTGCACTTCGTACACTTCCAAAGATTATATGAATTCAAAAAAAACCTTTCTATTACTTACCGTCCTTGCTCAAGTAATTTCTTCAAGAAAGTATTTTGATATTCCATTGTCATATTTCATATTAATGAAAATAAGTATGACAATTATCATCTTTATATATTTAATGTGTTTAGAAAAGAATATTCAATCATAATTAATTGCTTAAGTATGATTAATAATCTTGTCATGAAACATGCATTAAATATGTGTACAATATTGTCCATATGATTTCTACATAGAAATTCAAACCACTAGGGTTTTTCATCTCTTTGAAGAAACTCATTTCCATTCTCTAGTCTAACTATTAAGATAAACCAAATTTCCAAAATTGATTATCTTTATGGACAAAGATCTTTAACATTCATAGTATGAGTAATTTACCCAATTCAATATTTGGTAATCCATCATAATGATTATCGTGTTTACGATAATCCCGTAACTCATGTTCTTCTCAAAGATATAAATCAAATATATGAGATATCCTTGCAGATCTATGAATGAAAATTCCATCATCTTGAGGTCTATCATTTACATGTCTAACCTCATCATGATATTTACTAGTGTGTTATAGAAGATTATGTATCTTGTAATTTTATCTTTCAAAACAAAACTCCCACTTGCCTTTTGTAATATATATAGACTATCTATATATACTTAGCGGTTAGAGCAAAACTACATTGTTCTCTTTTTGGGACATTACAAATACACATTGATAATTCCTGATTTTACTTTGTTAATAACCTATTCATAAGTAGTTTAACAAATTCAGAATCTTCGATTTTAAAACTTAATGTGATTCATCACATTCCATAATGAAATGGTGTTTTAAGAATCTTCTAGGTTGGAGTCATATTGAGTATATTCAATCCATACTCAATTTCTAACCTTGTTACTTTTTAAGAAAGAAGTTATGGTTATCATGAATCAAACAAATCAAATATAGTTTGATTCTCCTAACTGAACATACCATCAACTTGTGGTATTCATTAGAATTAATATTGTAAGACAATCTAACAATATATAAGATAAACATATTCCTTTTGGCTTACCTATTTACCAACTAAGTCAACTTAATGGTATAATAGACTTTTCAAGCCAATTGCATGCTTTATAACACAAGTACCTTTTAACCAAGTCACTTCATAACTATGTCTCATCAAGGAACATAAAATGTTATAATCCCATTATACGTTATAAATCATTGATCAACTCAATGACTTCTTGTATATGTCTTAATTAAAAACATAACAAGTTAACGTCTTACTTTATTATAAGTCTTAAAAGACTTTATGTTTATGTCTTTACAATGAATCGTAAACATGTTTAACTAAAGTAATTATGAACACAACTCTTGATTTTAATAGTAATTTCAAGTTAATTTATTTACTTCACAATAATGTAGGACTACATTATTTTTCATTTATGTCATTCCAAAATACATAAATAAACAAATTGAAGTAGTATTAGATTACTTCATTTATTTATATCATTCTAATAATACATAAATATGAAATTTGAAGTATTCTTATATATCATTTTGACACATGTTCTAAATACTTGTCTAATTTAGAAACTGCAAATATGTCCATGCAAGGTCTGACTTCACATAGAGATTTACTTTGTTGTTGCAATCTCGCCAAGTTCTCACATGACGTAAATTGCAACACCAAGTGTTTCTTGAATTAGATATGTTCAAGTTATATTAGAACGTTAGTCTCTTACCTTGCAGTCAAGAGAATCCATTAAATCATATACCTATATGTTGTACCTTGCACACAATATAGATTTCTCCCACTTGTGCATGGAACAACATCATGTAACAGATAAACAACACGACATATGTTTGTTTATGTGACTAATATGATTGTGTCATTGATATTAGCATAACTAGTAGATGTAGAACCATTTCATTTTCTAATAAGGAAACGTACATGACTATCCTTGAAAACATAAGTGTCTCAAGTGGAAAGTAATTATCTTAAGACATTCTAGAGATAATTCGGGTTACTACCAAGATGACAAAGCTTGTAACTCCCAATTGAATAAGAGATCATTACATTAATTCCTTATTCAAGAATAAGAACACAACACTCCACGGATTTGACAACATTGTAAGTGTTTCATTAACCGATGAAAGAAAATAGTGTACTATTTACTTCCTACACCTTTGAGAAAGTCCATACATAACAATTACTTATGTACTTAAAAGAATGTATTCTACTATGTAGATGATGAATTTATCCATCAATGCTATTAACTTGAAAATTGGGCATGCAATTTCTTTCTTAATAGTTCTACTATTCCAACAATTGTAAGTAGTACTTTTAAATGGTCAAAACAAAACAACTAGATAAAATATGCTAGTTTGTCTTTTACCAATTATACGATGAATTAGTCTAGCTTCTAATTTAATAACTCAGAAATATGCAATTTTCTTAACTATTAAAATTTGCTTACGAGTTATGTATTTTAGAATTTAGACAATTCTAATTGTCCTATCATACCTTTCTTCATTCATGAAAAGGAATAGGATTGAATCTCACTCTTTCTTAGAAAAGAGGACTAGGTTTATTCTTTTAGTAAAGTTGACTCTACCAAAAACCCTTACAGGTGTAGATCAATTTACCAATATAGGAATAACCTTCGTTTACGGTTTAATGTTGCATTAATACATTTAAAGAATTAGCAAAATTCAATTTTAGTATTTTCGATAATTAAACTTTTCAAGAAAATAAAATACCCAAGGTAATATTCATATAACCATAGAATTTTCTCGAAAACTAGGATCCAAATTATCGTAGTTCCATTACATCGCTTGATCCGCTAGTAACGAAAGCACATAATAGGGTGTCTGTCGAACATTAATTGGCAAACAATTTCCAACTCCTAGATCATTATGGGATTTATATTTTGATAAGGTTTTAAAGGTACCTTTTAAGGGGTCATTTAAGCCCTTATTCGATCACTTCAGATCCGTTATTGCTTAATATCGTTCCTTTTCACTTTTAGGTCTCTTGAAGGCAAAATCTTTGGAATGATGCTTATTTGGACGAAAAAGCGAATATACGAAGAAAATGGCCAAAGTCGAATCGAGACACTCAAAGTCATTGAAACATAAAGCGGCGGCGTCCTTCAATATCTGCGGCGCCGCCGGAAGGAATTTTGCGACGGGTCGAAGCGAAATTGCATGTTTTCAAGGGACGACGTCGGTTCTAAAGAGTAGGCCGTCGTTACTCGGGCGGCCTAGATGCGCCCAAGACGACGTCGGAGAAAAGGGGCGGCGTCACGGTCATAGGTGACGCCGTCGCAAGGTTTACGTGGCCAAGACGAAACCCTAATGGCGGCGACACGGCGGTCACGAAACATAAGGTGGCGCCGCGCAGATGTAATCTTATATATAGAATCCGAATTTTTCGGTTTTGTGTGTAGTCTTTTGGAGTAAAACCTAAAACCGAACCAAGGCTTTTTTGCGGATTTTAGGGTTCTAAACCCTATTATACATCAAGATAAGTATTTACTTCATTAATTTAATTATGTCTTTGATTATTTGTGTGTATGCTTGCATGTTCTCCATGTCCCGCTAATTTATTTGTGTGTTTGCTTAGGGAATATGAAACTTAATTATTGAATATTGATTGGTTGATACTTATCTTAGTTGACTAATGATCTAGAGTGCGCTAGATTATTCGTTGTGTACTAATGCTTGACTTTTCTTTGTGAACTTTAGAATATAATTATCTAGGTAATTGTAGGATAAAGTATTCAAGGACAACCGTAGAGTAGGCGTCTATAAATCACTAGAGGATTTGTAAACAAGACCCTTTGGTAATTTCAAAGAGTTAGGAAACAAGCACGCCCTATAGCCTTAGAATCACAACGCAACTAGGAATAAGGACGTGACAAATCAACCATCAATAGGAGATAATTAAGGAGTAGTAAAACCTAAGTAAACACATCTTTAAACTATCATACAGTACACATCAATTAGACATAGACTATCACAACCTTAGCTTAGATAATTAGATAATAGTAGAGTAATCGGTAGCAATACCAACCCCAAATCCAATACCCGAGATTCGTACCTTTTCCATTTCTACAAAATATAAAATACAAAATAATCTTCCTCAACCTCAACCTTAGCGTAGTAACTTCTCACTAGCATTCCTATTCCCTGAGAGCGATATCAATACCCGTGGCTTACCCTAATTACTACACTACAACGATTAGGTTCATTTGCCTAGGTGTTATAAAACTTGCTCAAGAAAAGGAAGTTTCCTTGACCCCGACGGCGGCGTGTAGCGTTATCAAGTTTTGGAGCACTGCCGGGAATAGAATAGCTAGTTAGTAGTCCACCTCGTTTAGGTTTCTTTGCTTGATTCCTATCAAGTAAATTTTTCTCATTTTTAGCTTTCTCTTAGTCTATCCCCTTCTTCGTGACCTTTGTTCGTAACACCCATCACTTTTCACCATGGAAGGTGACAACCAACCACCACCATCAACCCACCACCAAACGACCGCCAAGAGCCCGTACTCTTGGTGAGTACTCAGACCAAACCACCTAGGTTATAGGAACACCATTGAGCTTCCGACCAAGCCCAAACTACGGCCTGCGATCCGACACCATCCGGTTGGTGCAAAGCGGATGTGCATTCCATGGACTTCGTTCAAAGATCCAAATCGACATCGAGGATTTCCTCAAAATTGTCGATTCCATCGACCTTGATGCTACTACTCGGGAGACCACGCGCTTGCGTCTCTTCCAATTCTCTCTGGGACCAAGCTAGTAATTGGCTTGGCGACTTCCACGGCTCCATCTCAAGTTGGGATGATCTTACTTCGCTTCCTTGCTCAATTTTTCCCACCGGGAGAACCACTAAGCTTAGGAATGACATCTTGATGTTCCAACAACGTCAGGTGAATCTCTACAAAGCATGGACCCGATTCAAGGACTTACTTCATAAAGTCCCTCATCACGGCATTGATCTTTGGCTCCAAGTCCAAATCTTTTATGATCATGTCAACTTTCCCACTAAGCGATCCATTGACCAAGCGGCCGGTGGAAAACTTAGTGATCTCACCGCGGAAGAATCATGGGAAATAATAGAGGACCTTGCCCTCTATGACAACGAAAGTTAGGATGACCCCGTGAACTTCCCAAACCGTCAAGGCAATCTCCTTGCCTCCTCCCGACCGTAGGATGATCGAACTTGAAGATCAAGTCAAATTCCTCATGAGTTCCTACGAGAATCCTAAGTCCTCGCGCCATATAAACAAAGTTTCCTCTTCGCGAGCCGTTTTGTGATCCTCATAACACGCAAGCTTAGCACCCTATCCCGAACATGCTTCCGTTGAATCGCATCCTCGCGTAATAATGGAGCGGAGGAAGATTCCTACAACGCCTTGACCTAGGAATTTCAATGAAACCGGAGGCATGGAAAAACAAGCCCGACTTTCTTTGAGGACAAACCAAAGAATTCACCTCCAATGATTTCGTGGCCCCACCTAACGGTCCTAACCAATGTAGTATTGAAGGGATGTTGCAAAACATAGTTGCGTCCCAAGAAACCCAAATGGCTAAGCTCTCGGACCACCTTAACCATCAACAAGCCGAGATGGATAGGAAGATAGACAACTGTTGAAAGCCATAAATAGTGATAGGAAGGTTAGTGCTATCTCGACTCCCGAGCCTCCGTGTGTAGAAATTAAGGATCCAAGCAAGCTTATTAAGCGTCCAATTCGTCAATGCCATCGCCTTAGTGGAACCGGATGAAACGGATGACGAAGAAGACCAAACATTTGTTGAAGATGAAACACCGAGGAAGAAGATGAAGTAGACAATGACTATTTCAACAAATTTCCTACGGAAGAGGAATTATCCGCCACCTCACTTAGTGCGTGACCTCCGTCACATGTATGTTAGGAAAAGCCCTAGAATCAAGATTGGGAACCCTTGGAATCTTAACATACCATGTTGCATAGGACACCTTTTGTGGCAAAGGCTTACATTGATCGTAAATCCCCAATTAACATAATGACTAGCACCTATTACAATTGGATAATGAAGAAGCCTATCCCAACTAGGCAAGACCTCGATAATCCTAGTGATAAGTGTAATTTTCTTGGTAGAGTTAAGGGATTGCCCGTCATGTAGGTAGTTTCACATTCCTACGGACTTCATAATTGTGGAAGATATTAGCACGACCATAGACCCTAGCTTGTCCCACGTTATTCTAGGAAAACCTTTGTAGAAAGCACCGGATGACCTATGACCCATCGTTAGGGTAGTGCGATTCAAGGATGAGACCGACGGCGTAGCCTACCAAATGCCGTTTAAGATTGAGAAGTTTTCATCACTCTCCAATGATGAAAAGGAACTTAAACTGTCGGTCTATTACAGAGGAATGATGAGGATAGGGAAAAGGAGTAGATTATGTTATGGCTAAGCTTTTGGGTTCTATAAAGATTGTTTGAATTTAGGACGAAATATAGGACCGAGTGGGGAGGGTGAACTCTTAGAAAGGAGTATCATGGGACACTTCTACAACATGGAACCCCGATAGAGACCGTCAAGAGGCGGTGATGCAAAAGCGTAGGAGTGGGACTACGAGTCTAGCTACAAGACTCTTTAATAAAGAAAAGCGCTTCGTGGAGGCAACCCATGCTTAATTGTTTGCTTGTTAGTGTCATATATCTTTTATTATTTGTTTGTCCTCATGTTTGAATTTGTAAAATGCTTTATTTTGTTTTAACCTCGTCTTAATTACATATAAAGGTATTTTACATAAAGGATAAGTGTAGGGAGGATTACACACGTTTTCATAAGAAACGTGAACATGAGAATAACAATTAACTAAAAGATATATATGTTTGTTTGTTCGAGTCAAATGCTTGTATCGAGTCATAATGGATGTTTTCGAAATTTTCCGATTCTAAAGATGTAAATTTTCCAAAATTTTTCCGAAAATCGCAGACCGGTTTTTGTCGGGATAACTGACGTCGTCAGATTGCAACTCGGCGTCGGGGAAGGAATAAAACATCGACTTACTTTTTCGTTTTCCGAGCTACTTGTAAAATTTTGGAATTTTCCGGATCTTAACTTTCAAAACAAATTGTAAACATCCATTCCACAAGCATTATATCCTAGTTTAAATCGAGTCTTATGTATATTATTACCGCGATTTTACGCGAAGGTTTCGTTTGTTTTATTCTAGTGTGCGTGTTTAGTTTGTCAAGAAGAAGTTACACAAGTTTGGAAGGAGCCTTTCACGCAAAAACTCTTCTTGGAAAAGATTTAACCACCACTTTTTACGGATCCTACCGAGCTAATCGAGGGAGTATTAGTTTCTTTCGTTTTAATTACCTTCTATTATCATAACTTTGATACTTTCGGGAACATTGGGGACAATGTTCGGTTTAAATGTAGGAGGAAAATAAAACGGAACTTTGAAACTATGCTTATCCTTGACTATTTGCTTTGTCAGTGTATTTGTGTAATAAACCATGAGAAAATGTAGGTTAGGGTAATTTTAGCCAAATTTAAAATTTTTCATGACGTATAAGAGTGGGCCATTAGTCTTAACAAAAGCGTCTCATGGATAGGAAGTTGCATGACTAGCACAAAAACCTTACCACCTAAATTCCACCCAAAATGTGAGGATCGCCACTTAGATTAGTAGGAATTAAAGCATTCATCTTTAATGCTTAGAGTGTGAACCGGTAGTATATTAGATTCTAGAACTTGTTTTGTGATGCATTCCGAGATCGCTAGTGAGACTACACTTGTGTAGTTAGGAATAACTAAATGATAAGAGGCATTAGGATAAAACCTTGTTTGATACCGTAATATAATTACTTCTTCCATATCGGTTGAGTAATTCCCCCACACCCTTTGCTTGTACTCATCTTTAGTATCGATACCTAGTTAACCCCTCGAGCCTATCCTTTTCGCGGTTCTCGTGATGTTTCGGTTTTCCGGGATATCAATGAAGAGCATTGTTTACACCCCACCCCCAAATATACCCCAAATCGCCTTAGCCTACCTTTATTGCACTCACTTTTAGTGCAAATTTATGTTATCACCCAAAACCCTTAGTTCAATTATCTGGTTGCTTGCATGAGTTGCTAAGTCGAATCATATCCTTTGTATACAGTTTTGGGATGATTGGGATTCATGGGAAAAGTTAAAGTTTATGAAATATAGGGAAGAGAACGTTAAACTCAAATTCCTTTGTTTGCATAATAATGTACTCAAGTGTTTTGATCTTTTCAATTCGGGTCAAATTAGTGTTAGAGTAATAAAACTCAAGTGTAGGGATGTGTCTATAAATCCTATCATTTTGATGTACCGTAGAGGATGGTAGAGTAAAAGTGTATGCAAAAAAAAAAAAAAAAAAAAAAAAAAAAAAAAAAAAAAAAAAAAAAAAAAAAAAAAAAAACCATACGGCTACCATCCTACATCTATCTTTTAAATTATGTTTGTTTATTTTCGTTGCCTAGAGTTTTAGAGTGTCGAGTCTTGGCTTAGCAACGCCATTCTTCAGATACTTGCAACATAGAGATTTTTGACTATCCACCACTAAATAGCCTATCCCATCAAACCCTTCATTTCCCTACCGTAAGCCTAACATTACAACCCTTTAAAGACCTCTTTGATAGTCTTTCCTAGGTGCTTACGCCAAAGCGGCGGAGGTTTGATCTATTCTCAACCTATGGTAATCTATGTACTAGGACCGGTTAATGAGTGTTTATCTTCCATTTCCGATTTGTTATATTTCATATATACACCCGAGAGAGATGTGAGTATCCAAACACCCCATGTGAGGTGCTAGTATGTAATTCCGTGCTTGTTATGACTTTTTTGGGCTTATATGTGTTGTGGACCGTTTTGAATGAATGCTTCATGACCCCAACTTATAAATTAATTGGCTAAAGCACATTTGCTTGAGGACAAGCAAATACCAAGTGTAGGGATATTTGATAAGGTTTTAAAAGGTACCTTTTAAGGGGTCATTTAAGCCCTTATTCGATCACTCAGTATCCGTTATTGCTTAATATCGTTCCTTTTCACTTTTAGGTCTCTTGAAGGCAAAATCTTGGAATGATGCTTATTTGAATGAAAAGCGCGAATATCTGAAGAAAATGGCCAAAGTCGAATCGAGACACTCAAAGTCTTTGAAACATAAGGCGGCGTCCTTCGCATATCTGCGGCGCCGTCGGGAAGGAATTTGCGACGGGTCGAGCGAAATTGCATGTTTTCAAGGGCGACGTCGGGTTCTAAAGGAGTAGGCCGTCGTTACTCGGGACGGCCTAGATGCGCCAAGGCGTCGGAGCTGAAGGGACGGCGTCACACGGTCATAAGGTGACGCCGTCGCAAGGTTTACGTGGCCAAGACGAAACCCTAATGGCGGCGACACGGCGGCCACGAAACATAAGTGGCGCCCGTCGCAGATGTAATCTTATATATAGAATCCGAATTTTTCGGTTTTGTGTGTAGTCTTTTGGAGTAAAACCTAAAACCGAACCAAGGCTTTTTGTGCGATTTTAGGGTTCTAAACCCTATTATACATCAAGATAAGTATTTACTTCATTAATTTAATTATGTCTTTGATTATTTGTGTGTATGCTTGCATGTTCTCCATGTCCGCTAATTTATTTGTGTGTTTGCTTAGGAATATGAAACTTAATTATTGAATATTGATTGGTTGATACTTATCTTAGTTGACTAATGATCTAGAGTCGCTAGATTATTCGTTGTGTACTTAATGCTTGACTTTTCTTTGTGAACTTTAGAATATAATTATCTAGGTAATTGTAGGATAAAGTATTCAAGGACAACCGTAGAGTGGCGTCTATAAATCACTAGAGGATTTGTAAACAAGACCCTTTGGTAATTTCAAAGAGTTAGAAACAAGCACGCCTATAGCCTTAGAATCACAACGCAACTAGGAATAAGGACGTGACAAATCAACCATCAATAGGAGATAATTAAGGAGTAGTAAAACCTAAGTAAACACATCTTTAAACTATCATACAGTACACATCAATTAGACATAGACTATCACAACCTTAGCTTAGATAATTAGATAATAGTAGAGTAATCGGTAGCAATACCAACCCCCAATCCAATACCGAGATTCTGTACCTTTTCCATTTCTACAAAATATAAAATACAAAAATAATCTTCTCAACCTCAACCTTAGCGTAGTAACTTCTCACTAGCATTCCTATTCCCTGAGAACGATATCAATACCCGTGGCTTACCCTAATTACTACACTACAACGATTAGGTTCACGCCTAGGGTGTTATAAAACTTGCTCGAAGAAAAGGAAGTTTCCTTGACCCCGAATGACGCGTGTGGCGTTATCAATTTTCAACGCTATTGCAAATATAAACATGTTTCATCCCATCTTATGCCATTGAGTCCGGGTCTCACTTCCTACTCAACTTAAGTGTCTAACTTAAAGAACTGCAAATATGTCCATGTAAGGTCGACTTTACATAGAGATTTACCTCTCCATCACAATCTAGCCAAGTCTTGTCATGGCGTAAATTGCAACTTCAAGTGTTCCTTTTAATTAGATGGCATATTCTTAATTTAAAAGGGTACTAGTTTTGATTTTATGTGGTCAAATCAAATATGTACAAAGATATCATGCATTCATCTCGTAGCATAAATTTAATAAAAACTTTTATTACCAATTCATAAAGATCAAATTATCAAAGTTTTGATTGAGGTATTGGGTTCACCAATCAAGGAATTTCTTGATAATTATCGCCCATTATACCGTACTTTTGCATAAGTGTAAACACTTAGTGTTTGGATAATTACCACCAAGTGGCGCATGGAATTAAAACTAATTAGCCTTAAGATGAGTTTGCACATTTTATGGCTTACTAAGTAGCTCCATTCGAACTTCTGAGGGGCGTGAGGACCGTAAGCGCAAAGCATAACCTAAGACATCCTTTCGATGTGTATGCACTTCTTTATTAACCCCTTTATAGTTCATTCTAGTGGGTGAGCCGTTCGGACCATTTGTACCAAAGTCACCAATCAATTAAACTATTGAAAACTTAACTCTTCCAAAACAAATCAAATTTCGCCATTGTTTAGTCCGTATTATTTTTCTATTCAATATTACCCATTGCTTAAAAGCATCTAACATAATAAACAAACAAGTAACAAAATAAAAAATAAACTACTAAAAACAATGCACATAATAAACAATTTATACGTGTAAACAAGTAGCCACATTCAACTTATTCGATAAAACCCTATTAATAATCAATATCTAGGTTAAATTACTATATATATTAATTAGGGCTTTCACCTCTCAATTGAGAGAGCCACATACATCGACGAATCGATTATGTAAACCCATAATTAATGATATACCAAATTGCACATAATTGATTCATTAATATATATAATTGGAGTCCTCCCCAATTCAAGATTTATCGTAATTTAAACATGTCTCAACAATTAAACAATTATCAAAGCAACTCATCCATGACTAACATGCATGTATAATCATGGATATCATAACAATTTATACAAATAAGTCACAAGATCGCATACAAAAAATTCCATGACACATAACAAATTATTCACGAATTAATCACGTAATCAATATTAATTCTAGGTTTTAATAAGGTTAACAAACAATTTTCAAAACCCTAAAAATTTTATATGTGTCGACATTAAAAAAATATGGGGAACGCCCCAATTAACTAAAAAATCGACCAAACAAAATTAAACATAAACCCTAGATAAACATATCAAACAACATAATTATTTGTTTTATTACGCGTTTAGTAATTAATTACTCATTAAAACCAAGCTCTCTGATACCACTGTTGGAATTATATAACATGACATTCAATAATAAAACACAAAACATCAAAGCAAGTGCGGAAGCGTAAAGGAACGTATAATGAATAATTAATTAACTAAAGAATAAAGTATGCGTACCTTACTTGATTCTAGCCGAACAAGAATCAATTCCACAAAACTAGCAATTGAGATGAACCCTAATTAGGGTTTGAGTGCTAGTCGACTTAATAAAGTCGAATAGTGTAAATCACCAAAATCCAAAGTAGGATTTCTCTCGATCATGTCTGCTGCAGTATTGTTAGCGATTTAATTAGAATGCTAGTTCGGATCACAATTAAATATATATATATATATATATATATATATATATATATATATATATATATATATATATATATATATATATATATATATATATATATAGTCGAACCACTAATATATAAAGAAGGAGTATATAATATATGCATGGGCATAGAGACTAGATCCATGCGTATCACTATTACATGCATGACACCAATTCGACAATCATCAACATAAAATATTAATACACGATTCATGTAATCATGAATAAAAGGGTTGTGTACTTGTGTGTCGATCGTATCTCTTCACACGAATGAGACAAAAGGGTGTATTTATATAGCATTAAAACTTGTCCAACAAGTCTTTGCTAGCACCTCCTTAAGTTTCAAAACTCGACACTCAACCCCCTCCTTTTTCTTAGTTCGACCATATAAATATTTCGTGACTTAATTAAATCTCATACGCAACGCGTGCAATCCCATAGGTCTCGAGTTCGATCCTAACACACAACTATTAATTTATTGTCCATTAAACCAACAATTCCCACTCACTCTCTGAACATGGGGGATGAGCATCTTGACACTGTTCCTGAAAAGGAATCGGACGAATTTATAAAGTCTAGTGTTGAGAACCTTGTCCCAATCGAGAGAGTCACAGGACCTTCGATCATATGTATGATTCTTCTTCCCTCTTGAGTGTTCAAAAGATCATTTTGAGACTTTCTCCAATTGTAGCGAAGATTGTGCATCATATGGAGACATCGAGTATGTTGAGGCATCACTTCCACAATCGATGCGATCATCTTCTTGAGGAGTTCACCGATGAACTCACTCACATCAATCCACTTTCATCGGAAGTGATGATGGTCTCTTTGATTTCGAAGCCGATCGGGAGAGATTGAAAGTCTCCCTTATAATGATCGTTCACCCACTTCTTATCCCAACAAATTCAATAGAGAATGTTGATCACTTTGTTCTGGGCGTTCAAAACAACTCTCACTAATCCTCTATTTGAATTCGACTCGAAGCCACTTTAATTTCGAGAATCCACTCTTTGATACCAGTTGAGGATAGTGATGAGTCTATGGAACAAGAATTCACGATTTACATCTTGTGATTGATTCTCTTCACGAGGAGTTCGCGGTGAACTCGCTCATATCATATCTCCATGGAGTATGATAACTTCCACTTTGATCTAGACAAAAATGATCTTTGTGTTCCGGAGGGAAATGTTCTCAACCATGAGAACTTGCTTGATATCAAAATACCATCCCTCCCACCCAGAATATGTCTTGATCAAATGAGCTTAAATGATGAGATTCATGAACCTGAAATTATGGATTCTCCTATGGATGAAGATGAGTTAGTCATGATTTTCATCATGACTTTCTTTCTTTTCTTCACCTATCCGTGACTTCTTCTCTTCTTCACTCATTCGGGAGTGAAGATACCATCTTCGACCCGACATTTCCATTTATCATCCGTGAGCGGGTCTCTATATCTCATCGGTGTGGAACTTTCACGTACTTCAATTTTTATACAAACATTTTGAATGAAAGTCCGATGGAGATTGTCTCTTCCACTTACTTCCCCATGAACAAATTAATTGGGGTCGAGTCAAGCTAGCGACTCGTTAATCAAAAACAAGAGTTAAACATGGGTTTTCACCCGTGTGTACCACCTTAGTGTGGGAGATGCCCCGCATGTTGTATATAGATCTAAAAAATAATGAAAATTGTAAATATTAAAAAGAGAATAATTGTTGTGTTTCTACACTTAGCTAG